>VZRU01001677.1:0-10148 GCA_013398155.1 Pedionomus torquatus
TCTCTCTTACGAGTGAAGTCAATCACTCCGCTTGCGACATTCAGACACTAGAGTCTTCTAAAAGTGCAATTTTCCCAGCATTANCTAAAAGTGCAATTTTCCCAGCATTAGAAGAAAAGTTAGTCCTGTTTCGCTCAACCCAAGACATTCTGCCCTTCATTTCATACCATATTGACTTGTAAAAAGGATGCTCATGTGATGAATTTTATAATGGTAGATATAAGTATATATATTTATACATAAATATGAATATATTTTAGAAGAAAAAAGTGAAACATCTATATGGTATGATAATCACATGTGAGAAATGTGGCACACTGACAAAATGCAAGTCGTTTGGTGTGATCACTGTACTCTTGACAGTATCTTTAAGGGGCCTTCTATTGAGCTAAACTAAGTGACTATCAGATTTCACCAACTGTGCCTGACAATAGATTGTGGATAAGTCTGACAAAGCCCCTGGGAAAGAGTGCTTCCCTCTGTCACCATATGGTCTGGAAAGGGTTTCATACCTGTTACAATATCCTGAGGAGGGAGATTCATTGCTAAATCTATGCAGACTCGTTCCTAATCCCATGAAGCTAAACTGTGAAGGATATATTACAGATGCTTACTGTGAATAAGCATATTATTTAGACTGTCAGATGTTGGGGATTTTCCCTTGTATTAATTTTCATTGCACAATGATTACACTCCTACAGTAAGAATACATTATCAAAAAGATTGGAAGAATTGCTTAATCTCTGTTGCAATTCATAAATATCTGTTGAACCTAAATTTAGCAAATTCACTGGTATTTTAGGGTAAGTTACTTATCGCCCAATAGACATGTTCTTTCCTAAATTGAAAGTAATTCCCATGACAAAAAATATTTTTCTGGATTCTAACAAACACTTCCAAATTTGCACATAATGTAGGATCCATTAAGATGTTAAGATATTGTGATAATAAATGTTAAGATATTATAATAATAAGTGTTAAGATCCATATTTTTAACCTGAAATTTTCTCTTTATGGCATGTGTAATTTTGATCTCTTGTTCAAATAACTTGCTTATCCCCCATATCATTGTTCAGTATTTAAATCATTGTTCAGTATTTAACTTAATGTAATTATGATTTTTCAATATCCACTATAACATTAATATGACTGAAGAAAACAATTTCAATTTACTGTTCTGCTTAAACATTAGTACCAACAAATCCTTTCTCATTTCTGCTTCTATATCTGGAATAACTTATGGACAGTTAAGCCACTATTCAATAAAGGCTTAGATTCACGCATATATTCAAAGTCTGAGTTTATTTGTAGATATGACCATAACTACACATATGACAAAAGGTTCTGATGTTAATTTATGAAGAATCCAAAGGGATACTAAACTTCTCTTCCCACACCCACTAGCACTGCCCAACGTGCATAACCTCCTTTTGCATAACCTCCTTTTTTATGCATAAAACATACCTCCTTTTATAACCCTCTAAGGTTGTGAAGTCGTTGCTCCATGTGTCAATGAAGAAAACCCAGACTATCATCCTGCAAGGAGGCAGTTTACCTTTTCTTTCCCTTTGACAGCTGGGCACATTTTAGTTTAGATGTTTTTGTTATACAAAGTTATTCAAAGGAAAAGTGTTAATGTCCCAGTTTGAAGTACAACAGAACTAATTTTCTGTTCTGT
Organism: Pedionomus torquatus; assembly: GCA_013398155.1. Lineage (NCBI taxonomy): Eukaryota > Metazoa > Chordata > Aves > Charadriiformes > Pedionomidae > Pedionomus > Pedionomus torquatus. Next base: position 1,679 of record VZRU01001677.1, read on the forward strand.
AATTTTGCATCTTAGCTAGGCCTCTTCTAACTCTCTGAAATTAACAGCATATTGTGCAGAACACTGCTCATTCTCAGAGTGATAAGACCAATGTTTGTACTTCTTGCCAAGGAACGGTATGCAGAGAGAGTCTCACTTATACTTATTGCCACAACAACCAAGGTCAGGTAATTTCGTTATTTGTCCCGTTGGAGGATCGGAAACGGGAAAAGCGTGGAGGGGTCCTACCTGTGGGGAGGAAAGGACAGGATAGGTGACTCAAACCTGACCAACAGGGGTATTCCATTCCATCTGCCCCATGCTCAGTATAAAAGCTGAGGGAACAAAGGGTCAACTCTCTTTCTTCAATGGCCAACGTCCAANACTCATAAATCTCCTTATCTCTTCCTCTCCTCTCTTTTGGGGGAGGAGGGAAAGGGCCATTTGTCATTCTGGTTTTGGTAAAAACAGCCTGATATGAAAATTGTTCAGAACCTAATTATACTTGAACTTTTCTCTTGGTTATTCTCTTAGCATCTTCATTTTCCTTCCTACTACACACAGGCAACTGTGTAACCATTATGAATAAATTTGTCCTACATTTACCCAAGTAATTGATTTTGCTGTTTACATGCAATATGCCAGTGTAGAGCACAGATATTTACAGAATTTAAACTATACTTGCTTCAAAACACTGTGTGCAAATGAAAAAAACCCAACCAATCAGCCCAACCCCTCAAAAAAAAACATTACCAGAATGTCACAGGTCAGTTGAATGAGAGGGGACTTGTCTACAGTTCCTTTTCTGAGGATAGGGTCACACTTTAAAATCTCTATAATTTTCTGTTGCATTTTACAGCGTGACCAGTTTATGGCTTAGGGCTACTATATACATTTTAATTGTCCATTTTAGTTACACTCATAATGTACAATTTCTAATAACTTCTGCTTACATACTTTCTATCCACTTTTGTGGAGTTAAGCAAGTTAACAGTTAAGCAAGTCAGATGCTCAGCAGTCAGTACTTCCACAGCCTTCTCTGCTTGCTGCATCCCATTTGACCTCTTATTTTTCCAGTCCCTGTCTCACCTAGTCTGAGTGATTCAGCGTTATGTTAAACAGTTTTGCTGTTGCTGTGCTGCCTTTCTTGATCTGTGCTCTACACACAGTACTGATTACTAGCATGCAGCCTTATGCTGTACAGGCATGTTCATGCTTCAGTGATTCCACCTTTACAGCAATAGTAGTATTGGCTTCATTCACGGCTTGCCTGGAGGCTGTGTACATAGACACAGAAAAAACACTTCTAACTCCATTTTTAAGAGTTGCTGAGAACCTGTAGCTCCCATTGAAAGGCTGCCATTAATCACTATGCAACAGTTGCTTTTATGAGAAGAAGAATTCTGAATTCATGCAGTCATGCTGGCTTAGATACTTGCCTTGAGAAAGATCAGCACCTACTGCAAGAGCAGACTATATATGGCACATGGAGGACGGAGGTCAAAGACACATTTCTGGGTACATGTGGAAAAAGGAAGCGATTTGGAACAGTTACAGTGAATTTACCAAGTCTAAATCACGTCTTACTAAACTGATTGCTTTCTATCATAAAATAGGACAAGGAGAGAGTGGAGGATATCATCTACATTTACTTTAACCAGACTTTTGACACTTAGTTTCCACAATATTGTACGCAAGTTAGAATGCCATGATCTGGATGGAAGGCCAACCAGATAGACAAAAACCTGGCTGGATGGTTGGTCCCAGGGAGTAGTGGTAAATGGGTTGGACTCTGCCTAAAAACTGGTAACACGTAGGGGTCTATACCGTGATGTGTCTTGTTAAAAATCTTTCTTGATGGCCGGGGGGGGGTGAGGGAACACTTGCTCCTCAGGCTGGCAGGTAACACCAAACTGGGGGAACTGAGAGAGCAAGGCTGCCATCCAGAGGGACTGGGTCAGGGTGGATGAATGGGCCTTGTGCAGTTTGGCCTGGACAAATGGCAAGCCCTGCCCCTGGTGTTATAAGTAAACCAAGACACTTTGAGTCTTAGTCAAATCAATCGATTTATTTGAGGTAGGAAAGCAAAAGCAGCGCTGGGCGGCCGGGGAGACGCAGCTCCACCAAAGACTTGCAAAATCGAGCAAGTTAACCAGTCCCTTTTATTCTCTTGATAGCAGATTTTGGTCCTCCCTTAGTTTCTTCGACAATCACGGCTCCTCTTTCTTGGTTTCCTGCTTCAGTTGATTAGGCAAAGGGTGCTTCAGCAACAATTTTAGATATGCATTCATGTAGTAAACGTGGAGGCCAGCACAATGTAATCTTGGAGAAGGAACTTATCTCTGAAGAACAATGGGGTTCTGAGAGGGTGCTAGGGTATGGTAATGAATTCTCGAAGAACAATGAGTATGTTAACTAGTTCTCCAAAACAGCATGAATATGTGTGCATATAGATATTGTTAAACCAACTCCACCCGGTACGCACACCTGGAGGAGTGATCCCCTGTGCCTCCGGCGCTGCAATAAAGAATATCTGCTCAATAGTCACTGCGACTATTGAGTCCTGATTTCGTCTTTCACGGCAACACACTTTACTCTTTTCTACAAGGTTTGATTAGCAAATTAACGCCTAGTTACCTATTACACTGGGAAGGCAAGAGCTCCGGGCAGCAGCCCAGGCTAGACAACACCTGCCTCCGCAGCAGCTCTGCAGAAAAGGCCCTGGGGCCCTGGGGGATAGTGAGCTGCACAGGAGCTACCCTGGGGTTGGCAGCGTTTGGCACTGTAGGAAGAGGAACTGCTAAAACTTCCATTTGTTCTCTGATTAGTAGTAGTTTGTTTACACTGGAAAAAATATCACTCATTTATTTACACTTAAAAGTATGTCTGTCTTTGTGTGAGCTGACACAGGTAGGATGCAGGAACAACCACAAAAACACGGATGAAATGCAAAGAATAAATTTAATCTCAGTACCTCATGAACCAGGGGATCTCTAAAGCAGCACCCAGGCAGAGGCACGCAAGCAGGAACACAGGCACCGCAGAGCTTGGTCCTTGCTAGAGAGTGTTTTTGAACCTGCTGTTCTCACCTATATATCAGGGATTCAAACAGGCACAGTTTACCACTGTGCTCTTTTACAATGACAGGGAAGGAATCTCAAGCACGTTCAATAGGGTGCCTCTGAGTCTGTCACAGGCCTATGTTATCTAAGCACAGATGTTCTACTTGTCAAGCACACAAGACTAAACAATGATTAGTGTGATATATGCATTTTTTGACACCTCAGCTGCAGGTCACTTGAAATATTTTTTGAGAGGCAATGAATGCCTCTTTTCTTACCTATGGCTTTGGAAGGGAGACCATAACAGCAGCCTGAGACTAGAGGCAGGAGGCTTGTGAGGCTGCCTCCACTGGGAGGAAGCAGCAGAGTGAGCTGTGACTGCTTCGGCTCCATCAGTTAAAAAAGTTGCAGGGAGAAGAGCCTGAATGCTGGAACTGCGGTACATTTGGATAGAAGGGAAACAAAATGTGATGCAGGTGAGATGACAGATAACGAGAGAGATGTCAATGGGATCTAAAAGCCCATAATTGGTGCTCTCAGACTGGCGTTGAGCAATTTATTTACTTGAATTTAAAAATATGTTCCCTTAATAACTACAAGCATATTTTGTAACCGTATAATCCTGTATAGTTGGCATCTATAGTGTTGGCTCTTAGAATGGCTGTAAAACTAATTTGTGAGCTTTAATGCTATAAGTTATATAGCCCAAGAACACAGACTGAATACAATTTGGAACAAGCCATGAATATTTGAATGTGGATTTAAAAGTCAGAACAAGTCTAGCTTTGAAAAACACCTGAAGTTTGATCGAATGAATGAAATTAATTTTCTTGACAATCTGTAAACACTAGGGAGTAATAGCACAGTATTTAATTGCCTCTTTCCTAGTTTGTTCTCTTAGACAAGCATCAACTGAAGTCAGTGTCGTGGTTTAGCCTCAGACAGCAACAAAGAACCAGGTGGCAGCCGTGCTCTCTCAAGCCCCTCCACAGCTGTGAGGAGAGGATCGGAAGAAAAAGACAGAACTCGTGGGTTGGGACAAAGGCAGTTTAACAGAACAACAAAGGGAACAAGAGAACAGGAACAGTAACATGGATAGAGGAGTATATAAACATGAGTACGATACCAACCACTCACTGACTGCAGCCTGGACCGTCCCAGGACCACCTGCCACCACTGACTTCCTGTCCCCCTCCCCTTCCCAGCCAGCTCCCGGCTACCCCCTGGGCATGGCTCACATGGGATGGAATACCTGTGCCCCTGCTAGATCCAGGGGAGAATTAACCCTATCCCTCCTGGAACCAGGACAGTCAGGAATAAACTCTATACAGAACCTGTCGCTGTTGAGAAGGGCTCGACACCAATAATTTCTTACAGCAACAGCAACTTTATTACACAAAGCTTACTCTTTTATACATGTTGTTTTTCTTCCTCTGGTTGGCTACCACACTTAGATGTCTTGAAGGTTGCTTACCACTTCTTGTTGCTCCATACCAACGGTCTCATGGGTACAGTGTAATCTTGTCAAGGTCAATGCTAGCTGTAAGGCTGTCAGGCCAGGTGTCAGCTCCCACAAGAGCCTAGTCTTGAACTGCATTGGTTTACCTTTCCTAGTGTCACGGGTGAAAATATTTGACACGGACATGATTTAGCAGCTATTCAAAATTTATTAATGATGTAAGGTAGATTGAGAGGTTGAATTTTATCAGCACTTAATCATTAACTAATTTAGGGGTTTGCAAAGTGAGTAAATAAAATAACTGAACAGTGACTTAGTTACAGATTCAAAGATGGCAAGATTCATGCTAAATTCCCAGAAGGTATCCTGAATCAATACATATATGTGTAAGTAAAGGTACAAATCACAGATTAATACATATATACATATATATCTAAGCAAAGCATATAAGCCTGCACATGCACACACACACATACAAGTCTCTGGGAATTTCCTAATAGCAGGTAATGCTAGTGAACCAGAAGTTGCCGCTCTTAGGTCCTACATGTTAACAGATGGACAGAAGAGCATCCACGTCCATAAAGCTAATGAGTGTCTCACAACGTCTAGGTGGAGAGGTGGATGAGAAAGAGAGACTAGCCTATAGTTAAAATGTCCCTTTCTCAGATTTAGGGTTAATAATCACGATGCATCAGCATTCCTCAACAGGTGATACTTGAGGCTTGAGAAGGGTCTTCTGCCCTGGCCTTGAGGTGTCAGCCTGAGAGGTATCTCAACTCAGAGGAGTTACTAGCCACAGCCTGACTGAGAGACAAACTGCAGCTGGAATACACTGGAAAAAGTAAGGGAGAAATTTAAAGATACAAATTTCTAAATATATGAAGTTTCCAAATTAGCTTCAACACAAGAAAATGTAAATATGTGTACCCTGATCTTGTACTGACAAGGAAGGCTGTATTTGCCTCTGTTTTGGTAAAAGTTAGCTAAAGCAATTTTGATTAACAAAAGCTGTGAAGTGTCCCAGAGTTAACAGCATCCTGAGAGGCAGGGCGTATCAGTTAGATTTAACTCCTCTGTAGAAAGTAGTTCATAAATAAATTCCTAAGGTTTCCTGACAAAACATTTAAGTGTATGCTTGACTGTAAAATTTATACTAGCAGTAAAAAGAAATTTATTAATATAAACAACTCAAGTACCTTCAGAACTCCTAGACTTCTCAGTAAGATGAACTCTGGATGAGAAAGTTCTCTCTCATGTAATTTAGCCTTGGGAGAGACCCTTATCAACCCTTGTCCTTTTGAACAATACATTAGAAATGTTTGTACAACTTCTGGTGTAATACAGTTATTGCAAAGATTGAAATTCATTGTAGTTTTGTGTGAGAAAGACAATGGAAATATGTATGGAAAGGGTTAATCTTTTTAGGCTTAATTATTTATCCTTATTTATTTATCACATTTTGTAAAATTTGAAGGACATTAAATGAAAGCAGGTGTACTGGCTCCTGTGTCACGTTACTGTCTGACACCCAAATAACAGAGAGACTTTGCCACCACGCATTGTACATTTGGTGAAAGCTGTCAATAATTGTGGGGTGGATTTTCCTTCCTGAATGCTCATAGGTGACTTCATACTGTCCTGGTAGTACAGAATCAATACCTTAGCATCAGCAGCCGTGGAAAACTGTTATCATTATTGTGTTTACTCTTGATTGGGTTACACTCTTTCCTCCCAAAGGCACTAAAAATCCCAGCAAGCACACAGAGCATCTCCTTGGCAAGTTCTTTACATCTTCTACAGTTATCAAACATATTTTGGTTTTTATCCCTCATGGGAGGGTGCTATGGCTAAGAAAAAAATTGAAGTACAAACCGACAGATAGGAAAGACTGTCCAGTCTTTAATTAAATTACATCAGGACACTGTTTCAAACCATCGATGATTATTGAAATGGCACTCCAAGCTGCTAAAACCAGGAACAAATAAGCCAGTTGGAGAAATGGACCATGAAAAACTTTGGGTTTACTATGACTAAACAATATGCCCTTCTTGTGTCACTAGTAGGCAAAGTCACATGTATTAATCACGGGTCTATTCTTAAAGATCTATTCATATTACTCTTTTGAGCACATATAGTCAATAGGAAGGTGAGGAATATGATATTTAAAGAAATTTTAGAAAAGAAGAGCATTTACTACAGTCACTGCTAGTTCACTGCCATTACAATTCTCGCTGTAGGACTTTTATTCTTGGTACATATTAGGTTCTTTTATTACTATTTTTTAATAACTAGGAGGAAAGAAAACTCTGAGGTAAATACCAGTGACAGTAATGATTCAAATAGTTGATCAAGAGCTGAGCCTAGATTTTTCAGGGTCAGGTAACTTTATTTAGACAACTAAATCCCCGATCAAGCTAAGGAATAAGTTACACAGAAATTTGCACCCTTAGATATGAGTGCTGGTCTTCCTTTGATAATAATGTAGGGACAGAATTAGAGTTCAAGTTCTCTGCTAAAGAAAGCTCCATGAAAGAGAAGAAATAATGGCAACATAGAAATTTCTTTGTCCAACAACAGAATTTGTACAGAACTGTTTTAGATTTTTGAAGTCTCGTAAGAGACAACTAGGGAATGACTGTTCAATAAAATTACAATGGAAAAATCTTTTCTACCATTGTAAAATCGTGATGATTTTTTAAAACCAGGGTCATACATCAAAAATTTATAAACCCTTTGTAAAAGAGTTCAGAAAGGAAAAATGTGGTATTACCCTTAGGCAGGAATAATCAGCTGCAGAAACAGAAAGTGCTGGCTAACTGAGAGCCTATTTTCAGGAAAAGTTCTGAGAGCTGTGAGGGTGTGAGTCAGTGAGTCATGCTATTGTGAAAAAGGCAAAGCCCCTGCAAAATGCGCAGGCGCTCCTCCAGCTTGCCTCTGCATTCCTGAGGCGTCACATGGAATATCACGTGTCCTTTGTATGCTGCATTTCAGAAAGATGTGAAAGGAACAAAGACTCAGAGGAGAATTAAGAGAATAATCAGAAGCCAAGAAAACATGACCTCTGAGGAAAAAAATTACAGTCTTGGGGTTGTTTCATGTAAATGAGAGAAGATTTGGGGGAGGAGGATGATTGAAGTCTTCAAGGCTAAAAAAAAAATGTTGTAAAGAGGAAGGGAACAAGTCTGTTTCTATATAGAAAGAACCAGAAGTAATGGATTTAAGTTACAGTTATTGGGACCAGTGTTATTAATAGCTTTGTTTGGGGCATGGACAGTGGGACTGCGTGCACCCTCAGCAAATTTTCAGAAGACACCAACCTGAGTGGTGTGGTTGAAACTCCAGAGGGAAGGGATGCCATCCAGAGAGACCTCAAAAGGTTTGAGAGGTGGGCCCACGTCAACCTCATGAAATTCAACAAGGCCAAGTACAAGATCCTGTACATGGGTCGGGACAATCCCAAGCACAAATGCAGGCTTGACAGAGAGCAGCCCTGAGAAGGACTTGGGGATAACAGAAGATGAAAAACTGAATATGAGCCAACATTGTATGCTCACAACCCAGAAAGCCAATCATATCCTGGGCTGCAGCAAAATAAATATGGCTAGTATGTTGAGGGAGGTGATTCTGCCCCTCTACTTCACTTCCATGAAACCCCACCTGGAGTTGTGCATCCAGCTCTGGGGCCCGTGGCATGAGAAAGACACGGACCTGCTGGAGTGAGTCCAGAGGAAGGCCACAAAGACAGAGTTGCTGGCTGGGCAGTGTGAGAAGCAGAAAAGTCCTTGACTCAGTGTAAGCACTGCTCAGCAATAACTAAAATGTCTCTGTATTATCAACACCGTTTTCAGTACAAATCCAAAACATAGCCTCATACCAGCTACTAAGAAGAAAATTAATTCTATCCCAGCCAAAAGCAGCACAAAGTGGAAAGAAAATAAGTGGGTGTCCTGGCTTCTGGGAGGGACAGGGT
>VZRU01001680.1:3356-19277 GCA_013398155.1 Pedionomus torquatus
GGAGGAGGAGGAGGAGGAGGAGGAGGAGGAAGGAGGGGATCCTGCTGTACCATGAGCCTGCAACAAGGGAGCCTGGTAACAAAGGCATCTTCAGCTCAGGAGTGATACCAAGGAGGCAGGTTTTTGTGCAGTGGGAAACGTAGGAAGCTGTTTTAGGGAGCAGTCAAGCTGTTTATTGTTAGTCATAATGCTGCCAGTTTGATAAATGAAAGGTTGGGGGGGTTATCTTCTGGTTTAAACTGATGTTAATCATTGAGCAGAATAATCTGACCAATACACATGATACTCCTCAAAAGCTAAGGATAGTCTTGCTTTTCCTAATTATAAGAATACTTCAGAAAGAAGCAAATCTTTGGGGCTTGGAGCAACCTGGTGTGGTGGGAGGTGTCCCTGCCCAGGGCAGGGGGGTTGGAACTGGATGATCTTTGAGATCCCATCCAACCCAGTCCAGTCTATGATTCACCAAATCATGACATCATCATAAAAATTTAGCTATACCAGTGTTTTGAATGTTTTTTAGTGGAAGAAGGATCAGCACTGCTTGTTTGAATAACTATTTGCTTTGATAGTAGGTGCTTTAATGTTATAAAGAGACCTTTATAAAAAGGTCATTAATCCATTTCAGTGGGATACTCAAGTCTACAGTGATCACAGAACGGCTGAGGTTGGAAGGGATCTTTGGAGGTGACCTGGTCTAACACCCCAGCTCAAGCAGGGTCACCCACACAGCCTGCTCAGGACCATGTCCAGGCAGTTTTTGAATATCTCCAAGGATGGAGACTGTACAACCTCTCTGGGCAGCCTGTGCTAGTGCTTGGTCATCCTCACATTAAAAAAGTGTTTCCTGATGTTCTTACGTTTCAGTGTGTGCCCATCACCTCTGGTCCTGTCACTGGGCATCACTGAAAAGAGCTTGGCCCCATTGTCTTGCCCCCTCCATTCAGGTATTTATAGACATTAATAAGGACCCCTGAGCTTTCCTCCTGAACAGTCCCAGCTCTCACAGCCTTTCCTCATAGGAGACATTTTCCAGTGTGTTAATCATTTTTTACATATTAGGAAGAACTTCTTTGCTGTGAGGGTGGTGAGACACTGGAAGAGGTTTCCCAGAGAAGCTGTGGCTGCCTCATCCCTGGAGGGGTTCAAGGCCAGGCTGGATGGGGCTTGGAGCAACCTGGTGTGGTGGGAGGTGTCCCTGCCCAGGGCAGGGGGGTTGGAACTGGATGATCTTGAAGATCCCTTCTAAATCTAGCCCACATCTCCAGCCTGTGTAGGTCCCTCTGGATGGCAGCATGACCATCTGGTGTATCAGCCACTCCTCCCAGTTTTGTGTTCTTGCTCAGAACACACTCTCCCCCTTCACCCAGACCATTAATGAAGATCTTAGACTAAGACCCAGTATAGACACCTGGAGTGCACCTCTGCTTACTGGTCTCTTGTGACTGTGCCACTGATCATCCCTCTCTGGATGCAGCTGTTCAGCCATTTTTAATCTACCTCACTCTCTGCTCATCAAGACCATACTTCATTACCTTCTCTGGGAGGATCTTGAGGGAGACAGTGTGTATCTATTGACAGAAGGTCTCCTCTTTGTGCCCTGCTTTTGGGGTTTCCTACTGGTCTGCAAATAATCTCCTCCAGCAGTGGCTGTGGGATCAGGAAGTTTAATGCAGGGATTAGCAGGGATTACGTGATGTTTCTCATTCTTTAGGTGGGGGCAGTCTATAGACACTGACAAATGCTACTCTTGATGTTATACCACAGTCATAATTCCACGTCATTCCACATAAAGAAAACTTTAAGTCTCATCTTATGACTCTTGAATCCTGTGGCCTTTATCCAGCTCTAAAAAATTTCCACTGCTGGGAGCCCAAAATCCCCACCTGAGATGTGTCCTTTACACGTCTGCTGAAAGTGGGGACAAGTTTTGCTCTTTCAGATGGGTGCTGTTCAGTCCCGTAGATCCTGGCAGACCTCTGCAGACCCCAAGTCTTGTGCCAGTCTACTCATGCCCTGTGTACGTCTGCTGAAGGCTCAACTCAGAAGATCTAATAGAAAAGTGAGAAGCCTTGCAATGCCACAAGAGGAGATAAATACACTGGTAAAAAAGGAAAATCTTTTCTAGGTTAGCTCCACAAACAGGAGAGAGACATTTGAGCGTGATGAATGAACTGATGTAAGAAAATGGTCTTTGTTTGGTTTTATGGGAACAGCTCTGTGTGGAGCAGAGGAAGGGAAGAATCCAGGGCTAGAAATGTCTGAGGAAGTCGCATGAATTATAGAACACTTAAAACAATGGGAGATTATTTCAGAGGAAAAAAAAAACACACCAAAACTAACCAAGAGGTATACAGATTATTCAAAATACTTCTCTTGGAGGCAGATCATCTGCTTCTCCAGCACATAAGAATGACTGGCTCTCATTTTACTTCAAACAGCCTGAGCAGAACTGTATATAGTTCCATGAGTAGAATGATAGAATCATAGAATGGTTAGAGTTGGAAGGGACCTCAGAGATCATCCAGTTCCAACCCCCCTGCCCTGGGCAGGGACACCTCCCACCACACCAGGTTGCTCCAAGCCCCATCCAGCCTGGCCTTGAACCCCTCCAGGGATGGGGCAGCCACAGCTTCTCTGGGCAACCTCTTCCAGTGCCTCACCACCCTCACAGTAAAGAATTTTTTCCTAATATCCAATCTAAATCTCCCCTCTTCTAGTTTAAAAAAATTACCNTCCAGAGCTGGACACAGGACTCCAGGTGGGGTCTCAGGAGCGCAGAGCAGAGGGGCAGAATCCCCCCTGTCCCTGCTGGTCACGCTGCTTTTGCTGCAGCCCAGGATGGGGTTGGCTTTCTGGGCTGCCAGTGCACACTGCCAGCTCATGGGGAGCTTCTCATCTCATCATGTTGAGCTACTCTTCTCTGAGTAGACTTAGTCTTCTCAGATCTTTCTCCACTCCATCCCCTACATGCTCTTCCCCAGTGGTTTTATTCCTGTGTGTCCTTTTGGGGTGCTATGCTATGATCCAGTTCTGTCTACCCCTCTGGATGCCAGCTTTCTTACGCGGGGAGCCGACTCATCTTGCTTCCTCCTGCTTCTGTGATCAACATTAGTTCAGAAGACACAGCAGCTCTTCAAAACAAAGCAGAATTTACTTTACCCAAAGGAACGAAGCAGGCACGGGGATGTTCTCATCACAAGAGGCCTCTCTGCCTGAGATGCGCCTTGAACTTGTCATTCCCTGCCTCCTCTTATGGTCTCAAACTTGGCATGACTGAATCTTTTGGGGATGAAGTTATAGTTTCTTTGGCTTTCAGACAATCTCTTTGCTTGACACAGCTGACAGCTCCCTTGACCTCTTTCTGGTCATAATTAACAGGCTTGCTTGGTTTAAGGGACACAAATTCTGCTAAATGTCCTGTGGTGGGGAAGAAGCAACTCCCTGTAATGGCCCATTGTCCCAGCTGCCTTTGAGACGCAGAGCTGAGACTTTTCTACCCCAGAAGCTTTTGCTTCACTTTCCACTTTGGCAAATAATATTCCCCAAGAAGAATAACACCAACATGATTTTTAACAGCACAAGCCAGATTTTCGGCTGTTGCCAATCCAGGGGAATTTGCTGATTTGCACAACCTGACAGTACACCCCCTACATTCTTCAAAAAACAAGCAGAAAGTAAACATTGGCAAAACTTCTTAGAAGGACATCTAATTTGGATTCATAGCCCGTCACCTCCATAAACTTACACAACGGAGCATGCATGATTTCCCCTTCCCAGGCTCATTTCCTGGTCAACAACAGAGAATGGTAATGCAGGAGGCGAAAATTGATGGCATTTTTAAAAATTTACTACTGTTGAAATGAATGTTTCATAAATACCTGGCTCTACAATGGAGCGTGTCTCTTCCAGTGTGAAGATTTCAGGAAAGAAAGCAGGAGAGAATTGGTTTTGCTGCGTGGACGGGGCCGAAACTGCACCACAAAGCAATTTAACTGTCATTAATTTTCTTTGACTGCGAGAGGGGAGCTCTTTTGGCAGCCCCCGCAGAGCCCCCAGCACACAGCCTATTTATACGGAGCCAGAATTTAACCTAAGCACAGTAAAAATAATGGATAATGGAAAAAGCCAGCTGTTTAGAGCAGTCCCACACAAACTAATAGGTACTTGTTTTTATAGACGTGGGGGACTCGTATTGAGTCAGTTGTAGATGGTATTTTGCCTGGCCCCAAAAGCATCCCAAATCCAGTGGGAACGCTGTGATTTTTTCCTCTGCATCTAGTGAATATTTATGGGGACTGAATGAGGCTTTCTTTAAATTAGTTGTGTGGATTTACTCTCTGCTATTATTAGGCGGAATATAGATTACATTTTATGATTATGTATGAAACGGCAAAATCTAAACCCGTCATCTTTAGCACTGCTTCAGAAACACTCAGAGGGCAAAACACACACCTCTTGTGTTCCATTAGTCTGTAAAAAAACCCCCAATGATGCAAAAGTTCCAAAGTTTACCTTAATGAAACATTAATGGTGGGGATTTATTAAATAGCTGTGTTTGTTGGCATATCACAACCCGCACATTTAGGGATACATTTTCTAAAAAGCCGGATTTCTGGGCTCCAGATTTAGAAACTTCGAGGTGAGGATAGAATATCGGAATAAAACAATGCCTAATGCACTCAGCCCTGTGGAAAATCTGTCTCCTGTAGCAGGCACTAGATGAGATCAGAGGTCTTTTGAAAACCTGGTCATGGTAATACATCCTTCTGGGAAATAATAGCCACACCAAATCACGAATGCATTTAAACTGCGGTCAGGAAAATAACAATGTTATACTCTCATTTTTTCCTGGTCATTTTTTTTTCCCAATCTTTCTTGATTGTACAATTTTTATTGCAAAGAGTCAACCCATGTGTATATATGTATATATCTATATGCAGAAAATGTTTAGGGGTGGGGAAATGGGGAGGATAAGAGAAAAAGAGTGAGAAAAAAAAAGAAGGAAATGCATCCATATTTCTTCTTTAATATACTGGCAGCATTATTTGTCTATTAAAAGATGTGTCACAACTGATGTGTCACAGCTTGTCCCCAAACTGATCATTATTTTCTTTAGCTGCGGGTGTTACTCTCAAGAATTCTCCCAGAAGTTTGAGAAAAAAATTTAGCCTTTTTTTTCTCATCCTATACTGTAGTTTTATTCCCTGACCACCTTTTTACCTCTGGGCAATGCCTTTTCTGAGTGCAGCCTGCAGCTGGGAACCTGCCTCCCTTTGCTCTTTGGCTTTTGTTTTTTTTTTCTTATTCCTTTCCTTCTGTCGCAGAGATTTGTGCAACTGAACACTTGAGGCAGCTTAAAGTTTTTTACCAAGGTTTACTGATTACACTCGTCTGGCTTCAGAAATGTGGCTGGTGCTGGGGAATGGATGAGCAGAACCATTTTCTAATCCAACAGGAAATAAAATATGCAAAAAATGGGCCTGGCATTTACTCCTTTGAAATCAAAGCATTTAAGACCACTGTAAAAAAAAAAATACTGTTGTCTGCTGAAGTGGTTATAAGATAGAATCATAGAATTGTAGAATGGTTAGAGTTGGAAGGGACTTCAGAGCTCATGGAGTTCCAACCCCCCTGCCCTGGGCAGGGACACCTCCCCCCACCCCAGGTTGCTCCACGCCCCATCCAGCCTGGCCTTGAACCCCTCCAGGGATGGGGCAGCCACAGCTTCTCTGGGCAACCTCTTCCAGTGCCTCATCACCCTCAAAGCAAAGAAGTTCTTCCTCATATTTCATCTAAATCTCCCCTCTTTCAGCTTAAAACCATTACCCCTCGTCCTATCACTACTCTTTCTTTTTTCCTAACTGCCCGAAGTAGGCTGCACCAGCCCAAGGATGCTGTACAGCTGGCATAAAGCAAGGTGAAAACAAGACTTTCAAATCTGAAAGCAAAGCAAAGATGACACTTGACGTTACTTTTACACGATTTATGACTGAGCTTCTCTGGATTTGGGGTATGACCAAAAATTTAACTCATGTATACACTATCTTGAAAAACAACCCTGTGTTTTTTTCATGCAGTCCTTTGCTATTAACATAATTTCCTCCCCTCTATTGTCTAACATTTTATTTCTTCCTTCACTTATTGTTGAAACTTTCCCAATGCTGCCATAATGAGATGAAAGACCTTCTTTAATACTAAAAAATACACGTATGCATTAACCCACTGAACTTTCGTGACTTCATCGGTGGTAATTTCTCTAGGAAATTGTCTCATGTTCCTTAGCTACGGCCTCCACACCCTTAAAAAAAAGAATAAAACTGATTTGGATTTCTTTTATTGTTTCCTTTGTTGGTTTTGGTTTGGGTTTGTTTGTTTGTTTTGTCTTGGTTTTCCCTCAGATGCTCTCCAGAACATCCTTTTAAAGGATTCCCAGGATTCTCCCTTCCAAGATTTAGTAAGCTATATAGTTTCAATTTCCCAAGAATTGATTTGCTGCTGTTGGAGTCTCTCAGTGGACATATGGAGCAGGATATCAGGTTTTCTTTTTCTGACTACTTTTCCCTTACTGGATTTGAAAAGTGGCAAAATAGTTACCTTTTTTCGCTGACTGCTGAGAAGATAAATATAAATAGGTGGAAAGGCTTCAAAATATCTCTCTTTTTGTGCCTTTAATCTTCTTGGGTTTGGGTTCTTTGGGTTGTGACTTCGGTTTTATTTTTTTATTTTTATTTTTTTAGCAGAAGGGACTTGGGAGAATGCATTAATTAAAACAGGTTTCTTGAAGGGCTCGCAGTCTTTTGAGTCAAATGATGGACTCCGTGAGTTTGCAGTCTCCATCAACATGCTATCAATTTAAAGCAGAAAAATCTTCAGTTACATTTGCACTGAATTTCTTATGGATGGGTCAAAGAAAGCTTGTGATGAAATTTGCCCCTGCCCCACACTCTCCACCTGGCCTGCAGGGTGCCCAACAGTCTAAAAGACCAGATTTTGATAAACTCCAGCTAAGACCTTATGGCAGCCTTCCAGTCCCTAAAGGGGCTCCAGGAGAGATGGGAAGGGACTCTGGATCAGGGAGTGGGATTGGGGGCCAACCCCCAGGGCAGGGGGTTGGAACTTCATTTTTAAGGTCTCTTCCAACCCAAACCATTCTATGATTCCATCCTTCTTGCTATGATTCTATAAGTGATAATAGGGAATGGTGAATACTTGCCTTTTTTATCCACCACCAATGTAGGATGCTTCTTTTAATGAGGAGAGCTATGCTAATATAAAAAAACCCCCTGTATCTTCTAATGACATATACTTCATGTACAACTAAGAAAATAGTTCCATATATCCATAGTTTCACTTCTTTCCTTCCTTTCTCTCTTCTGTCTACGCTCTAGCTTCATATGACTTATGACAGTAAAAGCAGGGAGGATACATTTCATGGTAAAAATTGGGAGGCCCTGGTTTGCAGAATGCATTAAGCCATAAGAGATGCAATTATTTATTGTAAAAAAAGTTAAGTATTAGACCAGGCTGTTCTTCAGGAGAAGTAATTACTGTCAATGTCACATTCAGCTGGCAGAAGAGGGTTTTTTTCATTAAGTCCTCGTCGATTCCTCCCTCAATGTAAGGCATTTCTGCTTAATAAAGTTACCCCCAAAAATGATTTTATCCTTCTTGTTCTGGTTTTTAAAACAAAATAAACCAAACCCCTCTAATCCTGGTGAAACTTCCATAGAAGGAGCTATCAAATGACAGCAAAGTAAATGAGAGCCAACTTAGACACTCAACTAATCGTTTTTCTTTTCCCCTCTTGAGTACTTTGTCTACAACATGCCCTATTTAGATCTGGGGTTGCAGAGTCTCCATTAAGCAGGCATCCAGTTCCGTTCAGCTTTATTGCTCTGCACTTCCTAACAAGCCAGCTACGGAAAAATCATTGAATTTCCTGCCAGATCCATAGCCCTCCACAGACATGGGGCTGTACACAAAGCATTTAACACCATCTTCTGGAAAGGAGAGTCAATAATATTGTCACATACATTTATTTTGTTATAGCAGGGTTGGCTATCACCCATGAAACACAGAATTGAGAACCGTTTTTCATGAGTAAATCTTGCAGTCTAGCACAGAAGAAGCATAATTACTGATTACCGGGCTCGGTGCCTGCTTTGGAGAACTTTGAGACAAATTCCAAGCCTGCAGAACCTGTTAGTGAGACCTGTTTGTGATACAAGTTTATTTGGAAGTCAAGAACAGGCTTCCTATTTAATGCAGAAGGTCTTTGGGAGTTAGTTAATGGTAGGACAGTCACTCCGCTTAGTTTGAATATTTCTGAGTGGTCCAGGGTGGCTGCCGTATTCCTAAACTGGTCCTTTGAAAAGACACGTGAGTGTTTGGAGGGGGGCAGTTGTGGGGTGGTGATTCCCCTGCGAGGTTTTACTGGTGAGATGATGGAAATGCACCAGCTGAGAAGCCGACCCTTGCTTTTCAACAAGACGCTGACACCATTTTGAAGTCTTAAGGAAGATACATAAACATTTGCCTTTTCTAAAGGAAATGTCTAAAATTAGGTATTTCATATATGCTATATGTCCAGTGTTGAAATACACTGGTGGCAGGAAGCTCCAGCAGGCTGGATGGCTGCACTACAACCAAAGGGCTGCTTGCAAAGGGAAAGTCAAAGCTCAAGATCAAAGGAAAGTGTGCTCCAGTTATTTTTGTTGAAATGGGAAATTCTTTCTAACCTGATAGAAGAGGATAAACCCTGAGTTTCCATTTCTACGTCTTTGCAAAGGGTTACAGAACTCCAGCAATAAATTCTTTAGGATTTTGAAAACTTGAGATACTGTGAAGGCCACTACATGTGAAGGAGTGGAGAATACAGAAAGTGCATTGTACTCATCCTCTGCTTTCTATACTGGTTGCAGGCTTATAGAGCCTCGTATGTATGTGTTTATCTGTAAATCCAAGATAAATTTCCCCCCACAAGGGACTTTCAACGCACACTGAAGCAAAAATGCTGCTGGTAAAGAGAAACTCCACTTCTCTCTGGGGGAATGGCTGAAACCAGCTGTTCATCGTAGCAGATGTTGATTGTATCATTTAATGCACAACTGGAAGATGCTCAGATACAGTGGGGAGGGAATCATCATGCTTGAAACAGAACATAAATAAGAGAATTAAAGAGGTATTTTCACATTTCTTGGATGCACACGGAAGATGACTGAGGCCAATTGTTTATTTAGTGGGTTTGGGGCAATTTTATTCAGAAACCACCCTTGAACACTAACCATCATTGTTTATGACTCACACTCTGCCATGTAATTTTTAATAGTCTCTGCTCTTGTTTTGTCAACAGCTTCATTTAGTAGCTGCCTCATTACTTCCCAAATTACAGGAGAAAGTAATTCAATTTAATGAAAGCTACTCACACTTTGAAGTCAATATTGATGTAAAGCTGCGGGGGGAAAAGTAGCCAAATTTAATAAAAGCAGCAGTTTCTAAATTAAGCTCTGTGGCATCTACACTTTTAAATCGCATTATGCTTATTGTAGATGTAAAATCGAAGATGTTTTTCAAGTACACACCTGGATGCCATCTCCGGAATAGAAAAATTCTGAACAAGGCACAGCAATGTTGGCTTTTTTTTTTTTTTTTTTTTCCTGGGCAAAGCTTCCAGAGGGGATTTAGTTCATCTGTGTAACTCATATTTTACATCAATATAACTGCTAGTACGAAAGGCCAAAGTTGCCTCCGGGTGAAACCCACCCCTGTTTTGGACACCGAGGCTGAGGACGGTATTGCTTGTGCTCGTGGGCTGAAGAAGGAGCGGGATCATCTGCAGGGCTTTTGTTGTCCCCCGAACAAAGGTGGGCAGCGATGGCAGAATTCCCTTCACTGCAGTAATTGTACAGGTTGATTGGAGAGGACAAGCAAATCATAAAACATTGCCTTCGCCTCTTGCCCTTTTTATAATAACGAAATATATACTAAAGCCATCATCGAAATCTTATTCATTCCATAAGAGGAATGAAAGGACTCTAATACAAAAATCCCTCCGTGAAACTACTTTTTCCCCTTCATATGCTGTGGCTGAGGTTAAAAGACACAACAAATATTACGATTCAGTGCCCAACACCGATGATTTTATAAAAGCAATCTTCCACACCGTTTATATATTCCTTTGACTACGAGCTTACAGATTCTAGGACAGAAAAGAAAAGTTATGAGGGATATATTTTTAAACCCCTATTTATTTAAGCACCCTCTGTGAGACTTACTCATACTGCTCCGTGTACACCTCAGCATAAATCCCTACCCAGTGACAGCTTGCATGCTTCCTTAAATCATAGAATCATAGAATGGTTAGAGTTGGAAGGGACCTTCAAGATCATCGTGTTCCAACCCCCCTGCCCTGGGCAGGGACACCTCCCACCACACCAGGTTGCTCCAAGCCCCATCCAGCCTGGCCTTGAACCCCTCCAGGGATGGGGCAGCCACAGCTTCTCGGGGCAGCCTCTTCCAGTGCCTCACCACCCTCACAGCAAAGAAGTTCTTCCTAATATCCAATCTAAATCTCCCCTCTTCCAATTTAAAACCATTCCCCCTTGTCCTATCACTATGCTTCCTGACAAGGAGTCCCTCTCCTGCTCTCCTGGAGCTCCCTTCAGATCCTGGAAGGCTGCTCTAAGGTCTCCCCGGAGCCTTCTCTTTTCCAGGTTGAAAATATATGTATAATACATATAAAAATACTTTTATATAAACCAACAAACAAACAAAAGAGCTAAACTGGGTTTTTATTTCAAAACTTTTTTTTCTTATTTGTGGACGGGAGACAGAGGAAGGAATCCTTCAGCTTCTGTCATGATTTCATCTGCCCGTTTCTGACATTTTTATACCAGCTGCTCCTTGGGGGAGAGCATTCCCCTCTTATTTTGTACCGCTGGTAAAGGCTGATAAGTTCCATTCTTCAGCCACAGCAGTTGTTTTCTTTTCTGTGTTCTCACAGGAAGACTTACTGCATATTTCAAATGAGTGTGTGGCAAAATCAATTTACCTTTAGATGTCTGCATGAAATTCACCCTTATCAACAAGGCTGTGAGCGTCCAAGGCCACTTGATTGTTTTACCTGTTCTTAGGTGGGGCTTAAATGTTTCTTTTGTCTTAGACTAATTTGGCACACTGATGAATGGTGGCATAATTTCAAAAAAAAACCCAATTCCTTTTGTATATCTACACACTCATATAAATTCTCTACATAGATGATACTAATATTGACTTAAATTTCATCCCTAACTAACTTTATGTGAGAAATACTTATATTACAAATACTTATATTACAAACTGTTCAGTTTGTAATAATGTAAAAAATGTTAAAAACTATTCAGTTTGTAATATAAGTAAAAATATATATAATGTAAAAAAATATAGTATGTGCTGCAATTCAAAAGAATGTGCTTAAACATCTGCTGTAAAATGTGGATGTTGTTATTTGTATATTAGAACTGTCTCCATGTAGCCCTAATGGAGAAATAATTCAGAGAACTGTGATTCATTCTGATTTTTTTTTTAGATGGTCTGGTTTCTCTTTTAATTTCCTCAAAATAGTTTTGCATAATTTGGGGTGTAAAATAATTTTAAAAACACAACACCTATGAAGCCATACATTCTTTCCAGTCCCTAAAGGGGCTCCAGGACAGAGGGGGTCTTGATCAGGGAGCAGAGCCACAGGATGAGGAGGAAAGGTTTTAAGCTGAAAGAAGAGAGATTTAGTTTAGATACTCGAAAGAACTTCTTTGCTGTGAGGGTGGTGAGACCCTGGAAGAGGTTGCCCAGAGAATCTGTGGCTGCCCCATCCCTGGAGGGGTTCAAGGCCAGGCTGGATGGGGCTTGGAGCAACCTGGTGTGGTGGGAGGTGTCCCTGCCCAGGGCAGGAGGGTTGGAACTGAATGATCTTGAAGGTCCCTTCCAACTCTAACCATTCTATGATCCTATGATTAATAGCTTTGAATACAAACTGATAATAATGTTGTTTAGAATCATTAGGGGAGCTTAGGGCCTGCTCAATATTCTTTCTCCAAAAGATAGGAAATCTCTGTTCTGCAGCTTTTTCTCCTCTGCCAATTTTGTCCTTTCATCTACTTCCAAAAGTAGCCATAAAGCCACTGTTTGCTCCATTGTTGACCACATTTAAGTAACGATTTTGCTTAATAAAGCCCATGCTAAGAAGCACCTTGTACAAGAATTCAGCGTGTTTCAGGATTAGAACACTCAGCATTATTTCCTGATTTTCCAAATCAAAATAGGACTTTCGTTTAGACCATTCTTATTTATTTTTACATGTCATAATGGAAGCAATTGAATAAGCAACCGCAGGATCTAAAGCCAGTAAAATGGAAAAGGCCTTCACCATTGAATCAAGGAGTACTGTCCTATAAGGGAGAGTTTAGAAACTCTAATTTGATCCTTCTATTCAATTTGGTCTTCATTGATAGAAGAAAGATAGAAGAATAGTCAGAATGGATGATATTTTAAATAATTGGAATTGTTACTGTATTCAGGCAGGCTTTACTCCCAGCTGAGGAGGTTTGGGGATTAGGTAATCTGGTAAACCCCTGGCTAAACTGAGTGGATATCGTGGCTTCAGTCTATCCCATTGTCTGTGTTT
This sequence comes from Pedionomus torquatus, assembly GCA_013398155.1. Taxonomy (NCBI): domain Eukaryota; kingdom Metazoa; phylum Chordata; class Aves; order Charadriiformes; family Pedionomidae; genus Pedionomus; species Pedionomus torquatus. The sequence goes on from VZRU01001680.1 coordinate 16,018, forward strand.
TGCCATTCAGGATCTCCTCTAAGTAATGACACCATTTAATAATTGCTCTCTGTTATGAACAATAACCTTATTGTGGGCCACCAACTGTCCACAAGACCTCACGCAAGCCCCGTGCTGTTATGTCCACACAACTAGATGCCTTCCATTAGTCATCCTTTTTCTGTTTAGGGAATAATCCTCACTAGTAAAAACTTGCATTTTTAGACCAGAAGCCTTAACTGCTTAATGTCCTGATCACTTTATTCAGCCAGATATGTGAAGGTATTTAAGAGTATAGCAAAAATGCTGGATTAAAAGAGTGTACTCCCGTAGGTTAGGTGGGCACGATGCCTTACGCCACCAAGGACTTTGTGCTTACACTTATAGCTCAACACCTCCAACTTCAGATAACAGGGTCAAACAGACCTCTTACCACTTAAGAAATTGCAAAAGTGAATAAAATTATGATAGTTTACACCCTTTGAATATATTGCCAGATTTGTTTCATTAGAAGGGCAGGGGCAGGTCTAGATCAGCGTTGATTCCTGCTGTATTGGGACCCTAGTTTTAATAAGCTCGGATCAAAATATTATACAAGATGCTGGACTCAGGTTTCAAATACCTTTCAAGAAAATATTAATCAAAAAGATGCCAAAGTCAGAAATTAATTAAGCCAAAGTTAAAAAGTGAATGATGGTTTTTGAAAAGCAGGCTGGATGGGGCTTGGAGCAACCTGGGCTGGTGGGAGGTGTCCCTGCCCAGGGCAGGGAGGGGAGACTCAGTGGTCTTGAAGGTCCCTTCCAACTCTAACCATTCTATGACTCTATGAAAAACATTTGCAAGGGCAGAATCCTCGCAGTGTCTCAGCACATCTATGTTGCTGCCCAGAGGAAGGACTGGTCACCTACTAGAGGATTTTGAAGTAAAAATGTAGACATTTTTATCAGAAAACATTATTGCCCTTAAAGAAAATTCTGTACTGCTCTGCACTATTGTCAGCTTCAACAAGAGAACCTCCCTGGAGATTTTAGGTGTTTTAGGCTTTCTGAACTGGCCTAAACAAAGATAAGAGGGTGAGTTTCTAGCTTTAGGTACCTGAAGATTTTTATTTTTGTTTTTTATTATCAGGAACATAATATATTGGTACCACAGTTCAGTGTCCTCTAGTTTTGAAACAATATGCTTGAACATATGCAAATTTCATCTAAGCCTTCATCTATGCTTTCTTTCACTGATTGAGTCGTTACTGTATATAACACAAAGAACGTACCTGGAGCTTTTGCCAAGATATAATTCTGCACAGGCCCTGCTCAATTTGCATTTAACAGATCACCCTGACATTAAGACATGATGCAATGACATGTGCATTTTATTTCAGATACTCCACCACTTGGCTGTTTCTCTGAAGACTGGGTCTATTGCTAATGCATTCGGGGCCCTCCGAAGACCATCTAGGACTGATATTAATAATAAACAAACAATAATTTTTCTAAACAAGAAATCTGTCTGGGGAAATTGCGTACTTTTTCCCTGAAATCACTTTCTTTAGTTGGTAACCAGTTAAGACATTTTAAGCATCTTGACCAAGAACTTCTATCCATCCCCGCTCCACCCTTAATTTCTCAAGAATTTTCATACAATCAAAATTTTAACCGAAAATAATATAAACGTAAGATGGGTTGTGTATCAGTCATTTAGCGGTCGACTTGTGTCACGTTGCCTACATTAATGTTCAGAGCCTTCATAGGTTAATTGTATAGATTACTCATAGAGATTACCCATAGGCAGCAGCTTTTCTGTTACCATTTCACAGGTGTGGCGTTCAGGGTGTTGTGCTCTACTTCCAGTAGAAAATCCAGTTGGCAATCGGGAGTATTTCACAGCTTTTTCAGAGAAGTTGGCTTTCAGCAAGCCTACAATAATTTCTTTTCAGGACTATTATTTCTCTCCCAAAGAACTGAATGGTATATATTTTGGAAAAGTACTCTTTGTCAGGGAGTGGAGTGATAGGACAAGGGGGAATGGTTTTAAATTGCAAGAGGGGAGATTTAGATTAGATGTTAGGAAGAAATCCTTTGCTGTGAGGGTGGTGAGGCACTGGAAGGGGTTGCCCAGAGAAGCTGTGGCTGCCCCATCCCTGGAGGGGTTCAAGGCCAGGCTGGATGGGGCTTGGAGCAACCTGGTGTGGTGGGAGGTGTCCCTGCCCAGGGCAGGGGGGTTGGAACTCCATGATCTTGAAGGTCCCTTCTAACCTGAACTGTTCTATGATTTGCCAATATCGTTTAAGTAATTGGACTAATTGGATTTCAGTGATGAGAAGTATGAGTGTTCATTCTTAATTGTTTTGTCTTCATTTAAATAAAAAGAAAAAAAAAAGTAAAATGAAAAAAAAATATCTGGCTGTAGTTTATAAATCTTCTACCTAAAGCAGGCAGATATAAGTATACTTAGGTCTGGTGTTTAAGTAAAAAGGTAAACTGTAGGAGAGAAACACACAAATGATCTAAGCCTGGGTGTCACGTTTTGCTTTGTATTGCTTCAGAGAATAAGAATCATCTTTGGAAGGGAATAAGAGATGCTATTACCAGGCACTAGCTAGTCTATCTCCAGTTCATTTCCTCTAAAGGTTAGTTAATATTCATTACATATCAGGAAAGGTCACTAAGAAATTAAGTTTTACTGCCCCAAGGAGCTGCTAAGGACCAGTTCCTTGAAAGTATTTGCAGGACTAGTTCTTAGGTAAGTGGTTAACTTTTATTGCTTCGGTTGGAAGAGAGCACGGGGTGCAGGTATGAGAGGGCTGAAGGCCTCTGAGGCTGAAGGTCCTTTTGGATTTATCTGGCAAGCTCACTGCGGGCCCTGAGCAGGTATTTTGTTCCTAGCACATGAGTTAAACACTAGAACTGCTTTACGCACCAGAAACTGCAAAATAACTGCATGTGAGTAAGAAATCAGGTGCATCCCTAGAGCCCACGTGTACATCGTGCTTCCTCGGGGGTATTTTGAGAGGATGGTTCTCAAAGAGCTTCTCGTTCCACCTCAAAGATATTCTCGCAGTCCAGCTCCTGTCCCAGAAAGCTACTGCCAGATTGATTTTCTGGTGTCAATAATTTAATGATAATTTGCTGGGACACAGGAGGAATTTCATTTGGCGGGAATCATTTGGGAGCAGGGGCTGTAATGCGCCGTGTGTGCAGCAATTAAGAGCCCTGAGGCGACCGAGGGGAAGGAAAACACCAAGCCCAACTGCAACTCTGAAAAGCTAAACAAAAAAAAAGAGA
>VZRU01001681.1:0-18427 GCA_013398155.1 Pedionomus torquatus
CACCCTCCCTCCCTCCCTCTTTGCAAGGGAAAACAAAAAGAAGTGGGGGGTGGAGGGAAGGTGAGGAGAAAAAGAAAAGGGAGCTAGAGCGGCAGAGGCAAAGGGGGAAGGGGAGAAAGAGATTAAGAGGAAGGAAAGGGGACAAGGGAGAAAGGAATGGGGAAAGGTGAAATAAAAAGGGGGAAAAATGTTCACAGCAAACCTTATGAAGCTCCCAGCATGCCTGAACTAAGTATAGCGTAATGATGCTACATTTTAGAAATAAAATTTGAATATTGAATTTCACCAGAAGTTATCATTCCAGCACTATCTGTAGGAGTTTATATAAAGAGACCAGACAAATGTTACACAATCTCTTTTCCTAGCAACACCCAGTGTCAGCTGAGATAAAGATTATGATAGTATCCAATTTAAGGCTCACTTCAGGTCAATTTAAAATTCTTTCTGAATATTTCACATCTCATTCTTAAAACTGGCAGTTTCCAGTTGTGCTTCATAGGACATGAGGCAATGCTAAGGACCGGAAAATATGGATCTCTTTTAATGAAGAATTAATATTTATTGAATATTTGACTATGGCTATATCAGAAAATTTTAATGAATAAAACTAAATGATGGAGAAAAAGTCATGGTGGGGAAAGTGCACGCACAGCAGCATTAACCTCCAAACAGTCACTCTCGTTCACGTTAGCAGTGACTTTCACTGTGTAATTTGCCATAGGACACTCCTGAGCACATTCTCTGATGGATGTGGCCTCTTCTCAGGTAAGAGGACGCTCTTGGCTCACTGAACCTTCTGCCTGGCAATGCACTGGAGGCCTGCTGAGTCTGATTGTGCATGGTCTGTCACGTCGCCTGGCTTCAGCAAAGCTGTCCTAAAAGGTTGCAGGCTCTATGTTTGTTGACCATCAGAGTTCAGCTAACAGAGAATTTATCTTCCTTAAATACTTGTTATCTTTGTTAGCTAACTCATCATCATTTAGGCAGCTTCAGTCCATACACATGAAGGGCACAACAGCTAATGCTGTCATGTGGACTTTGAAGTGATTCATGAAGGAGAATATATGGTCATTGCTTCATAATCAGATACTAGACATGATTTACCTTTCAACACTCTTTACCTCCATAAAACTCAACTGCTGCCACTTCAAAATCCTGTAGCTGTTTCCCCAGGGAGATTCAGTTTAGATCCTATATCTCTTCTGCAGCACAGACCTCCTTTACCTGCCTGTGCAGCTGGTTTCACTGGGGTCAAATGAGTCATCGAAGGTCACGCAGTGAATGAATGACCCAAAAAGATGCTGAATCCAGGCCAGGACCTTTTCAAGTTTCCTGCTGCCACTACTGAAGCACACTGTCTCCCTTGAGTAATTCTGCCTGTTGATCCCCACTGAACATATACATTTCCTAGTGCCACAGGAAATTAAAGATTACATTCAAGCTGCTTTAAGAGCTTGAGTACAGTGGGAACAAACCACTTTTTTTTCAGTATTATATCAATAACACTACTTCCATTCCTATACTTCAGGGTATCTTTAAGACCTGAGAAAAGAAGGGAAGGAATACAAACCCATATCCAAATACATCTAGCTTCACACCACAGGTCAGGATCCTAGCTTTGTGGTTTTCAGATTTTTGCCTTTTCTTTGCATGAATTAAATTTGAGTATTGTTTTCAATTTTTCTACAACCATGACAGTTTGAGACCCTTACATTTTCTTTCAAAGAGAGGACACCGCTGTGTTTGTAAGAACCACGGGGAATCTTAATGAACAGCCCACAGCTAACTCTCTGGGCCAGAGACAGCAGGGCCAATGTCAAGTGTGTAGCTTCAAATATTTCAGTGAAATTCTACAAAAATTTCCCAAGTAAAAGCCAGCCTAGAGTCAGGTGTAATGTCCTGCATTTGCTACACACCTTTCACACAGAAAGTTTAGGGTAAGAAAACAATTTTTTAAAAAATGCAGTTACCTCCCAGAGGGCAGGCTCTCTATGGCCCCCGAGAACCAAAAATAGTAGAAGAAACTACCTGGCCAGAATGGTAGTACCTATATGTCACATTTGTGTATAGAGTCAGTTTCTCTGTACTTGAAATGAACCAAATAATTTATATGTACAATAAGAAGGGAGAGAATGAAACCAAAAATACAATTGAAAGGAAAATTCAATACATTTAGATGTCTTCTTTTCAAAAACCCAACGCTCAGCCTCGCATTTAAATTCTCTTTACTCCATACACAATGCCTCCAGATGTTTAACTGGCACATGAGTAGGAACAGTAGTGTTCTCCTTCTACCTGTGGGGAGCCAATATGACTCACATTCCATCACTTAAACACAGAACTAGTCCATTAGTTAAAAGAATAGTGATGCCAAAGCTCCTCATCTCCTGCAGGTGCAGCAAGGGTGAGAATTTAAAAAAGGCCTATGTACCACCCATACCTTAAGGCTTGCACTCAGCTTGAGTGACTTTCCCACCTCTAATCTCAGCCTGTGTTTTTGTTCTGCTTCTTCTGTGTAGGTTATGTCCTGCTTAAGGCGATGTGCTGTGAATCTTGATTGCTAGTAGCAAGTACTTCTGGACATCTGCTCTGAGTTTACTTTTCAAATAATATCTCTATGTGCATGTGTGTGTGTGTGTGCAGGGAGGGCGGGAGAGGGAGGTGTGGCTGGTTGTGATGTTGGGAGTTAGGCTGAAACTGGCAGTCTGCAGGAGGGAAGATCAGTACCATTTCTAATAATAACAGCTATTTACAAGCCCAGGGACCTCAGCAGGTATCACTTTCCTTCCCAGTGACATGCAGCTATCTCAGACCAGAAAGCCTCAGCTGGTTTTTACCAGTAACATGCGTAACAGTTTTAAACAAAGGAAATGAAACATATATTTATGCATGGCTAAAACTACAGGGCAATTCCAGGGATGCAGACTGGAATTCACCTGGAGCTAAGCCAGAATACAGAGGCCGACTTTTTGCCCTGGGAAAGGGGTGATGTGCATATTTCTGTGATCACAGGTCATCAAGACTTCAGGGGCACACGAGGGGCCCTGGGCCTAGACAAAGGGGCCTACGAATGTGGCATAGTTCAAATCTGACACTGGAGAAAACATTAGGAAAAAGTGATCCAGATACCTCTGTGAATCCCCAGTTGTTTTTTGAAATTTATCCCTGGGGATAAAGTCACCTTCTTTAGTCATGAGTTCTGATGGGATTTCAGACTAAGCAGTACGGTTATGATCTTATGTCCTATAATTCAATCAGCTCCAGAAAACCTCTATTTATTGAGTGGTGAATAATAAAATTGCTCCTCTAAAATTGGAGCTTCTTTTAGCTTTCACAAATATAAGCACAGTACTTACTAAAGTACTAGTGCATTACTAAAGTATGCACTGTTTCAAATGTTTTCCTTTATTTTCCCATGGGGATTTATTCTTTAAAGAAAAAAAAAAAAAGACCTCACTGAAAAGTACAGTAGTTAATTCAGACAGTCTCAAGTTGCCTAGAGCTATTGACTGATATATGCAAAACCTTGCCATTATGTTTTCAAAGCAGCAACAAATAGAATTAGAAGTGCAATTCCTTTGATGATACTTTGAAATTTTTTTAAAATTACCTTCCATTATTGTCTGGGCTTGATCCTGCTCCCCCAGAAACTAGTGGGAGTTCTGCCACTGACTTCAGGGGAAGAAGAATTGGGTTGTTTTCAGCACAGATTTTAAAACAAAGGCTTGAAATTGGCAGGAACAAAACACTCTGCCATGAATTGAGACAGCAGGTTGCCAGATGGCAGCTTTTCAGAGTTATGCAAACAAATTTGGTTTATTCAATATAAATATTTGAAGGAAATAGAAAGAAGGGGATAATGCTCACTTACCAAAGGGTCAGATTTGAGTCTTTTAAATTTTAATTTGGTTTCAAGAGAAACAGAATCTCTACCAACACTGTTAAATTATTGCTCTAGAAAGCACCTGAGTCTGGCTTTCCGTGATAGTTTACACTACTATACATATGGTTTTGAATGAGTGAAGAAAAATAAAAATATTTGAGAAGGAAGGGGTTCACACATACTGGAGGAAGTCAGTTTTGGAGCAATTGGTAAGCTTCCAGTTGAGGAGCACGTGTTCTCTATAGAACTCAAAAAGAGAAAGAGACACCCTGAGAGTGTATTTTAAGCTTTCAAGTTAGATAGTTGAAGTTAGGCACTTTGAGTAGCCCATGATTTGCAAGAAAAGTCTTCAACATATGGCTAACCATCCAGGTCTACTCAGCAGGTAACAACAGCCAAGAGAAAAGAAAGGTCAAGGATTCTAGAAGAGCTGTGCTGCTTGGCTTTTTGGTGTATTCTGTTTTGTTTTAAATAAAGTAACACTTAGAAAAGATAGAAAGTGAATACAGTACAAACAACAGAAGGATTCTCTTTTTTCTGGAAAATTAATTTTGGATCTATGTAGAATGACCTATGAGCAACGAAGCCTTAACTATTTTTTTTCTATTGAGTGAAAAGGCTAAACAAGAAGAGATCTGTATATAAGTCAGAGTAAGAGAGCTCTAAGAACTTTCCTCTGCTGTCACAATCCTTTTTGCAAATACACCTAGCATTAAAAAGTGAAAACAAAAAAGCACATCTGCCCTGAATTCTCTCTGCATACAATTTCCTTCTGCCTGTGGTGAGGGGTGTGCTTTTGGAATGGCAAAAGGTTTCATCTTTTAACAAATAATGAAATCCACATTCCAGTCAAATGTGATCAGCCCTGCCAGTGCAGAAGGATATTTTCACATTCACCTTCAGAGTGCCACTGCACATTACTAAGTACATTGGCTTTTTGCCACCTGTATTTTAAGCTGTTCAAAAATTTGGGAACTGAAGAAATATCTGTCTCTGCTTTTTAAGGAGAAAAGCATTGTTTAAGTAAACATTTTGAATAATTTAGAATAGAAAATCTATATGTTCTTAGATGGACATGCTTATTTAAGTAAAAGAGAACTGACCAGATCTCTGAGTTAACTTCTTGTCCCTTATACCCTGCTTGTATACACTGTACTGACCTCCCAGGAAAGAAAATTGAATCAGCTGTAAATTGCCTGAACAGATTTGTCTGAACTTGTGGAGCAGTAAATCCTACATTTACATTAGCTATTCGATACAAGTTGGACTTGCCACACCTTCTACTCAAAAGGTCACACAGAACTTTTTATACTCTTTTAAAAGAAGTAGTAGTGGGCCACAAACTTGAATTAATTCCCTGAGTATGATTGCTAGAGCATGGAGGAAGAGAGAAGATAATAAATGACTAGTGGAAAAGATCAGAGGAGCGAGGCGAGAAAGTGGGAAGGAACACTCTCAGGTTCTGATGAAAGAGTTTCATTTCAGATGGATCCTCCTCTCAGCTTACTTCAGGGACTGACATATGGCATATGCTACAGATGGATAGGCAGCGATACACATACAGCTGTAAGGTTCTGGCACTTCTGGTCCTGGCCCAGGCTGCCAGCTGGCCAGCAGAAAGCAGGTTTGCAGGATGATTTGATTTTCCACAGCTGTCGTACAAAGCATGAGGTCAAGGGAGGTGAGGAGAAGGAGGAGATGTTGGAGAGAGAGAGGGAGTTGTAGCTGACTGATCCTTTCTTATAGCACAGAGGCTAAGTTCAAACCTGACAACTAAAATACTGCAGGAAACAACTTTCTCCATGTGCAAGCTCTTCATTTAAATTATACACTAATGTAAGGTTTAGGTCTTGATAGGACTGGACTACACTGGAACTGCTTACTGACACATGTACATGTGAATATCATGTAAAGGTGAGTGATTCTTGTCTAATGTCCAGTCAATATGCAAATTAAGCTCGAGTACTCTTTTGTTAATTAAGGACATATTTTTTTAGTAGTTCTGTTAGGGAAAACTCATTCTAACACAACTCTGTATGTTGATGAGAAACAGTTTTTTAAAAGAAAGATAAATAAAACCTCTTGGTTGTTGGAACCAAAGTCAAATGCAAGGTTCTCTGGGTGCTTCCAAAAGGCACATTTTGATTAGTGTGGTTTGAATAATAACTTACTGTTATTTTCCCAGAAACCTTAACGTAAACTTGTAGGTCACTTGGGGTACATAAGCCAAAAATCACTATACCCATTTTAACAGTCTGATTTACTCGAAATACATAATTTCATGGCTATCAATTTTGATGAAGTTTATCTGCTTATTAATTATTTGAAAAGTTTTGAAACCAGGCAGTTTTGGTGTTACATCAATTATCTCAATTCATTTGAACCAACAGTTTCATGCAAAATAACGATAATATTACATTAGTCAAGATAGCAAGAACAAGGTTGGAGCATGAGGAATTTCAGATTAATAGGACTAACTAGACAACAAAACATCAGAAGAATGCCAAGATGGAAAAATTTCTTCTACAAAGAAAATCTGAGAGTTGGGGTTGCTCAGCCTGGAGAAGAGAAGGCTCTGGGGAGACCTTATTGTAGACTTTCAATATATAAAGTGGGCTTATAAGCAAAATGGAGAGACACTTTTTATCAAGATCTGTATCAACAGGACAAAGGGCAACAGCTTTATATGGAGAGAAAGAAGATTTAGATTAGACAGAAGGAGGGATGATGAGGGTGGTGAGACACTGGAGCAGGCTGCCCAGAGAAGTTGTGGATGTCCCACCCCTGGAAGTGTTCAAGGTCAGGTTGGATGGGGCTTTGAGCAACCTGGTCTAGAGGGAGGTGTCCCTGCCCATGGCAGGAAGGTGGGAAAGAGATGAACTTTAATGTTCCCTCCAACCCAAACCGTTCTATGGTTCTATTATTCTATGAAATGGAGGACATGAGGAAAAATCCCATACAAGATGAACTTTAAGCTGTCCATCACTCTGCTGAAAAAAGAACATCAGGACATGATAAGCAGTTCCACATAAGAATCAATTTAATATTCAGAGACAATGAAAAAAAAAAAGTTCAAATACCAGGAATTATTAGGAAAGAAAAAGAGAATAAACCAGAAAATATTCTAGCATATAGATCCATTATTCACTAAGACTTTTAAATCTGCACTACTGTCATCTCATCTTGGAAAAAATACATACCAAGAGCCAATGAAAGCTAGGATGGTTGTATGGAAGTGGTATCTTACATAGGCATGACTAAATAGACTCAAATCTTCATCTCAGAAAAGAGATGGTTTCAGATCATAAGACAATTATCTACAGAACCATGAATGGCACAGTGGTCTACAGAACCAGTACTGGCCAGAAACTCATTACTCACTGCTTTTCCAGTCCAAGAGGTGATTGCTGGCAAAAGAACCTAGCAGAAACTGGATTCAAAGAAGTAGGAAATCAGTAGTTTCACAGAATCATGGAATTCTCAGAGTTGGAAGGGAGCTCTAGAGATCATCTAGTCCAACTTCACTGCTAAAGCAGGATTGTCTAGAGCACATTACTCAAGACTGCATCCAGGCAGGTCTTGAAGGTCTCCAGAGAAGGGGACTCCACAACCTCCCTGGGCAGCCTGTTCCAGGGCTCTGTCACTCTCAATCTAAAGAAGCTTTTCCTCCTATTCAAATAAAACTTCCTGTGTTCCAGCTTGTGCCCATTGCCCCTCTTCCTGTCACTGGGAACCACTGAGAAAAGTCCAGCTCCGTCTCCCTTCAACCCACCTTTCAGATACTTATAAGCAGTAATAAGGTCTCCCCTCAGCCTTCTCTTCTCCAGGCTAAGGAGTCCCAGGTCTCTTAGCATTTTGTCATAAGGGAGATGCTTCTATCCCTTAATCATCTTTGTTGCCCTTTGTTTTTCATGCAACAACTTATTAACCTTTGTAGCAACCTGACAAAGGACCTGGTCAATACAAGAAGTATATGTGGACCCAATGAGAGACTGACCAGCTACCTAGAAGAAAGGTTCATAGAAAATAACTAAATAAACAAACAACCGACATTGAGGGAAATGCTTGAGCTGAAAATAGCTGAAGACTAGGAAAACATTAGGAAGAATTATCATATGTTCTTGCTCTTTTTCTCCTTATTCCTAAGCGTGCACTTAAAGGCCAGTGTTGCTGAACTAGATGAATCTGAACCGTGTGGCTGCTCTTCCATTCCTATTTTGAACCTCTTATGAATTGTATCATCATGACTAGTCTGAACAATTCTACAGCAAGGAAAAAAGAATTATATTCACAAGTATTAGTAAAAGTATTTGTATCTTAACCTATTATTACAATAAATGTGTGAGGAATTATTTGAGGAGAGAAAAGGCCATTTCATAGAATCATAGAATGGTTCAGGTTGGAAGGGTCCCTGAAGACCATTGAGTCCCAACTCCCCCACCATGGGTAGGAACACCTCCCACTAGTCCAGGTTGCTCAAAGCCCCATCCAGCCTGGTCTTGAACACTTCTACGGATGGAGCATCCACAGCTTTTCTGGACAACCTGTTCCAGTGTCTCACCATTGTCAGAGTAAAGTATTTCTTCTTAATGTCTAACCTCAATCAACTCTCTTGCAGTTTAAAAATGTTACCCTTTGTCATATCCCTACACTCCCTGATATAGAGATTTATTGGAACTCACAATCTAATGCTTAGTCCTCTATGGTGCAAGACAGAAGCCTAAAACAAGAATTCAGAGATGAGCAGGCTAAGTAGGGAGCACCCAATCATAGTAACAATAGGCAATGGGGTTGTCCTGTGTACTGCTACACAAAGATCCATTACTTTTACAAGTTAAGATTGCATCTTCAATGCAATTTGACATTCATGGGCAGAACTCTTCTTCACAAGCCAAACGTGTTTTTTTCCTTTGGCAAAAAAAATCTAGGTTCCTTTCCTCCTACATGGCAAATATTTAAGAAACACACGTTCTTACTTGATCTGGAATATAGACCTACAAAATTCTCAAGCAAATATGCTTTCACAGTACGTACAAAAAGCTTTTAGTCCCTGTTAGGATAAGTATTCAAAAGGCCACAGATGCAGAGAATGAGATGGACTCTGAAGTCTAGAAAGTCAGAGATTTTCACCAAATTGTTATACCACTAGATGTTTCTTTATTCATTCAATGAATAAAAGTGTAACCAGACTGTAGGCAAGGCTGAAAGTGTCTCCTTCCGAATGGACTCAGCTAAGAAGGCTAGGAACTGCTAACTTTTATACTTTGGGTAGATCCTTTTTTTTTTCCTTAATAAAATGATGTATGTTTTGTATAATAGCAGCATCTTACTTCCTTTTCCAGTTGTATTAGGCTTTTGAGCTTTCAGGTCTGCATGCGTTGCAATAAGTATGTAATTTGTTCCTCAAGTGTCTTTCTGATACAGTGGTGCCTTCAGGGAGAACTCCGCTCTTAGCTTGTTTTGATACTTATGAAGTCGTTGGTTTGCCCACTGGTCAAGGACCATTTGTAATGTTTACCTGTAAATATGTTCCCCGATAGAGTTTTGATTCACGTCAACACTTCTCAAACAATGTAAGTAAAAAAATTAGGATACAGCATAGCCCAGAGAGTTTCCTATAGAGGTATACAACCATTCTAGTTTGAGGGAAAAAATAACATGGGCATAAATGTATAATCCTCTGGACCAGATAGGGTTCCCTGGAATTTTTCATTTACTAACGTAGATGAGTCTTGGGAAACCAGCCCGGACTGATAGCTGAGACCCCAGGGGAGCTCCAGGAGGTCTCACACAGACGAGGTGCAGAGCAGGCTCCAGCATCCCTGGCCAATACAGAATACAAAGGACATGCAGCTGCAGCCTGTGCATAACTTGGAAAGCTTCATTAGTCAACAATGTAAGGGAATTAACCACCACCCCTTGCTTTTTTTTTTTTTCTTTTGGCATGGGCGTTGCTGATGGTGACAGTGTTCTGTACTTACATAAGAATATCCACTTGCAATGTGTACCTATTCAAGTTTTATTGTGCTGTTTTCTTCTTATTCTCTTTTATAAAGACAGAAAATGCTTTGATCCTCTGAGAATAACAGCAGTGAATCCCAGAAACTATTTGTTGTTCTACGTATGTAATGCGCTTGTGCATAGTTCTTTTGGAGTAAAAGAACAATAAATGATTCCTTTGTCCTTGGAAGGGAAGATAAAACTTCTTGATGAACGCCATTAACTACTGTTAGAACTTGTCTGTAAAATGAAACATTTGAAAAGGCGTGACCTCATTCAAATATCTTCTAAACTGCATGTGGTATCTGTTTGAAACCTCATGAGACATTATTTCTCTAAGAGCTGTGAAGGGATAGCTTTTTCCCTTCTAGAATGAATCTACAATGGTTTGTGCCATCAGAGAAAAAAACTTTGATGATGCATTAACATGGCCCTGACCCAGCTGGTTGGCATGCACTGTCACTCCAAAATTCCATTAATAGGGTGCCTGAGGACATGAACTCAGTTTGACTTGAAAGCTTCATGTGTTTCAATTAAAAATGCATTTATTTAATTAATGTAGACATTAGAGAGAACACTGCTTTAAAAAGGAAGACTGAATTTGACAGACTAACTTTGTCTCCTTTTCTTAAAACATCTGGGAAATACTGCTTTTTGCAAATGTTAGATTTAGGAAAGGGAGGAACTGAAATCTTGCAAATTAATAGGTAGGAGGCACTGAGGAAGATGTCAGGCTCATTGGACTCAAAATAGTTATGTTTAGAAGTTGATAGCACTTTTTTTTTTTTTTTTTTTTTTTTTTTTTTTTTTTTTTTTTTTTTTTTACAGCTGATAAGACAGCACTGACTTCATCTGAAGGTGCTAGAATCATGAGGTTTTTTGGCTGCAACAGAAGAAATGTTTACTGGCATCTTTTCAAGTGTAGAATCAATGTTTTCTGTAATACAATAAATGGAATAAAATTCTACCCTTGCTTACACCAGAGCAATTTCACTGAAAGAGGAATATGAAAAGGCAAAGGAAAAATATGGCTAAAGGAAATTTCACTGTGGATGTTCATATTGTACCTAGTCATTGTGGAGCTTATTTTCAATTCTCATAAAATGTTCTGTGACCAACTTAATTCACTTTAGAGATCATTTGCACTACACAGCAGAGTTAAGGGCCTTATTAAAATAAAATTCAGACTCCAAGTACAATTGCTTGTTCATAACTCCCGAAGGATCTAATGAAGTAGATGCCACTTCTGTCCTACATTTATAGATACAGTTTTTTGATGCAGAGTTCATTTTAAATAATTAGCTGTCATGTGGATTGCAGTCACAAATGGATACATCTTTCCTAAGACACCCTGTATGGTATCCATTCTTATCAACCTAATGTAAACAGAGCTTTGGTTACCCACAGACACACCACATAGATCTTATCTAGCATAAGAATACCAAATTAGCACTGACTGATTCTTAGGTAGCTATCAGCTAGCTGGCAGCTGTGATTTTTCATATCCAGTACATCTGTTCAATACCATATGCCAAGGCTAGATCTAGGGATTTTGGCACCTTTCTCCGGTTGGACAAGTTCTTTGACATGTTTTCTCCTTGATGTGAAACCAAACAATGAATAGCTTCAATTCCATTTGCACTTAGTATTGTCTAGATTGTTTATTTACTTTGAGCAGTTATACAAATGGGACAATTCTGCAATCTGATAAAAAGAGGGGAGCTTTGATACGTATCACAGAATGATGATGTGTCAGAGAGTGGACACACAAGTATTCCTTTTTGAGCTGCTGTCAGAAAGCTTAACCTTGCTTACTATGAAGGAGAGCTGGTAGTCTATGAAGAAGGTTTTGTAGCTTGTTGAAAGAGATTCAAAATCCTGAGAACATAACAAATGTGCAGAACCTTACTAAAAGCAAATGGAACCATAATACTGGTTGGTTGTCCTGACCTAGTGTACTAATGCAACAGAATAGATTATTCCGCCTATGTTACTTTTGTTTGTCTGTGTCACAGACAAATCCATCCCAGCACCAGGGAGGTGATTCACTGTGTCCTCTTAGCTGCTTTTTCCCTAAATCTTTACCAGAGCCAGAGTTTGTGGACATGAACAGTAGCTCAGAGAAGGAGCTGATCCAGCTAAACTACTTTTGGGGAGGCGGCAGGACGTTTATTCTCAGAGAAGAAAACCCCCCCCACATTCCTAGTTTTACATATGTGAGTCTTCACCTCCACTGGAAATGTTAAACAGAAAATTCAGTTTTAACAGATTAATAGATTAAAAGCCACTGATTTTTGGTGGATGGTCTTAGCTGTGACTCTGGGTGCACTTAAAATACATCAGTTCTTGTATGTGAGACCAGCTAACACCTGTTGTGTGGGGACAGAAGAGGTCACAAACACTTCTGTTGTCTGAACCCAAAGCATAATGCTGCCACAGAGTACAACTTGGTCTTGTGGCCAGAAATACCTGATGATGACCTGATTAGAAGGAGTCTACAGGCACAGGATACTTCTAGTGCTTCAGGACTGAGCCTACTGAATAGCAGCTGCCCTTGCACATGTTGCAGTCAGGTTTGGAGACATTCATGAATGGCAAAGCTAGGTAAAACATCTGAATATATTTTTGTGGGGTTTTTTTAAATTTATTCTTCACCTGTGGAAACACCATCAAAATTCAGCAAACCCCAATCAGTTCACTCAAGCTTTTTGCATAAGCCATTGCTGAGAGAAACAACAAAATAAGCAAGAGCAGAGCCTTTTGGCCCTGGGATCATCACATTTTCCTTCCCTCAAGAAGATGTACCTCAGGAAAACTACATGCTAAAAAACATTACTGCACATATTTCTTACTCTTCCATGTTTTGAGGGATGAAATGGCACATAGCTTTTATCTTTTTTTAAATTATAGCTCTTTTTATTTATAAGGACTTCAGCTTGAAAAGCTGTTAAATGTAATAAACTACATATTCCAGAGAATATGATTACATTATTTAATCATGCCTGAAGGCAGCAAAGACACTGGAATATAATTGGCTTTTTGTCACACAAGCATGAAATGCCCAACATTGTTTGAAACCTAATTCTAGCAAACCTTTAATATTCTAGTTCAGAAATCCCTTGATCATGGGAGAGTACAATCTCATTTCTCAGTCTTTTAAAACAATGTGATGAAGTATCCTAGAATGCATAAGTTGTATTTTCTTCTCTAAATGCTTTTTTTTTTTTCAGTCTGCAAGGTTTCACTTTTTACATCCATCACAAATCACAGTTCCATTAATATGCTAGCATCTCCATAAGATATTAATTCATATAATTTCTTCAACCTAAAAAATCCACTTTAATCTTGCAAAAATCATGTATGAAGAAAGCAGAATGCGGGGAAAAATGCACCTAGAGCTACAGCAGTTATGCAATAACTGTGTCACTGCAATGACATTGTTCTGGCACAACTTGCCTTTCTCAGACTAATGCCAGTTTTTCTACTAATTAGTGGGTATTTGCAGAGCCTTTTAGTATACTTTCCCACAGCATGATAAAACAATTCATTGTATATCACAAAATCACAAGCTTTTGGCACTTAGAAATAAATTAGCTGGTTAATGCTAACATTGTATCATGTAATTAATAGGCCCAGTAAGTGAAGACGTACATGAAGATGATGCTGTTATAGGACCAGATGTCTCATTCTGACTCCAGAATCACAGGGGAATAGAATATGAACACCAGATATGTTGGACTGATATTTAGTACAGCTTGTCCATAAGTGCTAGAACTAGATCCACATTCAGAGCTAAAGAGTAGAGTTTCACTCTTAGAATAAAAAAAATAATAATAAACTTTTCCTTTAAAGTAGCAATCAGGGCACAAACATGTCAGGGTACAGACAGCTGTAGACAAGGAAGAGAAAGGAGGCACTGGGTACAAAACAGTAAAAGAAAATGAAGAATTCTTCAACATTTGAGGTGATTGCAATGTACATATAGTAAATCTTTTAGTTACCATCTACTAGGTACACAACAAAAGTCTAGTCCTTTGTCTTACTCATAGAATTTTTCATCATTTTTTAATGAAAGAATACTGATGCTACAAGTTACTGATATGAACTTGAATAGCTGAAGACACTGTTACTGTTCTTCTTTTCATGGTATCTGCACACCCCTCGAAAAACAAATTACATAAATGTAAGTACTAGCAGTGGATTTTCTCCATAGGTGATAACATCTATAAGGTTTCAAGTACACTAAAAAAAAGCTATTAAATAATGAGTTAAAAATTAAAATATTTAGAAAATAGGCTACATCCAGAGCTTTATATAGACTCCCTAACTATATCAGAAGTGAAACAAGAATGCATTTTGAGTTGCAATGTGTGAGCTGCTACTCCTTTGACGAGCTCCAGCAAAGTAATTGGGCCATTTCAGGTTGCAATTGAAAAGCTCAGGGCCTAAAATAGTGAAGGTGGAAGAGAGAATCCAAAATGACTTCTAACTCCTGCAAATACATGCACAGTACCTAAATCAATCAAGAAAACAGGTCACTGACTGCAGAAAAGGAAATGAAATAAAGACATGCTGGAGAACAAAGAATAGCCATTTATTATAGTGCAGTAGTTCGACAAGAAAAATGCAGAAGAAAATCAGGAGACAACAGTTTATATTTGAGATTTTAAAGATGGGGGAAAGTTTTATTTCATGCAAGTGTCACCAAAAATAAATTGTTCCTGATCTTAAGTCTAAAATGTGGTGCAGTGCAGCATCTGAGAACAGGAACAGGTCTCTCATCATAGGTGGGTCTTTCTGAAAGTGAAAAGAGGGGAAAGCACTAAATGTCTTGTCAAAAGCATTGTTCTTTTTATATAAACCAAACAGAACAAATGCAAAAGATACACTTACAGTGTCTGTATGTTTGGGAATATTATTTTTCATTATATTCATTAAAAAGTCAACCTATCTGGCTTTCTCAAAAGATACTGCTCGGAACCTAGGGAATGTACATCTCTTTGTATGCTAAACCCCAAGCTTCTATTTGGAAATGTTTGGATGACATCTTTTATTATTTCTTTATGGAGGCTGTTCAGATCTATTTTGATTATGTATGTTTTCATATATAGTCATACATAGCTCTCAACAATGTTATGTTTTTGGCAGAAAAATTACTGTAAATATGCATTTTTCACAAAGACTATACCAAATAATATTAAAGACTATCAAGGTACTACACAGCACGGAGAATAGCTAAATTCTCTATCCTCTCTCCTCTTGGTATGCTATCTGCCTTGCCAAACACACAGTGAAACTGTAATAGAGGGACTCAGTGAGTGGATTTTAAATTAACTGACAATTTGAACTTTGAATGATCACTGTTTTGCGACTGTTTGGGGAACATGACTGCTGGATTTAAAGATGGATAAAGACAAAAACTATTCTCCTCTGACAAACCATTCTACTAAAGAAATTGAATTGTGGTTGGTTTTGTTTCTCAGTGGAGAAATGATACTTAATCCATCGAGATGTAAAAAACTCTATAAAAGAGACTCTTTACAGGAGCACTTAGGTCACCAGGTTAAAGAAAGTGAATGGTATTCCTAATGGAAGATAAACGGTTGCCCTGTGGGGTTTTATCTGTCATACTAATCTCAAAAAGCATCTCGTATAAAAGTAGACGTAAAGAGACTGTAAAGCAAGCTTCGCCACTGCAGTAAACTAATACCTGTGGCTTACCGCCTCTGCCCTACACATGTGAAATGTTTAAAATGTTTGGCAGGAAGCTTTTTCCCACATTTGGCTAGGCATACTCAGTGAACCCAATGTGAGATAATCCAAAACAATTCAGGTTCAACAAAGGTTGGGAAAATATTATAGCGGACATAAAGCTTTGATGGAAAGCTTCTTTGATCTTGAGATTATAAAATACACAATTTCTAATCTGACAAATTTTTAGCTGCAAAGCAGAATATCTAAACATTCCTCTTTTGTCATAACAGTTTAATCCCTTAAGAATGTGATTTAAACCATTGGGGAGCAAAGGTTACCACAAGATTTGTATGAAAGAGGAAACCTGCCTCAGACACCTAGATAGAAAAATGTGAAGGCCATTAAATTATACAACTAAATACTATCTGCAGATTGGCACTGCCAGGTCACCCTCAGTTCAAGCTGTGTCAAATATCCCTTGTTCCAAACACAGTTGTTCACTCAATGAATACTGAGGCAGTTATGATTCATCAACTTTGGATTTGAGTTTAAAATGACCCACTGTGTCATGCATAAAGACTAACATCTATAGAATAGGAGTTTAGGTAACAAGAGCTAGAGATTGAGGGCTGTTTTAGAGTTGGTTTTGAGCGGGGAGGCCATTGGGATTTTGAAATATATTTATTTAGTTAATAAATGATATTGCTTCTCCCTAGTAATCTTGCTTAGGCCCATAGACTATAACAACTCTACTCCTAATGTAAAAATAATTATTTTAATACTTAAACTGTCCTTAGAAAGCCTACCTGTTAGACACAGCAATTCCTGTAAGGAAAATGATCAACAAAATCAAATCCAAAGTTATTTTATCAATTATTCATACAATAGGATTCAGCACTGCAAGTTGCACATATAAATCCATGAGTTCATAAAATACGTTTTTCATTTCTGATAAACTACAAACCATTTAACATAACCAGATCTAGTAGAGCACTAAACAGTTTCTGGTGGCTTTAAAAATCAGCTGGATAAGACCTCAGCTTTTCTATTTAAAAAAACCCAAAAAAGGCAAAACAAAATACAAACCAACAAAACTCATTTTTTCCTCCCATAATTTAAAAGTTCATCCTTTTTACTTGAAAAGCCAACATGTAGAAATGTAATTCCATGGTGACTTAATTTCCACATATCCTGTACATTAGTGTTTGTCACTAATGTTTGTAGTTAAATATCTTTATCCTAACTCTATTAATTTTTCAGCTTTTTAAACAAATTGTTCCCTACCCTGTAATCACGCTTGATAAAGAGAAAAAGTCTGGGTGTAGAAGACAGGGTTTGAAATAATGACAGAATAGGGTTTTTACAGCCATTATACAAATGAATATAAATAGTGATGATTAACACATGGAACGTCAATTTAGAAGGCATAACCAATAAAATGTTGTAATACAAAATGAGGAAAACATGGATTTTTGTGTCAGGGTGTTTTTTTTTTTTTTTAAAAAGAGCTTAGGTATATACTATGCCAAAATACATATACGTTTTAGAGGACAGAAAACTTCCCATTCAGTTGGAAAAAAGAATCTAAAGGCTGAATCTCCATAATCTCAAATTTTGAAAACATCATATCAGAAACTGAAGAAATATCAGTTCCTGACAAAGCACTATTCCTTACATTTCTGAGCACTACATCAATTAAAAAAATAACATTTTCTGGGGGAAATGTACAACAACCTTTCTTAATTACTCTCAAAAATTTCACAAAAATGAGTTTCATCAAAAAAATATTCACACAATTTAGTTTGTACTTATATTAAACACAAATAACATAGATGCAAAAGTTCTTAAGGAAAGTGTGTTGGAAAGACAGACACCCACTCTGCACAAACCTCTTTCCTTTTGGAAACATGTATATATTTTATTAGAAACAACATTAAAACAAATAGCTGCACACTTATTAAACCTTCTGGAATCCCAGCAGATCTTCTCCACTTGCCCTTCAACCACAAAATGAGGTCTCTGACCCAGAATAGCGAGACAAGATCATGGTTGCTAATCCACAAAGGATAAACTAAGGGAATGGGTGTCTTTTGAGCTCCCTAGAATTTGCAGGATGTGGCTCTGCCTGGACCCTTACCTGTTCAGGCACAGATTACATTCAGGGATTATCAAGTCTTTTCCAACTGATTTCCCTAGGGTTATTTCTGTTTCTTGGCAGTGTACAGTTCGGACAATTAAATTACATAGACTTCTATATAAATCTAGGATAGTATTATAACAGACACTATTCATTTCAGAGGGCAGCACATTGACCATTAAATCCTCCCTTACCATCCTCTATGCCTCTGAAATACTATCCATATTTCAAGATTACATGGTGTTCTTGGGCAGAACAATTTCAGACATGCATTTGTGCACTGATATAGCACAGTAAAAAATCCCATAACATTAAAAAACGCTTCCAGTGCATTTCCTTCACTAAACTTTATCTATCGCTGAATGGAATTGACAGAATGAATGCTTTCTTCTAAAATCAGAATGATTTTTTACAAAATATATCCATTACATTTACAACTTACTACATTTCAGCCACAAAAATTATTTGCAGAGGTTTCATGAAGTATTTACATAGTGTTTTCATTAAATATGCTATTACTCATATACATCAGAATCAAAGAACAGACACTGGGGAAAACCTGTGAGAGGGAAATGGGGAACATACACCCATGTGACTGACCCAGAAACAATTCAGTTGTTGCCAGTACAGCTGTCTTTGAAGTTAGCCAAACAACCACACTCTCCTGCCAAAAAAAAAAAAAAAAAAAAAAAAAAAAAAAACCTTAAAAATTT
>VZRU01001681.1:18540-35188 GCA_013398155.1 Pedionomus torquatus
CACAAAACACCCCTCGCCCCTGCAAAAAAAAAAAAAAAAAAAAAAAAGAAAAACAAAACCTTCATAGTTTGGCATCAGGGTTTTGCAATTAGTTTGTCACAGTTTCAGAGCAGTTATTTTAATTTTTAAAGTGATTCTTCTTTAATTTTCAGTTCTTTATCATATCTAAGACAGAATAGTCATCACTTCCCTGACAGAAATCTCTTCTCTATTAATCTTCCTTCAAACTTGCCTTTGCCATCTGCAGTTTCTGTTGTCCTTCCACTGATGTGGATGTGTCTCATTGTCCAACTTTTGTTTTTGTTCTCAGGATAGAACAATAAAATAAAACCAACCCCCCTTATTTGTTATTCTGCCCTATCTGCAGTCTCAGAGTCTTTTGAAAGATTCCTCAATGTCTCCTCATTTTGCTTGAGTTTTCTTGGTATTTTCAGGTCAGTTTTGACTTAATTTCTGCTAAATATTTCAGTGTAAGTATAAGGTCATAAAATCTTCCTTCTTGCAGAACATGTCTTTCTACTCTCAAACACAGGCTATTATTCCCCTCATTTGAGAATTTGTCATACTCCTAAAGCACATAATAATCTTTAATGACCACCTCATTCCTTCACCCCAAATCTTTACTGTCTGTTGATCTGCTGTGTAGTTATAAATCATCACTAGGATTTATCTTTACTTTTACTTAAATACTTGTGAAAGTTTTCTTTTTGTCTTAGTTCCATTCTAGTTTTTCCTGTTCCTTTGTTTACAAGTTTTGCAATTTGTTATCTTGCTTTGGTATTGAATTTTGAACCCAGACTAGTTCACAACAGCAAGTGAAAATTAAACACCACATTCCCTTTCTGACACCTCCCACTAGTCCAGGTTGCTCAAAGCCCCATCCATCCAGCCTGGCCTTGAACACTTCCAGGGATGGGGCTTCCACAACTTCTCTGGACAACCTGTCCCAGTAGCTCACCATCCTCACAGGAAAGAATTTCTTCCTAATGTCTAATATAAATCTCCCCTGTTTCAGTTTAAAATCATTACCCTTCATCCAATCACTACACTTCCTGATAAAGAGTCATTCCCCATCTTTCCTGTAGTCCCCCTTTAGGTACTGGAAGGCTACTGTAAGTTGTCCTGGGAGCCTCCTCTTCTCTGAGCTGAACAACCCCAACTCTCTCAGCTTGTCTTTATAGGAGAGGTGCTCCAGCACTCTGATCATCTTCATGGCCCTCCTCTGGACCTGTTCCAACAGGTCCATGTCCTTCCTGTGCTGAGAACTCCAAAGTTTGGCATAGATGTTAAGTTAAATTTAAATTAACCACATCCTGGGCTGCATCAAAAGAACTGTGGCCATCGGGTCTGGAGAAGTGATTCTGCCCCTCTGCACCCGTGAGACCCCACCTGGANTTCTGACACCTCCCACTAGTCCAGGTTGCTCAAAGCCCCATCCATCCAGCCTGGCCTTGAACACTTCCAGGGATGGGGCTTCCACAACTTCTCTGGACAACCTGTCCCAGTAGCTCACCATCCTCACAGGAAAGAATTTCTTCCTAATGTCTAATATAAATCTCCCCTGTTTCAGTTTAAAATCATTACCCTTCATCCAATCACTACACTTCCTGATAAAGAGTCATTCCCCATCTTTCCTGTAGTCCCCCTTTAGGTACTGGAAGGCTACTGTAAGTTGTCCTGGGAGCCTCCTCTTCTCTGAGCTGAACAACCCCAACTCTCTCAGCTTGTCTTTATAGGAGAGGTGCTCCAGCACTCTGATCATCTTCATGGCCCTCCTCTGGACCTGTTCCAACAGGTCCATGTCCTTCCTGTGCTGAGAACTCCAAAGTTTGGCATAGATGTTAAGTTAAATTTAAATTAACCACATCCTGGGCTGCATCAAAAGAACTGTGGCCTTCGGGTCTGGAGAGGTGATTCTGCCCCTCTACTCTGCACCCGTGAGACCCCACCTGGAGTACTGTGTCCAACTATGATCTAGAGGGAGGTGTCTCTGCCCATGGCAGGGGGGTTGGAACTTGATGACCTTTAAGGTCCCTTCCAACCCAAAACATTCTAGAATTACATATTCAGTTCTCTAGGCAGCTTCTCCTTTAATGCCTTGTTACAGGTCACTTTGTTCATCCATCCCCATCTACTCTAGCAGTTTTATATCCTTGCTGTAGGGTTAATGTTGGAAATTTTAGACTTCTTATTTAGGCAGTATTACTTATGCTTAATATTTTAGCTCCTTTTAAGGGTCCAAAACATCTTGCATAGGATTGACAGAAATGATGCAGCATCTCTGAGAGACCTATGCCAGAAGAAATTTGAGTAGCTAAATTGGAATCATACATCTCCACTTAGGCACCTGAATCATTCCCTGTGTATCAAGTCTGTTGTCCACGTTGTCTCTGTAGTCCAGAATAAGTGTTTAAAATAGGTAGGGTGGATTGCCCTACAGAGGTGTATATTTGTTTTTCAGAGAGGAACCTACCCATCTTGCTCCTAGAGAGGTCAATTTAGTACAGAGCACTGTCCTCAGTGACACATCTTTTTAATCATGGGTACAGTTGGTGTTAATTTCTTTTCTGTGCTTCCTGTTGTGGCAGTACTCTCTCCCTGTTCTTCCCTCCTTCCCCTCTCTGTGCTTAGGCCTTGGCCATCAGAACATCGGATGCGAAAAGTTGTACCCGGACTTTGGGGGATGACTGGTAGCACAGCCAAAACACCGTCTGGACTGGGGACCTAGATACTTTGTTCCCATGATAATATGACTATATATCAATTATCTTACTGTGTAAATAGTGGACAGCCCAAGAGCCCTTTGAGCTCTCTGGTATGGCAGCGGGCTGCACACCAGGATCTCCCCTTTTGTGAGGATGCTCTCTTAAGGTTACTCCTTGAGGTTGAGAGATTCCTTGCCGCAACAGATTCTCGGTAAGTGACTAATAGCATGCTAAAACTTTGAAATCTTAGCTAAGTAATAGAAAGGATTGATTGTGCACACATATGTATAACCCTTTAGACATAAACTGTTGACCAAGTCTGGGACTAGGATTGGATCCAGCCGCACCCAGACTCCTCTCTGAGAAGGAGTTTAGAAAGCAAGGGGGTCCTTTCTGAACCTCGTGACTCAACGGGAGGGTCTCCCTGACAGTTTGTCTGACCCTGTCCTCTGTGCAGTAAATACACAAGTGTACCTTGGCATCGACCCTCGTAAAATACTGTCGCATTTACCACTAATTTGTTAAATCTGTTTCATCTTAATAAATAGTTTATTACTTCTCTCTTATGAGTGAAGTCAATCACTCCACCCACGACACCTGTATGCCTGAAACTGCCCCTAATTATTGTTATATTCCTTTCATTTCAAGTTTAAAATGAAAACTTTAACCTTCTCTCTAGCTCATGGATAGCTCTTACTAGCAATCTCAAAGAAAAGAGATGGGATTTCAGTAGCAATCATAGAATATATCCTCCTGGATTTCCTGACTTCAAGTCTGTGTCAGAAACAGGAATGAACTGTAATACTAGCAATATAGTAGACTGAATAAAGATTAGATTCTTCTAGGAAAAAAAAAATCAGCCAAGGAAAGGCTTTTGAGATAGTTCAAACAGAGCAAAGCATATTCACATTCCTCAGTTCAATCTATGTAAGCTGACAGGAAGCTCTAAGGAGACAGTATTGAATTATTACTTCTTTTTTCTTTTTTTTTTCTTTCTTTTTTCTTTTTTTTTTTTTTTTTTTTTTTAAGATAGAATGTTAAACAAAGTCAACAACATTAGCCAGAGGTCAAGAAAGCCTGAATTTCAATTTGATGAGGTTGACATTCAATCATCTGAAAGACCAATATTGCAGACCTTTGACTGCTCTCTCACAGACAGAATCAGCAGCGTAAAAAGTTGAGCATCATCCTTTCCCATTGACTTCAAATGGAAATAGAGGTGACTGCACCTTAAGTACTGAGCACCTTTCAGGTCCAGGACTTAATATGAGAGAGGAGAAAATGAGACTAAAGCTGTAGGAGCAGCAGGCTGGAGATACAGTTAAGCAAAATGGTCCAGACAATAAAATGCCAGAAAATAGATAATTTCCACTAGATAGTTCCTCGGTGGAGACCAGGACTTCAGGATCGCTTAATATGATTTTTTTACATCATTATTTAACAATTAAATTATATCATAAACTAATATAATTATTTAAGTGGAGAATAAAATACCTGGAATATGAGAGTTACGTTTATTATTTCATCTACTGTAAGGACTTCAGATTCTGGATGATTCAAGCAGCACGTATACCCTAGCAGAACAAAGCTCTTTTGGGGGAAGTTAGAAAGTGACTGACATTTTGTTGAGCTATTTAAAAAATAAAGAGGGTTTATAACAATCATTACTGGGAAGGTGAGGGGCAAGAGAATTCTAGACTATTTAGCTGTGATTTTTATATTTTCTGTCAACCTTATTTTTAACATATATGTATAAATACTTTTTGGCTGCAAAGCACATACAGATTAGGCTCAGAGCCAAACAGCATGCACTGGCAGCCCAGAAAGCCAGCCACATCCTGGGCTGCATCAAACGAAGCATGGCCAGCAGGTCACAGGAGGTGATTCTGCCCCTCTACTCTGTGCTTGTGAGACCCCACCTGGAGTAACAGTGTCCAGTTCTGGGAACCTGAGCAAATGAAATACATGGGCCTGTTGTAACAGGTCAGCGGAGGGCCTCAAAGATGATCAGAGGGATGGAAAACCTCTCCTATGAGTTCAGGCTGAGAGAGTTGGGGCTGTTCAGCCCAGAGAAGAGAAGGCTCCGGGAAGACCTTATAGCAGCCTTCCATTTTCTGAAGGGAGCCTACAGAAGAGCTGGAGGGGGACTCTTTGTCAGGGAGTGTAGTGATAGGACAAGGGGTAATGGTTTTAAATTGGAAGAGGGGAGATTTAGATTAGATACTATAAAGAAATCCTTTCCTGTGAGGGTGGTGAGGCATTGGAACATGTCACCCAGGGAAGTTGTGGCTGCCCCATCCCTGGAGGTGTTTAAGACCAGGCTGGATGGGTCTTCGAGCATAGTGGTCTAGTGGGAGGTGTCCCTGGCCATGGCAGGGAGGTTGGAAATCAATGATCCTTTTTTGGACAGAAAAGTCCTTCACACTTATTTTCCTTCTGATGATGGCATCAGTGAGACTTGCTAGAGAAACTGCAATAATACTGAAAAATCAATAGTAATGCAGGCAAATCTGGATGAAAATGACATGAAAATAAAGAAAGAAAAAAATGTAACATGGTCAGAACATAAGATTAAAAGGAAAGCATACAAAAAATTTGGTAGTTACCTACATGGACCTTTGGTAAAGATAGGGCCCTCGTATTTAGGCAGGGTGAGCCAAGAAGTTTAACAAAAGTTCTTTCTCTTGAAAATTCAAATTTCTGAAGCTGTAGTGTCACCCTCCTAAAAGTATTAATGGAATATGGTTATCATTGACTTCTGACAATATTTTTGATTGGAATGAAGCATCAAGAACAAGAATTTTTATTTTTTTTTAAAGAAGGCTCACCTTTTAAAAACTGTTAACATGGGCTTCTTTAAAGAACAATGTGGATAATAAATTCACAGGTTTAATGAAACAAAATTACAAAAGGCTATATACAAAGATGTATCCCAAAATTAAGGCAGGCTTGTTTAAGTCAGAATAAAACCCTGCTTTATCTAAGAACAATGAGGGAAAATAGTGGCTTTTGCTCAAAGTATTCACTCCAGATGAATGACGTTTCCTCTCAAAACATAAAACATTGGCCATTTCTCTTGGACAGGGTGAAGAATGTGGCATCTGGAGAAGCTTATGACCATTAGGAGGACTAGATTAATTTATTTTTAAGCTTTTGAATTAAAATATAATAATTACTAATAGGCTTTAATTCCTCCTTTCACTAAATCCTAAATTCCCAGTAAATTAACTTTCAACTATAGTGCTATTTTCAGAATAGTGTCCTCTTGCTAGTGCTTTTGAGAAAACGTTTTCTAGTGTTTAGCGTTTCTTGCTAGAAGAGAGCTGCTTCTTGTAGCTCCTCATGTAAGAGGTTCTGTTAGTTGGCAGGAAATCTAAGACTTAGGCATTGTAGTTCTGCATGCAAGTTCGTTCCAGGAAACCAGTCCTTGACTCTTTATCTTCTTTTTTGGTTTTTTTTTGCTACTGATCAGAGACTTGAAATTGCTTTTTAAAAGTAATTTAATGAAGCAATAATGTTTTATTTCAGCTAGATACACACTTGGTTGGTTTACTCGGGATACAGTTACCAAACATGATTCACCCCAGGATGATTATGTTTCAGTTTCAGCCAGGTGCAGCTAGGACTTGGCAACCGTCATCCTGAAGCTGGTGTCTGTGCTAATTCTGCACTTGGTGACCTTCACGATGTGGGTGTTTGGAATGATTCTGTTGGCACAAATACAAATTCTCTCATACAACCATCTGTTCCTTGTGGAGACAAATTTTCAACAGGTATCTGGGATGTTTCATCTACAGCATTCGGTTTTCAGCACATCTCCCATATTTATGGTAGAAAAATAAAGCCTTCACTGCCTTGAAGAAAGTAGGCCAACTAGTGGTATTTAGAGATGAGATCCTTTATCAGTCTTAAATATAAAGGGAATTTGCTAAGCGTCTTATCATGAAACTTCAAATTAGCCCCAAGGTTGAAGATCCAAAGTCTGATCTTTAATCCCAAGGCCCTTATTCCCATTCTCCTAACACGTAACTCCACTTTCGTAAACGAATTCTTCTTCTGGTTCTCACTGTCTCCCATGCCTGCCCAGCTTGACTGTGTCTGGAGAATGATTGATACATGGAAAGTTGATGGCAAAGAGTGTTATCTAATCACGGTGCACCTAATGATAGCCCTGGTTGAGTCTTACACCCTGATTTAAGGAACTACAAATGTGATTCACAGAAATAAGTATATTCCTTAATTTCACCTACATCACACAGCCAGGGCTCGAAGAAGGCTTTCAGTTTTCCCATGTAACTGGGAAGCCTAACAACTATTTCTTAACATAAACCTAGAGGACTCCTGTTCCACTGAATCAAATGCCAGCATCTGTGCAGCATCTGTTTTAAGACAGATATGTCAGTATAAAATGACATTTTTGCTTGCAATACACAAGTTCGTTTCCTTGAGGTTATTACTGATTTTATATACTCTTTGGAGACTTCCTGCTCCTCAGAAATTCCAACAGAGTTTATCTACCACTTAACTGTACTAAATAGGAAAGCAACATTTTGTATATAAGATAAAGTCTGCAATCTTCAAGTTGGAAAAAAAAATACAACTCTCATTTGAATATCAAAAATGAAGAGTTCTGTCTGCAATAACAGATATGCTAACTCCTTGTGAAACATAAATTTATGTACAGAAAATAAACAGAGATCCTATATGAGTGCCCAGAATTACAGATTATATTACAATGATTCTGAAATAAATATTGCAATTTATGTGGTGCAGGGGGTATTTTGCAGTAAAATTCAGTGACTACAGCAATTTCTCTTTTGTTACATCTGAGATATCTTTTATTTTAGGAAGTTATCAGTTAGGGATAAATATTTATTTATCTTTCATTTTAATATTTCCCAATATTCCAAGGTTAAACTAGGCTTTATTGGTGAGGAAAGAGAAGGATTATGCTGTTTTATAGACTTGACATTTTCCAAATAAATTCAGTGTTGCTCATGGAAGTATTTTGAATATTTAGTTCAAATTACCTCATTTAATTTTAAGATGTTTCATGGCTTCTGTCCTCCAGTTTCATGTGATACACTCTATACAATGACATACAATTTTACTGTTCAATCCAAAACGACGACCAATGTTAACTTCTGCTACTGTCAGACCACTTGTAGGTGCTCAGTGCAGAAGCCCAGTATCACAGGACTTCATAGGGAATCTCTGCGTCCTGCTGTTTCATCAACTTACAATTCATAGGATCATAGAATAATTTAGCTTGGAAAGGACAAGTGGTGTTAAAGGTCATTGAGTCCAACCATTAACCTAACAATGCCAAGTCCACAGTTAAACCATGTCCCTAAGCACCACATCTATGTGTCTTTTAAATACCTCAAGGGATGGTGACTCCACCACCCCCCTGTGCAGCTTTTTCCAATGCTTGGCAATCCTTTCGGTGAAGAAATCTTTCTTAATATCCAATATAAGTCTCCTGTGGCAAAATTGGAGGCCATTTCCTCTTGTCTGAAATTTCTTTCTTATTCATATCCTATTAAAAATGTGCTGCCTTATGTATAGTTTTTCATGTATTCATTTATCATCCAGTCTTTGTAGCAGTTAAATCCTGTCATGTATTGGTTTTGGAGACAGCTGGCATACAGAATGATAAGCAACATAAGAGGGAATCAGGGAAGTCTCTCCAAGCAGTCAGTGTTTTTTTTTTACAGATAGATAGCAGTTCTGGCTACTTCTTCTCCTAACCAGTTGGATGCAAGCCAGTTTCAAATAAAAAGTTGCTGCACAGCTATGTCAAACACAGTGCTGTGGTCAAATTATCAAAGCCTTTCAAAGTGTATGGTCCATCGAGAGTTTCTCATTTTCTTACATTATTTAACTCATTAGAAAAAGCACAGGTTTTAGAGCCAGAAATGTGGGAAATCAAAATCGATCTGAGCTGCAAACCTGAGTAACTAATGATGCACGTGTTCCTTACGTCCATAGCACTTCATTCCAAGTGCGACAGTTGGGATAAAAATGTGCTGACAATATCTTCTGCAAACTGGTGCTTCATCAAAATTCCCCAAGTGATGGAATATATTCTGCAAGACTTACTCTACCAACATAAAAAGCTGGGAGATCACTGATGTGTTCTTGAAAGCTTTGGATTTTTGAAAGCATCAGCCAAGCTGTTCTTCTGCCAGATACCAAAACAAATGCTAGGTCTTGACTGTTTATGTCTGAATTTATTTATTTTAGTGTTTAACCGCATCTTCTAATAGCATCAAGTTTGTTGCAGAGACAGAGAATGGCCTTTCTCTTCTATTGCAGTTTGGAGAGAAAAAGATACTGTAGAGAACTGAATAACAGGTGAAAGGACTGGTACAGATTTTCTTTAAATGACCTGTGATTAGGAGGAGAGAATCCTAAGGTAACTACCATAAAGCCAAAAGAGTCATGGCACCCCCCTCATTTTCCACAAATCTTCTCATCTTTTTGGTTAAGATTTTCCTGTCTGTTGACGTTTTAGCCATATCTTTTTGTACCGCTTTCTGCAGCAATTGCTGCTTTTCAGTTCTCTTCCATTCCTTCAGCCTATTCCTTCTCCGTCAAAGAATTAAAGATGAGTGTAAGAAGGAAAAATGATATAAATTATCAATACAGAAATAGAGACCAAGAGGATGGTCTCTTTCACATGGTACACAGCTGTGCTGGTTACAGTTAGACGCCTTTTTCTGAGAATCTACATTTCCAAATCCTACAGCTATAGAAGCAAGAGTGGAAGACAAAGTAAGTTGGAAATGACGAGGGCATAAAGAGAGGAGTTATTTATTAAAATAAATAAATAAATACATAAATACATAAAATAATTTAAAAAAAGAAAAATAAATAAATAGAAATCCAAATAAAACCAGAAGATTACTTGAGAACAGTGATCAAAACATAGAATATAAAGAAAGGTTAAATGTACTGAGATCCAGAAATATATGAAAGAGTTCTATCCTTCATAATATCCTCTGCTACAGCACCATGAAGTCTAATCTGTTTAGCAGAAGATACCATAGAATGTATGATTCCAATCTAGATAGAAAGCTTCCCATAGCACAATCAGGGAGATCACAGAGGCAGGGGAATGCCACTGGGAGCTTTCCAGTATAAATCATATTTTATCCCACCTAAACTGTAAGCCTGAAACTAAAAACTCTGTAAGCTAAACAAACAAGCAATGTGATCCTGGTCCATCTGTGGTTCAAGACAAACAGATAAAATAACATTAATTCACATAAATTGCCAACAGCTTGTTACAAAAAGACTGCATGTTCTGAATTTGTATGATACAAAGATGAACTTGTAACATAAAGACAATGAAGTACAATAGAATAGAATTGTACAATAGTACAATTTAAAAAAAAAATACAGTTAGAGTAACTATTAGTCTTGAAAATTGCACTAAAGACACTGTAGTTTAAACTCCTAACTCCTGATATGCCTTATTGGCATTGGCATTGTTGATCTATCCAGGTTGCCTACTTGAGTATCCAAACATCTCCGCTCAAAGAACCACAGACAGCAGAGATGTCACTGCCTAGCAATTTGTCAAGATACAGCAAGGAAGAAATCTGGGTCATTTGGATAATTATCATTTGAATAATCATTATCATTCCAGACAACTCAGTCTGTTGCCTCAGGCATCTGAGCAGTTTCATCCAGTCACCTCAGTCCTGTAAACTGCAAAAAAGCATTTTGAGAACTTAACAGATCTTATAGAAAAAAAGAATTGTGCAAAGGAGTTTTTTCAATTCGAGATACTCTAAATTTTCTATACATTTTCAGGACATACATAAGTTTTGTAGGGATGTCTTTTTAGTCATTACCTTTATGATTAGTCATAGCTACTAACCTTGCTGGAGATCCCATTATATTAAACACAGCCAGGTAATTATAGAAAGTTCTGCCTGAAAAGGGGAATGATCCAAATATGCAAATTTTGAACAAAGACAAAAGACAAGGAAGGAAGGAGAGTCAAAGGAAAATAGTCACTTTTCATGTTACCATCTTTCTAAGCTCACTAGGACAAAAGGTATTATAAGTTAAAAGAGAGGGTAGGAGGAAAGGAAAGAAAAGAAACAAAGTCACAAAGATCAGCAGAAGAACAAACAGGAATACGGGCAGAAAAAGCAGCAGGTTTCTCAGAGATGCTTAGTGACATCACTGAGCAGGAGGTAATTGTCAGTGGATAAAAAGAGCAAACTGGATGCTAAGACAAAAACTAATGATGAAGCACCAAGCACCTTGGTCGATATATTTGTAAATCGGCAGAAGGTCTCAGGAGGATAAAAACCTCATCCAGCTTTCCTTTTCCTGAGATAGTAATCTTCCCATGATATACATTTTGACTAAATTTCCTGACAGAAAAGAAGTGCAAACAGTCCTAAAGGCTGCTAGACAAACAGAAAATTAGCTGAGTTTGTTTTGTTTTAAAACACACATAAGATATATGCCAATAAACAAGTTAATATTAAAAGGACATTGGCCAATTAAATTTCTTTCTCTGGTATGGTCAGTTAAAATTAATTCTGGCACATGAGGCAGGCTGAAGCCAGATGGTAGGTCCTTGCTGTGCTTTGAAGTGAGAACTTAGAAAACAATGTCCTCTTCAGCCTGACCAGGAGTTAACTAAACACCTGTTTTTTTATTGAGGGAGACATAGGTATTATGGTGCTCTTGTCATGGGAGTCATATATTAGACAAAACAATAGTCTGACTTCTATGGAGGCAGAAATGGGAAAATGGAAAGCTCTGCTCTGTTGGGTTTTGGCAGCAGGGAATTATTAGCAAATAGAAAAAAAATCAGTTAACTTTCATTTAGAAAGAATTTGGACTGAGCAGTCAT
Source organism: Pedionomus torquatus (assembly GCA_013398155.1). Classification (NCBI taxonomy): domain Eukaryota; kingdom Metazoa; phylum Chordata; class Aves; order Charadriiformes; family Pedionomidae; genus Pedionomus; species Pedionomus torquatus. Next base: position 30,127 of record VZRU01001681.1, read on the forward strand.
GGGTCTGGCATGAATACTACAGTTTAACCACTTAATTTATATCGTTTGACCATGAACTTTGCCAAAGTTTGTGCTACCCACATAAGAATTTAAGGTCTTGAAATATTTCCAGATATATTCTTCTGGCAATCACTTTTAAAAGGAACCAGCTACCGAATTTACAATACTTACTTGGTTCATATGAAATAGCATTTGTTGCTCTGGAACTGCTATTGCAGGTATCTTGGCTGACAACTGGAAGCGTCACACTTTTTACAGAATCAAGCATGGCAGAGGTGGGAAGAAACCTCCAGAGATCATGTAGTCAAACCCACCTGCTCAGAGTTGCTCAGGGACATTTCCAGTCTGGATAGAGAGTCCATAATCTCTCTGGACAACCTGGTCCAGTCTTTGAATGGCCTGATGGCTGAAAAAACAAAAGTGTTTTCCTGTGTTTAAATACAATTCCCCATATGCCAGTTTGTACAATGTTTGCAGTGCTCCTTCGCAAAACCTGAGAAAACCAAAGAAAGCAGCAGGAAAACTGCAGCTTGTTAAGCAGAGCTGAGGGTGCTCAAACCAGGGCTACCAACCAATGCTTTCCCAACCTCTGGTCTGAAATCAGCATGCTTTGGAAATGGCAAAGCCCTCACATGCAGTGTCACCTTGTAAGGTCAAGAAGTGGAACCAGCCAAAATCTGATTCAGTCAACCATGACTTTAAAAAAAAAAAAAAAAAGAAAAAAGAAAAAAAATCATGAGCAGTGTATTCTGAGTTAGAGCAGTGACTAACCACCAGGACCAAGGAAGGGGGGCAGGCTCAAGACTATTGTGCAGCACATCCGGGAGGGTGAGAAGGAGGTGAGGTGAGTAGGGAGCCGCAGGAGAAGGCAATGAAGAAGGAAGGCAGCAGGAAAGCGTGATGACATAGTTTAATAGAATTGATTTATGAATCACTGACTTTGTGAAGTTAATTCCATATTCAACTTTCCCTCCACCGCTGCCCCACTCCCAATAAAGTTGTCTCTGTTCTAAACCCTTGAACTCATTGTTTGTTAGTAGGGAAGTATTGCTCATGAGGGAGACACAGACAATGTTCATTTAATTTCCCAGCTTTCCCAGGAGACTCTAGCGGGTATTATTTAAGGAGTGTTTTCAAAGGCACATATGTATACTGGCCTTCTTTACTACCCACAGCACCTCCACCTAGACAACTTAATACATCAGTCAACATTTGCAAGTCATCAGTTAATCAACACTGAGGAAAGGTAAATTGAAATGAAACACTCTAACTGAATAATTTCATTACCTTTGCTCTAATACAGACACCCTCAGAGACCCCCGTTCTCACTGGAGACCAGTAATAAACGTGTTAAGCGCGTGAAAAGAAAGCGATTCAATTGTGAAAGCACACGTGCAGGTAAAATTTTCCCAAAGGCTGTGTGGGAGAGGTTGTAGCAGGAGCAGACATGATTTGGCTACCGCGTGTGCTACCGTAGGTGCAAGGAAGGAAGTCTCCAAATGGTGGATTTAACATGAGTCTCCGCAGCCACATCACAAAGAGCCCGGGAGCAGCTTGTCCCTCCCGGCCCCTGTGGGAATCAATCTGAGGAAGCCTGATGCTATAGAGATGTTTCCTGTATATTGTGTGGGAAACTCGACTAAGTGCAAACTACTGGCAACAATGAGACAATAAATTATAATAAACAGGAAAAATAGCATTGGCTCCTGAAATCGATGGCTGGAGCACATGAAACTTTCACAGCATTGATAAATGAAGAAATATAACAAAAACCATTGGGTTTTGAAAGAATGGGCAGTTTAATCTGCACTGAAAGGCTCATTTTCTGTTAAGTAAATACATGTAAAAAATAAACACCACTAAAGGATTTTGGCTGAGATTTTCAGCGCTGGAGAGGTGATTTAGAAAGCTGCACAAAACTCTGATTCCCTTGCCTGGCCCTGAAAACTGCAGCACAGTATGAACAAATAGCCACCTTTTAGCAACCCCATTGTATCATTCATCCACGTCTGCTACTCAGCCCGCATAAAATGATCACATCCGAAACATGAGCCACCCCTCTATTCTGAAATATTATAGAAAATAATAAGAACAGCTGAGCTAAAAACTACTGGAAGCAAGCTGCTGTCCACTGAAGAAGATCTGGAATACTCTTGAGGATTAAATACTGTTTATTTTGTGCACATATGCTATCCTGTTGAATTCAAAAAAGTGAGCAGTGAGAGCTGAAATGAGTGGGAGTAAAAGGCATGCAGTACTTCAGAGGAGACACTGAAACACCTTGCAAGCCCAAGGGAACTGCAGTACTGAACACTTTCCATTTACTGCCCCTTTGATATTCAGGCCCTGCAAAAGAGCTTAAGAAAAAGCTTAACTTCAGCTCAGGAGAACAGTCCCACCTGACACAAAATTAAGTCCATCTTCAGAAGGCTCAGGACCTTGTGGGGCCAGCTTGGAGGGGCAGTACCTAGTTGGGATACAGCAGTAAGGTTTAGCCTGCACTAGAAGTCTCTTCTCTTCAGCAATGGAAGATCTTCAGCAGGTCACGGGAGGTGATTCTGCCCCTCTACTCTGTGCTCATGAGACCCCACCTGGAGTCCTGTGTCCAGCTCTGGAGTCCTCAACACAGAAAGGACATAGAATTGTTGGAACGAGTCCAGTGGAGGGCCACAAAGGTGATCAGAGGGATGGAGCGCCTCTCCTATGAGTTCAGGCTGAGAGAGCTGAGGCTGTTCAGCCTGGAAAAGAGAAGGATCTGGGTAGACCTTCTAGCAGCCTTCCAGTATCTGAAGGGAGCCTACAGGAGAGCCGGAGAGGGACTCTTTGTCAGGAAGTGTAGTGATAGGACAAGGGGTAATGGTCTTAAACTAGAAGAGGGGAGATTTAGATTGGATATTAGGAAAAAAAATTTTCCTGTGAGGGTGGTGAGGCACTGGAACAGGTTTCCCAGAGAAGATGTGGCTGCCCCATCCCTGGAAGTATTTAAGGCCAGGCTTGATGGGGCTTTGAGAAAAGTAGTCTAGTGGGAGGTGTCCCTGCCCATGGCAGGGGGGTTGGAACTTGATGATCTTCAAGGTCCCTTCCAACTCTAACCATTCTATGATTATATGATTCTATGATCTGAGAGAATCCTACCAAAGATTTTTGAGGGGGTACAAGTAAACTGTGAAGCGTTTACAGTGTGGGGGTGGGGGAGAAGAAGCAAGCAGCAGCAGGCTCATGGAAAACACTTCAGTTGTTCCTGAGTTAATGTATTTCAATTAGCTTTGGCAGAATCATGTATCAATAAAACCGCGACATGGGAGCAATAAGGCGCACAGGTTTAGAAAGAATATGCATTTTGCAAAATGAAACGGATGGATTGTTTTCCAGTATTCCAGAATAATTTGTTGAAGAGAATGCAAGAAGTGATACACTCAGATCTTACTGCAGTACTTGGGGCTTTATTTCTTTCAGTATATAATGAAGAGCTAGTTTATTTTATCCTAGATAGCAAAAATGCCCACTTTAATGGAAACTGGGTAACTGACACATGGAAAGCAACACGGGATGGCAATGACTCAGCTCTTGAATAGCTTCTTGTGAGCAGGCTGGCTGTCAGTACTATGAAGGCATTCAGCACTGTGGTTGGAAGGGAGAATACTTGCCTCAATTAAATTAAAAAATTATAAGAAACTGTAGGCAGTAAATATTGTAAGAGGGTGCATAAAGTTTGGTTTCACAGAGACAGCCTTCAATGGGAAGGGAAAGTAATTGCACTGTTCTTGTCATTCTGCAGGGTGCTGTGTTCAGATCTGAGTACCCCGTCACTGATACATGCAGCGTACTCTAAAAGAAGCATTAAAAACAGTTAAGAGCATGTAAGGAATGATTCTTAAAAAATAACAGAGTTAAACATGTCTAAGCTTGGCTAAGGCAGTAGAACACAATAGCAACCCCTAAATATTTGAACAACAAAGAAAGAGAAAACTTAGCAACAAGGGAAATAACCAGATTAACTGCTAAGTACAGAAAAGTGTTCTTAAATAAAGATCCATCTGTGTCTGGGCTACAAACATCTGGGCTAGAAAGCCTATCAGTGAGCACATTCAGAGTTAGATTGGACAAAATGCCAGTAAAAGTACAACAAAGTACAACAAAGAGTTGTTCTGTGATAGCAGCTTGGTCCGCTTCATGCCTTAGTGTGTTCCACCCCTTTCAAAGATCCTAATTTTCAGAATAAATAAAATACATCACCTACCTTTTAACTTATTAAAGTTACTAATTTAAGAAATCCTGAGAGTTTTTCCTTTTAGCATAAACAAACCTCACTTGTTCACCATCCATAAATAAGTTGTTCTCATGTCCGACAGCTACTCTGAAAAGCTGTTGAGCTGCACGTCAGCTTGGTATCAACCATTACCCTAAGCAGCTCGGACATTTCGAAGTGCTTCCTATATTAAACTATAAGAAGCAAATATAGTACTCTAGTAACTACAATCCAACTGCAGGTACTGAGCAGTAGAGGGCAGCATCGACTAGGAGTAACTGCAGCTTTGCAAGGCCCAGAAAATACCTTGGATTTGTAGGAGGTGGAGGTGGGGGGCGGGGGGGGAGGATCTTTAAGGCTGAATTCATGCTGATCTCTCTGGCGTGTGATGCTCAGTATATTTGAAACCACAGGAAGTTGTTACCAGCCCTTCATCAAAGAGTCTCCCCAGACTCTGTCATGGCCAGTCTGTGCTCTATTCCTTTTCCAAGGTGACCTCACCTGGCGTGTCAGCTAATGTTTGCGCTGCAAGGATTGCAGCACGTACTTCGTGGCTTCTCAGGTCACCTTCCTTTCTACCCCCCAGCCTTCCCCCCTACCCTTTGCCTGATCCTAATCTTTAGGCAAAAATATCTTAGGTAGGATTTACTGGGGTAAAATCTGAAAAATTATTTTCTTGGGTAAGAGATCAGGAAAAAAAAAATGTTCAGATGGAACTGAATTTAAAAGTTATGTTTATTTGGTGAAAGTCTAGTTCAGTTGCATTTTTTTTGTGTGATCCTTTCTTCTGTTCCTTCAAGTCTTTTCACAGAC
>VZRU01001681.1:35240-51884 GCA_013398155.1 Pedionomus torquatus
TCCTTCAAGTCTTTTCACAGACTGAAGACACAGGATCTAGAAAATGTCCCCTCTAGAACTGCGTGAAGATCTTACCTCAAAGGCTGTATACTCCTATCATCTCCTCTCCTAGATCTTTCCTTTGACTGTCTGGACCTGATTTTTGCCTACCTTTTGTTTTATCCTCTGCAATGCTTTTGGCTCAGAACACAGTCTGTGTCCTACAGCCTTCAACTCTTTTCTTCCCACTCCATCTGGCTGGGTTTCAGTCATTTGGAGCTTTCCCTTTATAATATTTTTCTTTGTCTTCTAAAATTGAAGTAAACACAAGCTTTAAGCCAGCCCCCTTTCTAAAAAATATTTTGTAGTTCTGTATCCTAAACTTCATTCTTCTATTGTTATGTTCTCTACACATACATGCACAAGCACGCACACATAAAATGAAAAAGTACTTAGCATAAACATTTTCCTAGCATTACAGGATAAAAGAGATCTCAGGCTGACCGCTTATTTTCTGTGAATTTAGTTATGTTCAGAAACCATAGAAACAGACAGGGAAAAAAGAATTATTATTATTATTTGCACTAATATATCAACTAAAAGAACCCGAACTGTTGTGAACCAGAACCATATTACACTAGGACTTTAAAAAACACAAAGACAACTATTTCCCTATTCCAAAGAAGAACCCCAAACTTATCATGAAAGTGTAATGCAAAGCACTAGGTGAATTATTATTTGCATTTTCATAAGACATGGATAACTGCACACAGTAGAACAAACAGGTAAGGTAAGGTCTCTGCTCTGAGCCTCATACTCTTTAAATGAACAGAGAATACAAGGAGGCCCAAAGGCATAAAGAAATAACATAAGAGAAGTTAGCAACACAGAAACAGAAAAAATCATTCTCTACTCCAAGACTCACTAAGGCTGGCTACTTCTTTGCACATTCCACAATTTTATATTTTTAGATATAATTAAAAACAGTGACCTTTATAAATTACCTTTATTGGCTGTGACACATAGCACTGGACAAAGTCTTCCCTTTTGCTCTTTATGTTGTCCTGTACCCATTACCATTGTGCACATTCAAGTGTGAATTAAAAGCAAATTTTAATTTTATCAGTGTCATTTATTTAGCAATATTGTTCCAGACACTTGAACTGTTATCTAATCATAATTGAGTCTAATTGTTCTGTAAAATTTGGGCCTTTTTTCAGCATTAATTAATTTAATAATCCTAAAACAAGTATATAGAATTATATTTTTAGAAAGGAAGCCCACACAGCCCAAAACTTTCTGAAAAGACAGGTCTCACACACACTAAGTATTTTTTTTCCTTTAAAAATCAGTAATTGAAGATTCTTTTAAAAAAAAGATACAAACCACAAAACCCCACAATCTTGTTATTCCTTAGGAGGAAGGAATTCAGTATCAAGGCAACAAAAGTACTCACAACCACATATAAAACAAGGATTCACCACTTATTCTTAGTTTCATGATGAAAGGAGGAAAGCGTGTCTGAAAATGGAGTGTTAACCCATTTTTGCTGCAAAGCTAAAAATAAATCTTGCTGCTTTCTTTCAGCAGAAAAGTGAACAATCATGTACGTACATGCACAGGTGCCTGTATGTATACAGATAAGGAAAAAGCGCAAAAGAAGTCTGCCACCCTCTTTCCTCTTACAGCACAGCTCTGCAGTGATCTAAGATCTCTTGCAGCACATAGTTAATCTGCAGAACCTTGTTAAATAATAAATGCACAGCGCTGGCAACTCAGATTTTGCTGAGTAGAGTACACACTGGTTTCTGCAAAGTGTTGAAGACTGGCAGAACTGTGTTCATCCAAATAATTTGGGAGCCACTGGTTTTAGGACAAAAAGGCCATGCTGAAGTTTAGATTTCAGGTAGAGAGATGGCAGGAAGTGTGTAAATAGTCACTGTGGCTATGAAGGTGTTCCTCAAACACAGATGGTGGACCTGCTGTGTCATGGAGGCTTCACCTTCCCCCTCAGATCCTGAGGAACTGCCCCAAGCACAGGACAGCTGCCCATTTCAGCCACTGCCTGTGAGTAAAGCCAACTGTAGCTTACCTACTAGTCACCATGTGAAGAAAAGAGGCCTCCCATTATCCCAAGGATGCTTGAGCAGATGATGGGGAAGCTCTCATAATACCTTCAAAGTTTTCTGGCTGAGCTACCGTTTAGCTAAGGGAAAGATTCTGAGGAAGCGTGTCACATACATAATTTCCCTTCTCCCTAAAACTATTCCTTGGTCTGAGTTTTAGCAGGTACTGGCGTTTCTCTCAGGGTCGTTTTCTAGAAGGGGCAGGGATCTTGTGATCCTGAACTTTTTAAATAGGGATAGAGTCTGGAGGTGTAGAAGCGAATGACCCTGAATAAGCAATATCATTTTCTGCCAGAGCCTAAGAAGAATACCCACCTGGAAATTTAAGCCAGGTGCCCATTTTTCTTAGACCACATTGGCTTTCAAAATGGCCTAAATCTCAGCCAAAGCTGAGACACTCTCATGAAGATGAGACTACAAATCCTGAAAAGAGGAAAAGCTAAAACCCAAGAAAGATAAAAGACCCCTAAGAGGCTCCACTTGCCGCTGAAATCATTCCACTTACATACCATCCTTTCAGCATTACACTTAAGAAAATTAGCATTGTCTAAACCTTGATAATGGAAGGACAATCAAGTAGCACTGTAAATCCTATTACAAGGTCTTCAAGGAGTGATAAATAGAGCCAAGAGCTATTTGTCTGACAGTTTGGACTGCGAATACAAGTAATGCCAACCAACATACATATAAGAAAGAAATACTACAGATCCCAGAATATATCCCTGGGGGACACTAGATGACACTGAAGACACCAGAGGTCAAAGCAATAAATTTTACAAAATAAGAAAAAGAATACAATTATAGTGCATGGTCTAAAGAGTCAAATGCCACGTGGAAGTTCAAAAGCAACAGGCAAATGTAGTAGTAACCCTGCTGTGTACAAGTCCACATATGCATTACCTGGGTAACCTTCAGAGCAAGAGAAAAATAAAAATCAGAATGATATCTATAGTTTATCTGCAGAGCTGTTTGCACTAACCTTTGACTGCAATGACAGTTTAAAGGAAAAGTTCTTGATTTTCTATGGGCATTACTTTTGCTGTCATAATTCCTTTCTATAGCAGCCACCTTTCATAAAAGATAAAAAATATTTCCTGTCCTCATTTGAGTAAGAAAGTAGATGTGATGATCAGACAGATAATTAAGAAGAAAGAAAATAGACTGAACAAAGAAATAAATAGAACAGACAAAACAAGACAGGATGTTTGATGTAAGCATATCACATATTTTGCTGGTTACTCTTCCACTTTCCCTATCATTCATCTGTGCATTGTCTTCCTAGATTATAGAATCTTTACCAAAGGAAATTTGTTTCCATACTTGTCAAAAATGTCAGTATGCATTAAGGACTGAGTGTAATCGTCAAGCACCAGTTTTATGAAGGTCTTGAGACACACAAAAACATTTGAAATTTTCTAAACTAGCTGGCAAATGTAAATCAGAGTTTGTAAAATATAAGCTTAAAGGCATTGTAATATTAACACTTCATTAAGAGATCCAAATATGATGAGCAGTGCTGAAAATGGTAGTTCTGAAGAATGGCTGCAGAAAACTTCAGCATTCTGTTAATCCTTGCTTGGAGTGACTGGTTTTGGTCAGGGGCTGAAAATGCATCACAAGTACAGAGACTGTTATAATATTATTAAGCACTTTTGAGATTTTTAATTTTGTCCAGTAATGAAAGAAATTGAGACCTTTCTAAATATTCTTGGCAGCCACACAACAGACAGAAAAAGAAATCTGCAGGATAGCTGATCGCCCAACAAACAGACCCATCATATGTATTCGGCCAGAGAGAGCCTGCCTCTGCATTCCCACACCTCCCAGGCGTGGGAGGTTCAGATTTAAGACTCTGTTTCACATTGTACAGAACAGAGAGCTGACTCTGAATCTCTTGCATCTCTGTGGTGGCAGAGTTTCTCCACTAGACAATCTGCCCAGTACATGAGAAATCTTTGTCATTGAAATCTTCTGGGGGAAAGAAAGAAATATGAGCTTTTACAGGAGATCTTAATTTTTGTCAATATAACATTTTTATGAGAAAAAGACCAGTTAAAAATTAAACCACAAAAGGCAGAATAAAAGTATTCCATGGATACTATCTAATTAATGTATGCCAAAATTTGATGAAATGCTAATAACAATGCTAACACTGAACACAGAGTATTTAAATTTAGGGCAAAAAGAAATAACAGATGGAACAGAGATATATGCAGAACTCTTACATTCATATATTCATCTACTTATGAATATATTAGCATCTGACTCACAAATAAAACATATTGAAATAGTCACAGCAGCATTATCTACCAAAAAAGTCAATCATGAAATGTTTAAGATGCTACAATTTGCAAATGTAAGCCCATGTAAAGACTTGGGGGGGGGTTAGAAAATTATTGATTTTTGCTGTGCAATTAGGACACAGAAGACTTTCCTGGTTAGCAGATTCAGTCCTGCACCACTGCTATCAATAGAACTCCTGCCATCAGCTTCAATGGGAAAAGAATTATACCCTGTGTTAGCTTTCAGCAATTACTTTGACATTATCAGTGATTTACTGAGTGGTATTTCAAACATGATACCATATGTCAGCTGATACCAAGCAAGTTTGAGTGACAAAGTTCTGATCATAACCACTTGGCTAATAAATATCACAGCTATTGAGCCTCTAGAGCATTTAAACTCTGACAGCTAGGGCATCATGGTAAAAAAAAAAAAAAAAGGAAAAAAAAAAAAAAAAAGCCTTGAAAAACCCTAGGAGACTAAGCTCTGAGTTCAAATGACTTTCTCTTAAGTCTTCCACTTCTAAAATTGATTGTGATTCAGTACATTGCTCTGATTTGAAATCGAGCAGCTCGGCTAAGGAGAAGACTGGAAATTTTCTTGTGTTAATAGGTAAAAGTGGGAAATGGTATTGCTAAAGCTTTGTGATGATTTTCTACCCTTTCAGATGTGCCAACATTCTTACGAATTTAAGCTACTGAAATACATATGCTTTTCTGAGCTACATTTCAGAGATTTTTTAGAACTGTCCACAGATCCAAGGGGTTTCGGAGGCCACCAATTGTAAATCACTGCTGTCAGTAAGTGGAAAGATATTTTTTCATCATAATTAAACTACATAATTTAAAACAACCTGTCATTTTTATCCTGTACTGGCCCAAAGCTTTAGAATCTCCAGGGAATTATTTCTGCTTCTTGTTTTTGCCTTAGTTAAATGAGATTGATTCTGGATAAGCTAGTTCTAATTCAAAGACATTTGAGATTAGAGTTGCTCTACTTGTGTTTATAAGAACATACACTTTCTTTTATTCTCTTGGTTTATTTTAATTGTAAATTATTAATATCTAACTTTACTTTTATGGACTTAATTGCACTGGAACAGGCTGCCCAGAGAAGTGGTAGAGTCTCTGGAGACATTCATATCCCACCTGGATATGTTCCTGTGCAACCTGCTCCAGGTGGAGCTGCTCTGGCCAAGATGTTAGACTAGATGATTTCCAGAAGTCCCTTCTAACCCCACATCATTCTGTGATTCTGAAATTCTGTACCTTATGGACAGGTCTTATGAGATGTTCAACATTGTAAGAGGTCGAGAAAGTTGGGGTTTTCTCCATCTGTACATTAATTTCCCATGATTTTAAATATGTCCTAATTCCCAAGAGTCCTCTTGGATCTCAACACTTTTTCTAGTATCCAAAGACATAATACTCTTTATCATTGTCAAGAAAGCAAGCAATAAAATTCCAACATTCTTGTTTCTTTGAAATTTATTTTTCCTTATCCAAATTCCCCAAAGAGCAAAACCAAGCTGAAAACAGAAAAGAAAAAAAAAAAGACAAAAACATAAGACTAAATCAGTACCGAAGGAAAACTTAGCTAGTGTCATATTACTGGTAGTGTACATTTAATACTAGTGAATAAATTTCATCTTTAAGCAGCTTTTCTGAGTTAAAGATCTTTCAAAATATGTAATGTCAAATGCATTTTGTTAGAAAAAGGCTATTTGGATAAGAACAATAACAAAAAATAAACAAGCTACTCAATCTACAGAAGTAGTTTAAATTGTTATATTGTCTATTTTGACTGATGTTCATGGAGAAGCACGTCATTAAGGAAAGGGCAAGGTAAATAATGAGGAGCTGACTATGAGCTGCAGAGAAATAAAAAAGCAGGATTGTACAAGCCAGGGAGCCTGGTGCTGCATCATTCAGTTAATGGGCTAAGAGAGTCTGAATTAACATTAGAGCTCTATACTGAGAGATCGGAAATGCAGGAAAAAGAGAAACTAGAACATCCAGGGTAAAATCAGCTGCTGTGTATACAGGCCAGAGGATGTTATTTGGCTGCAGGGGAACTGGTGTGGATCATCAGTTTGTACATCAGCCCATTAGCCTCATGCTGGTTGACTGTATTTTTTCAGCTGGGAAGTATTTAAGGCCACATGTTAAAGCTATTTTTTTCTCCTCCCTACTAGACTCACAAAGAGGAACAGGAAGAAATTTAAAGTAAATTAAGAGTAATAGCAAGGTATTCACTTGCTAAACTAACTTATTGAAGTCTTTTAGATTATACAAGACTTTAAATCAGAGGGGCAGTAAGAGGGAAATGACAGACAACATACAAGAAATGAAAGATCTGTTCAGAACATGAAAAGTTTGCATGGATTTTGAAGTCGGCAGTAAAACCTGTTATGAGGAACAGGTGTTGCTTTCTGATGTAGCCATGGATGATACCTGGAGTCAAGTCATGAAATCTCTAAAGATTCGCTTGTGATTAGAAAGCGGGATTTAGTGCTTGGTGGAGGGTGCAAATAAGCGATACAGCTGTGTTAGCCGTTGCCAGCTGTTGCTGAAGCGAGGGACGGCTCCCTCACACTGCCCTCTCCTTGCTCTTGTAGGGGCTCTGGCATTTGTCCGAGCTGGCAGTGAACTGGATCAAAGAGCTAAATTGATACAATATTAATGTCCCCTTCCCCTGCAATGTGAATTGTACCGAAGAGCTGGAGCACCATACTAGAGGAATTTTGAAAGCTGCATGTGGGCAGCAATGACATTTTTGAAATATGCCTCCCCCCACCACCAGAGCATATAAATGCCCAGACTTCCTTAGGAGGCAGTTCACCATCCCACATTTTTGATTCAAACCCTGTGCATTGAAAAAATAAAGAAAAGCTGCTGAGCAGTGTGTATGGATGGCTGCGTTGTTTAGCTTTGCAAGCCTTTCTGCTGGTTGGCCACCCTTCTGAACCTCACCCTCAACCATTTAACCACGTTGTAGTCTGGGCAGCAGCTGTCAGAGCATCCACCTAGAACTATGCTTTCCTGTATGCTCCTCTTTGCTTTTCTCATTTATGGCTGCTATAAAAAACATTTCTTGTCTCTGAAAAACATAAGACTGAACTGGTGCAGCCAGAGTCTGTTTGGAGAGAATCCAGCATCTTCTATAAACAGTTCAATTTTACCATATTTTATACAAGTGCCTCTAAATAATAGTAATATTTTGCTTTCAAATATTATTTTGGCCTTTGACCAATGTTCCATTTTATGCCTAGTCTCTGTTACAATGTTTTTGACCTGTTATGTACTGATCTTTCTTTCAGAAGAGATAAACTTCTAAAAATAGCTCTTTATCTTCCCAAGACTCACTTATAATTTTACAGCAGACTAAAATTTCACTAATGAATGGCGAACTGCAGATGGAGCTGAGCCAACACTAAAATATCCAATCTCACTTTGGTATCTTCCAAGTATTCTCTTCTTTAGCATAATGCCCTGATATTATTTCTGCTCAATGACCTCCATGTCATGATTCTGCAGTTAAAGACAATGAAATATCCAACAGTTGCATGTGACTGAGGTCAAAGGGATAACTGATATATCTTTTGGGAACAGAAGGCTGAATGTGGTGTGAAAAAATGGAAAGAAGAAGAAAAAGAAAAGAGAGAGAAAATAGCCCCCAAAACACATCCCAAAAATTCTGGTTTGTATGCATATAGCCTGTCAATTCAGACAGAACTGAACTGGACACTGAATGATTTTTACGAAGTGTGACAGAGAGATTGCACTCCCCACCCCTCCCAGGAACTTCATAGTAACTTTGTATTAAAGGCTCTAGTTTGCACTTACATTTACACTCCTGTTTATTTGGAGCCAACACTATTATTTTGAGTACAGAGGCTTCTTTGCCCCACAGACATCTTCACTGGTTCTGCATCTTCCTATCTACTTACAGGCACTTGTCTGCCACAAGATGTCTTGCTTAGTGAGAGGTTGCTTTATATGCACTTGATAACAATTTAGTCAGTCTAGAAAGCTATAGGTACCAAATGAACGATTTACCACAGGGTAAAGTAAGGGTGTGAGGACAAATTATATTGGTTATTTAAATTTGGTATCTATCTGTGTGGCTGTTTTTCCACACCTTGTCCTAAGTGAAAGGGTAGGATGGAGAAAAACCGAAATATGGAGAGTTGAGTCAAAACAAATGATGCAGTGTAAGTGCAGTCAGTGCTGGTCCCCCTCTGGCAACATGTCCACTAGCATAATTACAACAATACAACTCACTTTGCTTACTCATTCTGTAAAAACAATCTGGGTTTTCTCATCATTTGAAATAAAGGCAGGTTTTTCTAACTCAGTTCAGCTTGATTGCAGTAAGGCAGGAGCCAGTAACATGAGCGTCACAGTCATCAGAGCGGACTGGGAAGCTGCACGTTGTGAGGATATGACAAGAGGCAAAGAACAGGAGGATGATGTCTTCAGTCAGGCCAGCTGCAAGCAAAAAAAAAAGTATGAGGGATCTCAGCCATAAACTCACATAAATGTTTAAGGAGAAATTTAGCTTATTGTAGTGAATGACACTCACTTTGCTTCCTACAGCCTTTTTTGAAAGTTACACAGTCTTATCATTATTATACTACATTCTAGGTAAGGTTCCTCCTACTCTTTTCCCTACCTGCTCATGCTCAGGAAGGCAAATCCTTGCCAATGGCCTCAAAACCATGCTTTGCTCTGGAAGTACTTAGTAATCCAGCAGCACATCTTTGCTCGAATGCTTGAAAACCTCTTCCTAACTGTATACCATATTTCCAGCCTCTCTTCCAAGCCCCTGTAAAACACTTGCTTGAGACAGAATTCAGAAATTAATGACTCTCTTGTAAACTGCAGGCAAGCAAAGTTTACCAAACTCCTGCTGCCTGTAATCTAACTAGCCCCAGTTTAGCTGAGGACTCCAGAGATGAAACGTTACAGTGTATGCATGGAATGATCTGTCTCCTAGAAATTGTACTTGTGTAAAACATCTACAGACTACACATACTGGGTTGAGAGAGAATATTGTGAACCATATTCTCATTTGACACAGGAAGGCAAACATCTCTTGACTCCAGTAGAGCTAAATTAGTTTACTTCAAGATATTTTTATTTTATTTTATACATTATGGGAGTTAAGGTTTTGTGTCTGTCGTCATCATCACTGTGGAAGAAGAATTTCCTCTTTGCCCAATTAAATAACTTAGCAACCACTTTTTCCCCTTACTTTTTGCACATTTTTGCTCCCCTAGTGACTGAAAACCTTTCAACAGCATCTACCTCTCCTTCCAAACTGGAGGTTGGAATTTATTGCATTTTTTTCCCAGAAAGGAGAACTCCCTTACCACAGTAAAAAACCTGTACATTTTAGAGGTAGTTATTTATAGGATAGATTTTCAAGACATGCAAAAATAAATAAATAAATAAATGTAAAAAGACATCATTCAAATGCTATTTTGGAGACTCTTTTTGTTGAATTACAAGATCTGTTGCCAAGAACAGTGCCATGTTCCCTTCCCCCTGCTTTAACTGATAGAAATGCCTGAAGATAATTGCTTTCTAAAAGGTAAGAAGGTACTTGAAACCTGATCTGCTGCCAGCAAAGGTAGGTCCTTCAGGTAGCTAGAGAGGCTTCCCTAATGAGATCCTAGTTCAATCATTTACATTTCTTTGGTGGTTATTTTCTTATGCAAATTATCAGACTTTTGACCACATAGAAACAGGCAACAACTGACTGTTAAATGAATTGCCTCTCTCCTAATGAAAGCATCCAGCTTCTTCTTTCTTATGAGTTTACAGAAGGTTATTTGTTTGTATTATTATAATCCACACCACTTTGATGTTCACACCACACTGGGGTTTAGAAAACAACCCTATTATCTGTAATTGCAACTGCAAAGTTCCTCCCTTCAGAGAAATACTAGTACATTTTAATCAAAGGATGCAAAGACAAAATATGTTATATACAACATAATGAAGGCAGCCTAGGATATCCAATGGCTTTCTTCTTCCTTTTTTTTTTTTTTTTTTTTTTAATAAGGAACCAAGCCACCATGAATTTCTTTACAGATATTCAAAGGAAGGAGGTAGGAAGTGTCTAATAAAATTAAAAGGGGAACTAAAAGGGGAACTGTTTGCTCATTTTCTATCATTCAATTAACATGCTAACAAGGTATAACCCTCAAGTCAGTTAAGGGAAAGGGACAGGGTAACGGTATTTTAAGCTCTGCATTTTTTTTTCTTTAACAGGAAGCAGGCTTTCAACCTGGGGAGGTGGTGATGGAGGGAATAAACCAAAGAAGTTAGATCGGTGGGGAGCTTTCATCATCTCTCCTGCATTAAAGACAGGAAAGAAAATAATATCCTTAATTCCCTTCTACATTTTACAGGAATGACAGAGACAGTGAAGGACTGTGAGGCAACAGCAGTGTGGTAAAAGCAAATGGTTAACTGCATGCAAATGTAATGTTAAGACTTAATTTGCTTCTTTATTTCTTCTTTATTTCTGTTCTCACACAGAACAGAAAGCTGAAATCTGAAAGCTGCTGCTGCTGCTGCTACCAGGCATCAGGAACATGATACCATTTTGTTTGATGTCACAAAAGATCAAGCTGAACTTTCCTTAGCCTCTAGCTATGTTGAATTCTGTAATGAAGAGTTAATCTATGCACAACTGGAAGGTTAAAATTATACTTTCTTCTGTTCTCAGTAAAGGTGTAAATCCTTGCAGATATTCTGAACCCCCCTGGGAGATCCTTCCTCACAGCACATCACAGTTTGCTGGGGATTATTTTTAGATTCCTTTTTTTAAAGTAAAGCTCCTCAGAACTCTGCAAATATTTACTGGTTAAAACTTGAACAAAGACATCGAATGCTTGAAGAGGGTAATTTTTCCCCTCAATCGAAAGGCACTCACATGCCTATAAAAATAATTTGACTTATTTTCTTCAAGTTTATTTATCATTTACCAACAACTATGTCTTGTGGTGCTTGTAATGACATCAGGCAAGACCAATTCCCTTTGTATTATGCACTGCATATTAAAAGTTAGCCTCCAGTCACAAAGCTATTTCAAACACTGTACTGTAGAATCTCATGCATTTTTATCGGACACTGTTTGTGCTTTCATAGCTCAAGCATATTTTTAAATGTCTCTTCCACTTTGTCATCTTGCAACTTTTATTACAAAGTGCTAAGTATGCTTCTAATGCTGCCAAACACACATTCTCATCAGCTGAAGTAACAAGTGAGTAACTAGCCACCATGCCCTACTGACAGGATAGATGTTATGCAATATGTCAAATTTTACACCATTTTCAGATATTTCTTTCACTTATTATTTACATGCTTAATTAAGATAGAAAATTTCTACATATTATAAACATTCTCTCTAAGAAAAGTCATTCATTCTTTTAACTCTGAAAGTACACATGAAGATATGAAAGTAAAACTCTACCTTCAGTAGCACAGAAAAAAAAGCTGAAAAACATCTAAGAAATAGATTACTATATGTTATTTCCTTTCACCTCTAGTTATTAACTTTCCATGTCAAGAAATAAAAATCTTTAATGGATATTTCCACCCAAGTTTGTCCATATCACTAAGGAAGGACTTTACCAGAGTCGGGAGTGCGTCCTTTTTTGGTTCCCCCTGTTAAAAATGGAGCATGAATAAGGGGCAAACAAATCTGCAATTATGTCTGTGCTGGCAAAAGCTGAGGGTTTATATCACAATCATTAGTTTGAGCTAGTCTTGTGAAGGATATTGAGTCATGTGTGAGAAGCATAACATTACCCTCAGCTAACAATGAGCATCAACTCTTCATGCTACTAGGATTTTAAACAAAGAAAGACAAATTAGTTAGAAGAATTTTGAAAGTTAATTGCAGTGAAAATGTGAAATACTGCACAGCAATAATGGGTGAATATTTGAGAATTAATAGATAAGGTCGAATTTCTGCATTGATTAGCACAACAGAGTTCAAAGTTGCTGGATTCCATCCAAATATCAGCATTAAATAAGAATAATAATGAAAAGATCTATTCAGTAAGATACATATCAGTCTTTATCTGAACCTCTTGAAATCGTTAAACTCTAGTCAAACTAACAGTAAGACCTGACCATTTATTTCTTGCTTCTGATTGAACCAGAATACTTATGAAAACTTCCTTTCCACGAGAATTTAAACTGAATCTCTTTTTCAGTACTGTTCATAGCTTGGAAGTGAAAGAATATCTTTAAGTGTGACTAAGAAGTTTAAGTCAAGATAAACTTTAACATTAAAGGTTATATTTAGGTGCAACCTGAATCTGGAACAAAATTTTAGATTATATGTTATACCTTGACTGGATTTGATCTGGATGCAGACAGCTATCAGTCAGATGACAGAAATTGTTTCAGAACCCCTTGCAAGTTTAGCGCAATTTTAAACAAAGTGTACTTGTAGGATAAATTTCATACAAATTGAAATACCAGTTTAGTGATGACGTTAATGAAAACCCCTTGCCTTGGAAGACATTCAATTTTATTTTGTTTTTGAATCATGTATTTACAGGGCAACACTTCTATACAGACATACATAGTAGATGTATTAGATTAATAAAGTAGTATTTATGAATCAGCTGTTAAAATGCACGAGGCAATTTGCATAAAAAATTAGATGCTTTCTGCTCAACCATCAAAGCTACTTAGATGAGCACCTATAGCACAAGTATCATTGCTCCACTGCATGTGGACAACTATTGGAGTAAACCTAACTACTCCTGTAGTATTAAGTTACTGAATATAGTGGAGTTACAACATTTCTGATTCTACACGCCTTTGCTTGTTTAGCAAAACTACACAAATACCTGCCCTCACTCTACTCATGTGTATTACAGTCTGATTCAGAATAGATTCCCCTACTTTTCTTAATTTCTGTAAACCCTCAAATGTTGGTGTCACAACTCGCTGTTGCCAATGGCCCTGTGTTCATCCATGCACTTTGATGTCCTGCCATAAAAGGAGGAGGCAGTCTAGTTTCACATAACTGGACATATGAATGCTCAGTGTGCTTTGAGTTATCTTCCCAGTCCAGGTGTGGGTGATGGACCTCGAACTGTCAGGGTCTGATACGAGCTTAAGACAAAGGAATTCAAACACAGCTGGAGAATGTGGGCTTCTGCGTGTTGGTGCAAGGAATGTGAATTTCCAAGAAATAATGATGGTGGGAGGAAAATACCAGGCATATTGACTGCTGACAGAAGCCACATTTGTGCCAAAACTAAGAAAGAAATAGTCAAGAGAAGGCAGTCTTCTGAAGCTGTTACCCCTGAAAGCTGCCAGCTGAAAGGGAGCGTGTGATATCTAGGACACTGTAAAGCAGTGTCTCTATGGCACACAGCTTTCAACAAATTAATCTTCCTCAATTTCAGCTAGCTGTATGCAATGTAAGATATGTTTTCTCTCAGTCCTCCACTCTCCTTCAGAATTTGTATATTATATCTTCCTTGCTCTCCACAATTTAATAACTTCATGTTGTGTGTGTTGGTATATGTGGCAGACAGAAACAAAGATAAACAAAAGAATACTCTCTTTTGTTTCTCGGGGGATGGGGANCAAAACAATAAATTCTTTTATAAAAGTAGGGCTTCATGGCTACACAATGATTCATCATATTAACAAAATAACAGGGGCAGATTTTCAGGCTGTGACTGGATTCAACCATGGAGAAATAGAATGTGTTGACAAAAAAAAAAAGCAAAATTGCATTATATGATTTACATCTACACAGACACATTTCTTGCATTCTATCTTATTGACTCTGATATAGTTTGCTAAAATGTTGCTATTTTAATCTGCTATTACTGCTAAATATATACATTGTAATGCTCTTATCCATGAACAAACTCTGAGCAAAATCACAAGGATTCAGAAATGTAGATCAGTGCTAAAAAAACAAACCCAGACTGGGAGGGAGAAGGAGGGGAGAAGAGGAGAAAGAATTAACCGTTATCCAAACTCTCATATGCAAAAGAAACATATGGTTGAGCCTGCTTTTTCCACAAGCAATATACTCATTGAGGATGACTCATAAACACATGACATGTAATACTTAGTACAAACTAAATTAACAAAAACTAGACCCTAAGACCAGGTTAAATATGTTTATACTGAAAAAAAAAAAAATATCTGTATTTGTCTTAAGTATGTACTACATACAAATAGACTACTTTTTTTTTTCTTCCTAAATAGAAGAAAATTGAATAATCAAAATAATATAATAAGTCTTCTAATAATAATTCTTCTAATCAGGAGAATACAAAAGATCTGTGCAGAGTTCTTCTATCTATCCAAAAACAAAAGCATCATGAAATTCCTTGGTCTTTCCCCCTACAGGAAAACTCAAGAACTCGGCTGAATCTAAAATCTCTTGTCCTTAACTGTCTATATAAGGTCAACAGTATGTTGTATATTAACTGTTGGATTTTAGCCAATAACTGTCTGCCTAACATAAATGTCAGGGCATGGTCAGGCCCTAAATGTCAGACTTGGCATCCAGCTGTTTTCCTGGGCCTGACAGTGTAGACATATTCTTATGCTTAAGGAATCAGGAAGCTCCCCAAAACACAGGGTAGAGGATAACATTATGACAAAAGGCACCAGTTGCCAGGAAGGGTAGGAGTTTGTTCCCTGATTTTGAACAATACCTGGACTTTAGCCAGGTCCTTCTCTCTGTGGACCAAGTACACCAGGTCCATTGCGTTGGCTTTTTTGGGGATGGACAGACTCTCAAGAACATCTACCTCATGGTCTTGATCTGCTCATTCCTCCATGGCAGGGGAGGAGGGAGGACATCAGCTCTTCTCCCACTCCTTGGCCGGCACAGAGGGCATTCGGCTGGTTGCACTGCATTTGCTGATCGAGCAACCATTGCCATTTCCTCCAGGTGGAAGTGTCCCCTGGGTTACATCTGGCCCATCAACTCTAATTGGACTATCTGCTGGTTTGCATAATCTAATTAGCCACTCTTTTCACCTTCCCTACTAAGGAGAGCAAAGACCTTTGCTTAACCTTTCACTTTCACAATTTAACTCATTATTAAAATACAACTACACAGTGACTCGTCTACCCTTCCTAGTCTTTCTCTCCAAATCTTAATTTTATTCCATAACTGTTGCTGTCTATTCTTGCCCTGGAAGCTTAAAAGAATGCAATCTATCTCATTGATCTTTGTCTTGCGACCAGAAACTGCACGGAGATAAAGGCAAAGAATAACAGAATAAACCTGTAGGAGACAAACATATACTACCCTGCCAGAGAAGACATTTAAAGCATTTAGGTGGGCAAAGTTCAACACACAGTGTCCTTAAAATTGAGGTGAAATACAAAGAATTCAAAATTCCTAGAAAAATGTATTTAAGTATGATTGTATTCAAACTAAATACAATTTATAGCCATTTTGTGGACTGCTTATATTAGAAACCAATTATAGAGATTTGAAATGTTTAGCACAAGACAGGGATGGCCCTTTTGATGCTCCTTTCAACTAAGAGAATTAGAAGTCTGGGGACACAAAGTAGCCTTTCAAAGAGAAAAAGATACAAAATTGCTATTTTGTTCTCACTGTGAAGATATTTTAGACCCAATTTTCACCAAAAGGCTGTAATAAAGGGAATAGAAATGCAACATAGGTGTGCTGAAACTATACTTTTATGACAAAACCACACAGTCCTGTCTCCACAGTGAATACAGAGCATAAAAAGGATAGTGCTTGACAGAATGTGGCAAATACCCCATTCATGGAGCAAATTGTAGTGTAGATACCACAATGAGGTGGCTTAAGAGAGATTGAACTACATTTTGTGTTATGATTCATCCTTACAATGTAAATGGGATGGGTTTTGTTCAATGCTTTATGAAACTAAGCAGTGTAAAATATGAATAATACTGGTAATATTAAATTAATATAGCAAACCACTCAACAGTTCAGCAGTAGCAACTATATTTGTGACTAGAAATGGGTTTCAAAACGTATTTCATGGAAAGCTCATTGAAATGTCTTGATAATAATTGATGTCTTTCATAGACCTGGAGAAGTCTATGCAACATCTTCAGCTACTAGCAAACAAGGAAAGACTAGAGGACCAAATCCTTCATTCATTCATTCATTTGCAGTAACTGAAAGTCATTATTTTCTGCAAAATGGAGAGTTCGCCCCTCTGAAGTCTGATTTTTTTTTTTTTTTT
>VZRU01001681.1:55190-107561 GCA_013398155.1 Pedionomus torquatus
TAGGCATGGCTTGGTTTACTGAGTGAATTTATGCAATTATAGCTAAACAGTCATCTTCCATCATATTCGCTTAGTAAATCAGACTTGTATCTGCTCCTGAAACAGTTGTCCTGATTACACATTGTGTGGTGTTTCTAACACATGACTGAATGCTTGCTTTGTTCATCTTTTCCTGGTTAGTAGCCTGATTTCTTGTTAACCCTTTCTCAATGAGATATATGTCAAGTCCTATCCTGGAGGAAAAGATGAAGTCAACCAGATAGTTATTGCAGTTACAGTTCAATCACATTTAGACGTTCAGCACCTTGTTGACTCAGTTGCAGTAATACAGATTTTCCCACACTGTTTACTTGACACTTGCGACTCCAGCCTGTACCAACTTCTATTGTATTAAGCAAACACTCCTCCTGCACTGAAATTCCACTCATTGTTAGCACTAAAGCAACAGGATTTTCTCCAGTTCGCAGACAGCAGAACCTATTGTTATAAGAAAACTCTCTCAAGATGGAATCTGAAAAGAATCATATGACCCAGAAAAGGATTAGCCTTCAGGAAGTCTTTGGGCTTTACCATTTTGTGAAGGCATCCCCAGAGAGAGCAGAAAATAATAAAGTCAAACATATTTCTGGACTGAAGCCTGTTCCAAAATAGATTATAGGCACTTTCAATTGTGTGAAAAAAGAACATGTAATGGTTGCTAAATGAGACTGTGACTTAGGCAGGGGAGATTGTGGTGATTTTACACAAGTGAGGTCAATAAACTTTAATAAAAAAATGCTTTTACTGAAGGGAGGAAACAAAATCATCTTTGTGAAAGTAACTGCAGTTTTTAAAATACAAGGCAATTACACCACATACTGTTACACACGCAATCGCTGCTGCTTAAGCAGTCATCAACAATTTCTTCTTGGAAGATATTTCAGTGAAGGTAATTTCCATTTTCTTCAGTGTATAAAATGGATGTGTTGCCATTCAGTTTTTTGAAGTCATGCTTATGAATTTGAAGTCTGTTCCAAGTATTTAGACATCGGCAGACTGTTTGCTAAAAAGACAAAGCTGAGATATCTGTACTGGAGGGAGATATGACTTCTTTTTGCTCACTGATAGAGATCAATACTGTAAGTTAAAATGTTTTATTGATTAATATATTTTAAATATAAATTATAAATATAAATAAACAAAGCTCTGTCAGCAATTATGGAGAAAGAAAGAAACAGCTACCTCTATATAAAAGAAAAGGGTAGAGAATAACATTCATGTATATCTACAACACAGAGTGTCTCTGTACCAGACATATAATTAACTTTTTGTCAACATCAGCACCTCCTGGAAACAGCTACTGGTACAAAAGAGTAGACTGCCATAAGAAGCACAAGAGCCAAAACTTTGGTACCCAGTCAGTTCCCGGAGCTAGAGATATGGGATGGAGCACACACCTCAAAGAGAAACCTGGAGAGTAGTCCCCAGGCTCCTTCACTGTCACCCCAGCAGGCAGCTGACGCATGCTGAGAAGAGGTGTGGCAGCACCACAGTTATGTAGTAAAAAATCTCATCATCTAGAGCCCCAGCGTGGCTTTTCCTCCTCACTCAGCATCCACAGTCAGTTCTTCATGGCTTTGTGCCAGGCTCCCATGCCAGCCAGCCCTCTCTGAGCAGGTAGCACAGTGACAAGGCCTTGGCTGCTCTTCTACTGAGCCCTGGAAGGAAGGGACCGTGCAGGGCACCTCAACATCAGTAAATTGGATATTATCATCCCAGTGAGGCTGTCAAAAAACCTCAAAGAAACAAAGCCAAGCTAAATACAAGCATGGGGAGCTAAGGACTGCAGCCTTCTGCCCACTGCTCGTGCAGTCTTCCACCCACATGGCTTTTCCTAAAGCAGGTACCATGTCAAAAGCCACTCCTCCAGATCTGCAAGTTGAGCAATAGGTAAGCAGCAGATGTATTGTTATGGCTCTCCTTCATGGCTCTACTAAGTTAACACAAGGAAAGATCAGGTTGCATTCTCTTCCACTCTCTCATTTCCCTCGTTTTAGCTCCTACCTCCACCACTGTGCATATGCAGTAAGATCTTACAAAATCTATTAACACAGACTGCATAAAGTATTATTGCACTTGTATGTGTGCTCCCACATGCCCTGTGACCAATGGCCTGGCACTTTTCCCTCTCAGGCAGAACAGCTGTGTGGTATGAAGCCCCCAGACTACGATCTGGCCCAGATGTGCAGGATCCTTTTCTTTCCACTGGCCAAGAAGGAGGGCTCCCTTTGTGCATACCAGTTAGAAAAGCTTTGGTTGGTACTTAAGCTTCTAGATAGAAGCTATTCTTTCGGTTTTGTTCTTTGAAATCCTGCTTGAAGCCTAAAGCCTCTCTTAGGGCAACTGTGTTCATTTTTAACCTTATAAATAAATTTGTGTTACTCACCAAAAGCTAGGAATGTAATTTTCTTATACTACTATTTTGAAGGTATTCAAAATGATTCACATTATAAATCTTCTTGAAGGATACATGCCTGGGGTGTGGCAAGGATACATATGAGCCAGCAGGGTGAAACGAAATGTAGCTAAAATAAGCAGATGGGTGGACAGATGGGCATGAGAGGAAGAAATAATATTAATCTGCAAAATAGATAATAAAAATCCCAGGAAGAAAAAAGTGAAAATGAAAGAGTGATGGTCAAAACATAAAGAATGAGATCATTTATTCAGTAGGCTAGCATGGATTCAAGACTTCTGCTGTATTCAAAAAAAGAAAAAAAAAAAGGTATCTTGTATCTTGATCCTCATTTTAACAGTTACTTAAATTTGTTAATGTAAAAAGAACATATTTCCAACTACTCATTTGTGAATGGATACATTTGTGCTAATTAAAGATAAGCTAAATCTTTCTGAAATTAATGGCATGCTTTCACTTTCTCTAGGCTTTAGGTTGGGCTCTAGAAAGGTTTGAGATGTTGAAGCCTGGGGGGGTTTCAACAGCTGTAAAAGTCACATGATTTATTATAATGCTTTAACATGAAAAGTAGGTTCCCTATCCATACGGTGGAGGGGCTGTATCCAACAAGGATTTGCAGCTCTCTGAGGTACGAATTTACCTCTTTATGTGAGAACTCGTATGCCAGATTTGATGCCCCTAAAGGATCAGTTAAGTTTAGCTAAAGAATTTGAGAGTAGCTATGATTCTTTTATAAGAATACATTAAATATAGTAGAAGAATATACAATCTAAGTAAGTTTTTATGGACAAAGAGGCCCATTTTTCATCCCTTTCAATACAGTACTGCGTAAAGAAAGAAATCTCCACAGAAATATTGGGATTTATGAAAAAAACTGAAAACTTATTTATTATATAGAGTTATCTCTTATTTATTTATATAGATCTCTTATTTATTATATAGATCTCTTATTGATTATATGATCTCTTATTTATTATATAGAGTTACTTTAAATGAAAAGTACATTCATAACTGTTCTTAATCTAATTTTCACTTTTGCTGGCCAAAGGAACTCAAGGACTTTTCTAAACCAGTGTATAAAACAGATTTCAAAATAGAATAGGCTCACCTATGACAAATAGAAATAAATTTGGAAAGCGTTGGGGATCTCTGAAAGAATATAATAACTGCGTCCATTTCTACCTGATTCTATTGTTCAGGTTTTGTGGTGTGGTTATGCAAGACAAATAATAATCTAAAATCACTAACTCTAATGAATGGTATGGTTAAATGAAGCCACCCAAAAGAAATTTGAACATTGCAGAATATTGCTAGACTCATGCCCATAAAATCGTCTGTTTAAATCTCAAAGGAAATGGATGTTACGGCCAAGGTAGTATTTAGCAAGCCTGCATATGTTATTAGTGCTTTGCTGAGCCATGGCTTAATAACTACTCACCTTAGGATTGCTGGCACTTTACCCTAAAATTATCTCCTCTAATAATGGCTATAAAGAGAAGCAGTTCTTTTGCTTGACACTGGTAACCATGTTGCTGCATTTCCTCTCATTTAGCTAATATTTTGGTGAATAAAACTGACCAAAAATTTGCCTTATTTTTCTCCCTTCAGGCAGGAAAAAGTATATGGATGGAGTTAAACATATGTACTGTAAAAATGACAAATGCACTAAACATACATGGGGAATACGATTTTTAAAATTCTGTACTTAGCTATGTATTTTTAAAAATAATTTTTAGACCTGAAGGAGGGCTTTTTCCTGAAAGCTTGCCTAATCTTTCCAATTACATAATTTTATTTAATAGAATATATTACTTCTCTGGCTAAGCCTTGCCAAGCCAGTGTTCATGGCTACAGCAACCTACTCCTTTCTGATGCAGATGTGTTTTCATGATCCAGCCATAACTGGAACAAACAAGTCCAGTGAAAAATGTATCCTCCTAAGAACTATGTAACTGCTTTCAGGAGACAAGTCTCTGCTCATCTACCTGCCATGATAATCCTCCAGTGACATACAGGGTAGTAGTGAGCCCAGCTGAAACCTTCTCAAGTCCCATCTCACAGAGTAAATTAAACACCTTTATCTAAATACATTCCTGCCATGCTCCTTTACAACTAATATTTACTTCTTAATTTTGGGTCACAAAGTTCCTAATGCTCCATAATGTGATAGGAAAAAAAAAAGTCTGGTGAAAGACAGAGAAATCAAATGCCTAATCTCTGCTGTAAATCAGAAGTGTACAGAAAAGCACCTCCAAAGTGTTTTTACAATGCAGGTAAAGGCTTATAGACATTCAAATAGCATTAAATTCATATGATTGTGGTGCCTTTTGTATATTATCTTTGTGATTACAGCATTTTTCCAAAGAAAGGGAAAACAACTTGAAAAGGAGTTGAGCATACATCTCGGCATACTAACCAAACTATCCGCAATAATGTGGGCTGTGTGACAGCTAACATGTATGACACGAATTCATCTTTACAACCCTTGTGTAAGTAACCTTTAGAATTTCAGAAAACTGTGTCAATTCTTCTGAAATACACTGTCTCTGTGCACATGATTTCTAGATGAGAATCTTGCTGAGCAAAAATAATTAGTACTTGAATCAAGAAGAAACAGAAAAGCACTGAAGCTGAATTTTCCGTAACATCTCTCATATTATGGATGTTCTACTGAACAGAATCCAAACCAGCTTACAGTTTTACAAGATTGCTCTCTGCTCTGCTTACCATGTAAGATCATGACCCTGCAAAAAAGGGGTCTGCATGCTTACTATTAGTTCCATAAACATCAAAGGCTTTATTCATGGCTTGCATAGATATGCAAATGCACGGTCCTTTTCAGGCTTAGGGACTAAACTGGTAGCATTCATTGTTATCTGTGTGCTTATTTTTTGAACTTTACTTAATTTTTTAAAAAAACTTTTAAAAATAATTCTGCATCACATAATTTCCATCTGTCTTGGCAGATATACAGATCTGTCACATTTTATACAGAGGCTTGAGGGGATTTGCACAGAGCTGGAAGAAGATCTGGCAGAGATATCCTTCTCCTATATTACATTTCCTACATTTTCTTCTTTTGGTTTTCCTGAATAGCTTCCTTTCCCTTTCCATTCTTTCTGTCCCTGCTTTTGAAACTTGATTTCTTCGCTTTCCCAATCACCCTTGTTCTTCTACACGTTCATCAACACTCTCCACTGTCTCTAGCATATGGTCAGAGACAGATACATATGGTGATAAGGGTCACTCTCAAGAAAACAGTCGCATAGTAAAGGGGTAAAGAAGAAATCATTGTCAAACTTCCATGTAGTCCAAATTGCTTCAAAAGTGAGAGGAATGAACCAGTAGGAAATGACATAATGATCTAATCTATTGAGGTGTACTATAAAAATAAAGCTATGTTGGGTGAACTAAGTAGACTGCAGGTAAGATGCATAATAACAGTCCCTTTGAGCAGGCACATGAATAGATTTTGTTCCTCCAACAAAGAAAAAGGAAGAAAGAGCAAACTCAGTAGGAGGGGAAAATCCTAAATGTGGAGGATTGGTATCTCAGGTAAAAGACTTGACAATACAAAATACATCTTGAGAAATATTTCCCTTTCCAAGAGCTTTCCTCCTTTCACATTCAACAAATTACACTTTAGCCTAGTAACAACAGTCTGTGCTAAGCTGTCCCACAAGTTTGACTTCCTCAGGTCTAAATTCACCTTACACTGTGGCTTATCTCCGGACCATTAACAAGGGACCGCAAGACCCAACAGGTCTCAACTCCAAACAAAATCCTGACTAAAATGATGAAGGGACAACATAATAGATGAGTATACATAGTATACACATACACATTATAATCAGCTACTGGTTTTAAAATTTTAACTGCAGCAGTATAAAGTTGTATCCTCAGTAATGATAGGGCTGTAAAACTTGCATGTGCCATCCTGCCATTAAAGTAATTTTCTTCGCAAAAATGGCTGTAAAATCAAAGCTCAGTGCTTTGTTTCTATTACCAGACAACAACTTTTATCACTTCATAGTATTGTTTACAATTTTACATCTTTACTAACGCATAGAATTTATTGATATATGATTTACATAAACACAGGTATTTCTTCATTAGTTCCCCAGACCCACCTAGCTACAGATATATAGACTTTACGTCAGTGAACGCCTCTGAAAATGCCATATGTAAGTCACCCATTTAGCTTCAATATGGGATAATGGTATGGTGTTCATATGACTTTACACTTCTGTACTGATTTACAGACATTATTATTTTCTGTATAATTTTCACAATCAAGGGTAATCTCTATGTGAATCATTTCTGCTACCCAAAATAGTAGGTCTTTTTCTCATCTATTGTGAGATTTTTTTCAATGTAAATGAGCTTTAAGTATTTAAAGATTGCAAGCCAGAGATTGTCACAGGCAGCTAATCTTTTTGTAAAACTAAAATAATTCAAATTTTCTATCTTCTCAGTCACCTTGACATTTCTCTTTTGTTACCAGCTGGATGAGAGACTGTCGAAGTTTTGTGCCTTTAATGTCCATCACTGGATTCAATAAGATGCCTATCACCTTTGTTTAGGGTCTGCTATTTATGTTTACTGTAAAGCTACGAAGTAGTAACTACTGCAAAGATCAGAATATAATGCATCCAATAAGACAGACATGTGCCAAGAACAACTCGCTGCTAATGTCTGTCAGACTACTAAAAGGTGAGATCTAATAGAAATCTGCTCTTCAGTCTTCCGTAGGTCATAAGAGTGATTTGTTTCTTGGGTGGAAACATCTACACTGTTTCCTGAAAGACATTATTTGTCATCTGATTATGAGTGTAGTTAATGATGTTATAAAGACAACAGTAGCTTTCTTTCTGGAGTTGCTTTTCTGGGTGAAGGAGAAGGAAGAGGGTGGAAAGCAAGATGAATGGCAGATATGATCAAATACATTGTTTCTGTTACTTTCCCCATGTAATAAATTAAGAAATATACAAAGAGCTAAAGAAAGCTACATGCAGAATATGGTTGATGTAAAAAAGTAATCAGCTTGGGAACAAACTACTACTTTGTAGACAAATCTCAAACTGTTTAGAGGAGTATCAGCTTGAAACTCTATAGTTTTAAATGTTATTACGAAAAAACTCTTCTTTTCATAAAAATATCTTCACTGGGAACTAATCCATCAATATGAAGCAATATATTCCATATTTTAATGAGATTATAAAGAAAAAAGACCAGTATTTGTATGACTTTTTACTATAGCAACTATTGCAGTTGTTTTTCACACTTCTGTAAAGGATCTTCAAAGGCATTCACAAGGTATGTGTTTAAAATAAGATTTTATTCAATATTTTTTTAAAGTTGTTCCTCCTTCAGCAGATATTTCAGTGGGAACAGAATACTCTCAGTGTCTCAGAGGAAACTTCCAGAAGCATTGATTCACTTGAGAGGACAAATATACATTTTCTGCACTTCTTCATACCTTACAAAAAATACATATATATGACTTCAACTTTTAGGTAACTGACTTAGTGACTTCTCTCCCCAAAAACAGCCTTTTTAGCCCTGTAGGACATTTCTGAATGTTGTTCCAGATGTATATTTGAGAACACCAACATTCAGAAGGGTCTCGATATTTGGTGATGTCAGTAACAAGCTTAGGAATAATTATATCTTTCAGACATCTGTTTCTGAAAACCTGTTTACAACACATACCATAGAATCATAGAATCATAGAATGGTTAGTGTTGGAAGGGACCTTGAAGATCATAGAGTTCCAACCCCCCTGCCATGGGCAGGGACACCTCCCACATACTTCCTTTTCTCAAAGCCCCATCCAGCCTGGCCTTAAATACTTCCAGGGATGGGGCAGCCACAACTTCTCTGGGAAACTTGTTCCAGTGCCTCATCACCCTCACAGGAAAGAATTTTTCCTAATATCCAATCTAAATCTCCCCTCTTCTAGTTTAAAACCATTACCCCTTGTCCTATCACTACGCTTCCTGACAGAGTCCCTCTCCAGCTCTCCTGTAGGCTCCCTTCAGATACTGGAAGGCTGCTAGAAGGTCTCCCTGGACCTTTCTCTTTTCCAGGCTGAACAGCAGCAGTTCCCTCAGCCTGTCCTCATAGGAGAGGTNGTATTTGTGCCTGGGATTGCCATGTCCCAGGTGCAGGACCTTGCACTTGGCTTGGTTGAACTTCATGCCATTTGCATTAGCCCACCTCTCAAGCCTGTCCAGGTCCCTCTGGATGGCATCCCTTCCCTCTAGAATGTCGACTGCACCACCAAGCTTGCTGTCGTCAGCAAACTTGCTGAGGGTGCTAACTGGAAGACTGATTCAGTAAAATGGGTGCATTCTGGCCCCTAATTCAACAAATGCTTAATCATAACAACTTAATTTGACTTGCAAACAATGATTACCTCAGCTACATGCCTAGCAAAACAGCTTTCAGCAGAACCTTGAGATCTTGAAAAGCCGTACTTTAGAAAAGCAATGTAACTTGAATATGCTCTAAGTCAAGCACAAATCAAAGTGGATCAGGTCAAATGTGATGAACACTTTGGAAAATTAATTTAATAATTGAGTGTTAAAACTATCAGTGTAAATATTACAATTGCACATGATCACTTTACAAATACAGAGATCAATAACAGGAGTAAGAGAGTGTAGAATACAGGTATATCAGAAAATAATTTCCATCAATACATGTACTCCTTCAGGTGACCAAAACAGCTGTTGGATGAATTATAACATGTATTTAATGCCACATTTTTGAGTAAGAAAATAAGAGTAGCCAAACTGGATTATATCAATGTTGATATCAATTATATCAACAAAGGTACACTGTCTCCACTAATGACCACTAGTAGATAATATTGTGCTTAGGATAATATAACTATTATAATGAATTTATTTCTAATTTCTAGTAATCCAAGGGTTAAGAATTTCTACAAAGTTTCTACAGAGATGGGTCTGGCAACCTTTGATGTTTGGGCTTGGGTTTTTTTCCTTAAATTTTTATTTGTTAAATTTTTAGATTTAGACTTTTGAAAGCTGCATTGACATTGTCATCTGCACGCTTCACAAAAATGCTATTATGAAGCTGATTAGAACAACCCTTGGAAAAAAGTAACGTATAGCAATACTGTAATTTCAGCATGGAGGTATAAGTTGCATTGCAGAGACATTCCTTTGAGGCAGCTTCATAAATTTGTATGGTTATTTAACTCCTTTGTAGCTAACATGAAAGAAACAGGAGATCTAGTTGCCAAACAAACAAAAAAATAATAATTTCAAAGAAAGAGAGGATTTTCACACTTTGTTATAAGAACGTCACACCTGAAAGGATTACGTGTGGCATCCAAATCCAGCTACCCAGCGTTTTTCTCAGCACTTCTCTAATGCTTTCTTCCACCTTCCCATTTGCAGCCCAAGCCATCACCATGGCTCATACCTTGATGTCTGCAGCACCATGTTATGTCTTAAGGTTTTCCTTAGGGTTTTCCCTAAGGTTATCCCTAATTATCCCTAATTTCTTGACTCAGTCCATGCAAACTGAGATCGTTTTATCATCTGAGCAGCACATTCATCTCCTTGGAAGTGTGACATGGTTTTCTTCCCACTGCAGCAGACTAACACTGTTACAATGCACTGTCAAAAGCTTGTCCTATTTTACCTCTCCCTGCTGATCTACCTTTTTCTTATTCTTCTCCAGCAGTTTGTCAGTGATAACATCCTGATCTTCTCACTAGCTTGGTTTCTAGATGTGTCCAGTCTACCTTATTTACCATTCAGGTCAGATAATCTTCCCAGTGCACAGGCAAAAATATGCTTCACAGGTAGACTTCTCCATATTTAAACTCCTATTGAACACCCTAAGGCCTTCTGTTGTCCCTGAAGAGATCTGATTGAGGGAATACACTATGCTGGGGGACTGAACAAGACACAATTCACAAGTCATTGAAAATATGTATTTTGTCTTTTTTTTACCCTGCCCTCTGTGTATAAATTGTGTGGTCACACATCTACTTCATCTATTTATTGAGTTCTGGATTTTTTTAAGTGGTATAGGAATAGTAGAAAGAACCTCATGACCATATACTTGCAATGGCAAGAACAGGAGACATCATGGTCTTGCATTTTGGGCTTCAGAAAAAATATTTCTATGCAAGGTCTCTAAAGATATTCTTTCTGGATTTCATTAATATACTCAAGCCAAGAATTACCAATAGTTAAAAAAAACCAAAAATCTGACAAAATACTTCTAGTTGAAAATATAGTTTTGAAAAAATGGAAATTACAGCCTTAACATGCTTCCAAATATTTTCTTTTCATTTCTAAAGACCAAAAATTGAAAGTGACACTAAAATAGTTTCCAATTTTCCCTTTTTTTGAAAAAGAAAATGTGAAAAAAAAAAAAAAATAATGTAAAAGCAAAACGGCGCTAAACACAAGACCTTTTGAAATTATCAAAAGAAGAAAACCTCTCTTACAAATGGTGTTACAAAGTTATGGGGGGGGTCAGAAAGATTGGAAGTTCAGTTAATCTGTGTCAGGTGTATAACAGTGCCATCCAAAGGTTGCAAGAAACATTTACAAGAATAGTGCTAATACCAGTCAGTTTTGAAACTTCTAATATACAACTTTTAAGAGCTAGATCTCATCTCACAGTACCACGTCTGCTTGCCTTGGAGGTGAAAGGCCAGGGGATAATCTGCTGTAGTGTGCCCTGGTTTGAGTTTCTGAAAACATCTTAAAGTCTTGACAGGATTATCTCTGTTTAGCCCTAACCCTACACCCTAGAGAACACCGCTTTGTAGAGACCTCAGCAAAACTCATGTGATGAGGCCAAAGAAGCTTCCTTGGATCTCAGCTAGTCATTGAAAAAGTGCTGGTTTTGCTAATATGTCATGTTGTATCATCATATAATAATAGCAATATTGGAGTGAGTCCTTTGTTAAATAAATCGCTGCTGACCAAACAGAAATGTGTTATCCAAATCAAAAACGTGTCCCATGTTATATTATTTCTACGTGGTTTTCCCAGTAAGCAAGTATGTACGTAGTGTCATTCCCTTCCTTACTCCAGCATTCACTTTTAAAACTGCTTTCATCAGGCCTCTTGGCTATTTCCTCCTGTCAGTTGTATCAGACACTGTTTCTGATGTATCCGTATCTAAGAACAGCTTTAAAAACCTTTTAAAAGATAATGAGAGATACTTCTACATTGAGAAAACTTCTCATCAGGCAAGCCTTTACTGAAAAATATGATCTAATAGTAGGGCTGTCACAAAAACTACTTCTTATACATGTATGTGTTTTCAATTTGCTCACAATAGTAACAACAATAAGAGACAGTGGATTTAACACTGGCATCTTTGTCCTTGCAAAAAGGACACTTCTGCTGCTGTCTCCTCTGCGTTTCAGGTTAGTAAATTCTATTGACAAGGTTTTCTATTCGGATGGGCTGTTTGCATTAAAAGGGGAAACAACTGTCAAAGAAGTCTTAACAGATAGGCAAAACTAAAAAAAGCTTATCATGGATTAAACTTTGTATCACTTTGTCTGATGTAAAAAGGAGATAATAGGAGACATGGGGATATATGCAATGAAGAGAAACAATACAGAGTTTCTTAGGGGTTAATCCAGGTCTGCAGCTGAATACAACAGAGTTAATCTGACCAGAAGAGGCTTTAGGCTAAATTCTAGGGGAAAACTTGTCACTTTATGATCCGGTTGTACTAAATGAAAGGCTCTGTTTACAAAGAAGATTTTGGATCTGGGATCCATTGGGGCAGAAGTTACCTCCATGATTTCTCCCTTGTTCAACACACCAGGGGACTTGTAGTCTGATAAATGATTTTTCAAAGATCTTTATTGTTACCTTCTTTTTTCTTTCTGAAGAAGAACAAGTGTTACAAAAAACATGCTTAAGAAAGCACACAACTTTGACCTAAGGGCAAGAAGTCTTTGAAGATAAAGACATTGCAGTTTGTTTGTCAAATTTTGCACTAAAGACCAATAATCATCTTGTTTATTTCTATAACTGAAGACAAAGTAAAATGATACATTTTTCTAACTTGATAATTATGCATTTAACAGATTCAGGTTGTATTGATTCTGCAAAGTGAAAATGTGATATGCGGATACATTAGATTACAGCATAAACTAGCTACTGAGGACATAAATTTTAAAATGAAAGTTAAAGGCTAAAAAAATACATATAATTAAAATTTCCTCCCATTCTTGTTGCTAGAGATTCTATTAGAGTACTTTAAACTCAGTTGTATATGAAGAGTCATCAGAATTAACACATGCCCTCACTGATTAAGAATAAGAACAAACTAAAAAATACAGACAGACAGTATTTTTCATCATGTTAAAAATTAAAATTTTTAATATGTTGCAACTTTTTAATATAATGTTATACAGATGGAAATACAAAACTACAGCTGTGATGCTTTAATTGAGAAAAAATCTTAAAGATATATGAGTCTAAAAGGTAATAGACTTTTGCATGTACCATATTTTTGTGCTCTTGCAATCAAACATTAATTAAAATACTGTTTTCCAAAAATATTCTTTGTCCTGTACATAGCCAACAAAAATAAAGGACTGAGATTTCATTGACTCATAAAACATGAGTTCCAGAGATTGAAATCTCTGATTTTGTAAGAAAACTTGAAAAATGCAAAGGACTTCAAAGAGCAAATGGTTGATTATTCTCAAACTAAATATACATATTTTAGTAACACATTCTTCCCAATTTGGACAGTAGCTTTCACATATATAAACACTTCTATCTTTTGGCATCTGGTTTGAATGCGCAATTTTCAAAGTATATTTGGCAAATACAAGGCATAATTTTGTCTTCTACAACACATACCCATTTTTTTTAAGCAGCTGAAAATCTTAGGAAGGTGTTTTATAATATTTAGGACAAGACCAGTATTCAAGTATGTATTGGAAACTAAAGAAAGATCACTCTTGGTCTCTCTTTCACACAAGTCACTGGGGTATTTTCTCTTGTCTGAAATCAGAAACAGTTTTTTCTTAATGTGGTGTAGTTTACATCACTTTTTATGAAATGAAGTACAACACACTCACTGGCGGGAATGTTGCTAATATAGCAAGAGGGAGGGAAAGAGCCCTCCCTTTGACACCACTATACCGGTGTTACAGGCAGTCTTCATCTCCTCAGCTCATGATTCCTCTTCTTTGGGACAAGGATGAGGACTATGTCCCAATGATGACTATTGTTTCTCATAGTTAACGAAATTTTCTTTCTCTAGAACAGCTGACTAAATTGTCTGAACTATGTTTTCAACTAATCGGTAAACAAGACACCAGGCATTGACATTAATGTTGATAAAATCTCTACATACCAAGTGCTAAACTGAACTATATCAAGCACTTTAAATAACTCATCAAAGCAAAAATATATGGCCTAAGGCAGACAGCAAAGAAACAAATGGCTGGTATATCTTGGGTATCTAGCTCAAGCAGTAAGTTCATAGTTCAAGAGCCTAGTGGAATGAGACTGGGGAGTGGTAAGGGTAGGAATCTGTTTCTAACCTGTTGGGAAGATGAGTTGCTAAAGCTAAAAAACAACAACAACAAAAATATTATTTTCTTGCTTTTTAATTCATTTATCTACCCAACTTTTCACCAATAGACATTTGGTGAATGCTCCTTTTACTTGACAACTATGTGACCAACTCAAACACATAAGTGTGGTCTGATAATTCCAGTAAGTAGTTAAAGGAAGTTAAACTTTGTCCTGCCATTAGACCAGCATCGAAATAATTTTATAAATCCTTATCTGTTCCTCAGCTGTAAGACAAATACAGCATCAAGGAAAATCTGCAGGTATAAGGATATAAAACACATTGAGGCATTCAGAAGCCACAGTATTGAAAATTGCAGCATTATTATAGATTCACTGCTGTTGCATACCCATAATTTTACCACTTCTGATTACTTCTGACTCCTGTGTTATTGGCCTAGATACAGTAGTGGAATGAACTGAATGACAAATAAATAAATAATTAAATAGATAAATAAAAAACAAGGCAAACCAAATGAAATATTGCTGTTTTGTTTACATGCAAAAGATCTTAAAGATTTTTCTCTAACAACCACAGGTAAAATACAGGTTTTTGTATGATCTATTTTCTCTTTTTTTCACACTCTTGCCCTCCAAACCTCCTTCATTACATTGTTATCTGTTCAGTAACCCTTGCAACCGCTGTTCCTAAGGGAACCTGCACTGTGTGTATGGGAAGAACAGCCGTGTGTCATAGTTTAAACCCAGCCAGCAGTTAGGACCACGCAGCTTCTCACTCATCCCCTTCTTCCCTTCTCTCCAGTCCCACCTCCCCCATCCCGCTACCGATCAAGTATAGGGAGAAGAGGGAGAAAAGGAAGAAAAAAGATAAAAAATCCAAACTTGTGGACTGAGATAAAGGCAGTTAAGTAGAACAGTAATGGGAAATAATAACAACAACAATAATGGTAAAAAAATATACAAGTCACAAGTCACTCTCAGCACCCAGTGAATTGGCTGCTGGTCCCAACTCAAGCAGAGATCATGGATTCCACCCTCTCCAGGCCAACCCCCATTTATATACTCAATATGACAAATATGGAATGAAATATTCCACACTGTTCTGTCTGTGCTTCTTCTCAGTTTTGTTGGGAAGCTGAAAAAAGTCCTTGACTAGTATAAACATCACTGAGCAACAACTAAAACAATATGTATTTTTTACAATCCTTTCATAGGAAATCTGAAAGGACAGCAGCCACTAAAAAGAAAATCAACTCTATTTCAGCAGAAATAGGGACATCACGTTATGGCCAGAGGCTTGGTGTCTTTCAGGATACATTTGGTGATGTCTAGTGGAGCTAGAGATGGAGAATGAAATGAAAAGCAATTAAGGAGGTGGCATAGGGGACAGGAGAGCTGTATGTACCAGCACCAGGCGTATGCTAATTGCTAACACTGCTATCAGGGAATTAAGATCCTGCACCATGTCTGCCTTCCAGTCAGAAAACACACACCACCAGTTTGAGGTAGCTGACACAGCAGGTTATTAGTGCAGTCAAGGAACAGGAAAAGAAGACCGCGTGAAATGGTTACAGACAAAAGGAAAAGTTCAAAAGACTCAGAACACATGCATGCATTGAACAGGTTCTCATTTGCCAACAAAAGACAGGTTTTGTGGTAGTGGAGTTCTTCTAGCCAGATTGTCTACATTTCCCATGCCCCACAGATACCAGCCTTAAAAGTTCTCCTCTTGTAAGACTCATGCTGGTACCCAGGGAATGACAGTACACTAGGACAGCAGTGAGGTTTGGTCTAGGTGATGGTGGAGACCATTTACTGCCTGCTAGTCAACATCTAAAATTGAGAACACATTTGCTCATCTTAAGGAACATAACCTGTAACAGCCTTTGATCCTGGTGGTCAGATGATACCTAGAAAGACCACCCAGCTATTTGATAATTCAGGAAGCTTTGTTCCAGTCATCTGAAATCATGCCTAGTAAAATCATCCAGGCATGAAAAAGCCAATTTCTAAAGTGAGTAAAAGTTTCTGTGGTGACGTAATCAACACATAACAGGTACAGCAGGTTCTTTTCATAGAGAAAATCACAAAGCTTACTAGAATACCTTGTGGCTAGTGATCAAGCTGCCAGCCTAGCCCTTGTTATATTCACACAAGGTAGGGACAGAGCTTAAATATCAGCTGTGTTTCAATTAATGATTTGGGTGTGAACTTGAGTCTGAGCTAACATAAAAAACTTGTATCTCTATATATCCTAATTGTCAATAATATCAGTAATGGACTGAATAGATACCATGATGTCTGTTCGATTCCTTCATCACCAAACTATCTCCACCAAACAGAAGGCAGTCAGTGACATATGACCCACCAGAAAGGATGATATCTCAGTGTATCATGTTATTTAAAGGGGGAAATAACATCTGATACATGTCTCAGTATTTCATGGAGGACCTTTAGCTTGTTTCCTCCACACTTTACATTTTGGTAAAGGTATTTACAGATTTGCATGAAAGGAGAGATGGATGACAAGCTGAGTGAAAGTGGTAAAGTATTGCATTCACTTTACTGACATATGAACAATCTTCTAGAACATGAGGCAGAGCAGAATCATGTCCCTGCAGTTCTGAAATATTCCAAGGTAGGCTCTGAAAGTGCTAAGAGTAAGAAATATATTTTGCTTAGGGCTTCTGGGAAGTCATTGATAGAAACTAAGCAAAAAAGAATAATGCTTTTCTGCCTTCTGCCATACAGGGAGCTGTTTATCTGTCACATTCTAACAGCCTCCAGCATCTCTAAAAAGACTTCATTAGAAAGGGGTTTTCTGCTTGAGATGTAAGTAAGACTCTTACACAAAAGATACAAAAGGCTTGATTCTCTTTTCCCTGCTAACTTTACTGAATGGCAAAGAAATTACCCCAATTTGCATCAGCATATGTGAAGATGGAATCAGCCAAAGAATTCTGATCCAACTAGGAATAGAACAGCTGGAAAAAACCCATACAGAGAGAAAACACACGAGCAACTGTGCAGGTATAGTCCAAAGTGTTGCATATCTCAAAACACATATAATTTCCATTTGGAGGCTTTTTGCATTTGGATGGGCCTTTTTAGCAATGGATGAGTGAGCAAAACAAAAGCCTTGATGGGCAGATAAGAGTTGAAATGGAAAAGGACAGTAATGTTAAGATGAGTTAAAAGCTCTTTTTGACCCTATCCTTAACACCATCTCCCCAAATGCTTCCCCTGTGAACTTTCTGTGTTGTATTCAGTTTGCTGAAATAGGGGATAGAGAGGCCAAGCCAAGGATCTATCCCGCTTCATTGAGTAAAGCTAGCCTACCAGAGAAGGTGATGGGTTAGAAGTTAATACAAATGACAGTTCTAAGACAAAGTTAGCCAGTGCCTTCCTGTGGAGCCCAGTGCCAAGAAGGGGACCCCCTACTGATCCAAGTTCTTTACATTTCCTTTTGCTCTCCTTCCCCTTATCTGCAGGTCCTGCAGTGCCAGACCAGGGGATCCTTATTAAAATACAATGTACTGTCACTAATAGAAGTGAGCAAAGACTCATTAGCACAAGGGTTAGAAGAGGACTAGCTCTAATTACAGCTCATTTAGAAGACACAATCAAATGAATAGATAAACTCTTCAAGAGAGAAGTTAATTTTTTTTGGCCAAGAGTGGATTTCTTTTATATATGCCTTTAAAAGGAATCGCGGTCATCTATTGACATTTTTTTTCCTACAGAAGTTCTTTCATTATATAGTTTCTACCAGAGAACACTTAAGTTGGCTGGGTGGGCAGCTAAGGGACTGCTTGTGCGATTCTTGCCTGTGTTGGCCAGCAAAGGAACACTTTGCAGCACTTGCTACCTCCCATCAAAGATACAGCTGGGGAGGGGTAGGCTGTTCATTCAGATCCATCACACAGGAACTTTTCTTTCCCTGAGCACACAATTGGTAATCAAATGGTCCATTGCAATGTTTGGAGCACAGCTGTCACAAAGCAGGCAGATTACTGCTGCACTGAGCAGACATACCAGGAAAAAATGTAGAAATGTAATGAGCACTGTCAGTCAAAAATGTCCCTTAAACATAAGGATTGTAATTTTCACATCTTTTGTTCCACCTTCTAGCTTCCCTGAAAGATTGGGATGAAAAGCACAGGCATAAAGTGGTTAGGAATAAACAATTTTTTGAGGTAAGATAATTTTTGCATACTTTTGTGGGAAATCCTCAGATTTTGTAAAGCTCTACAGAACTTTCCTATCTTGCAACACAAGGTTTTAGTCCAATTTATTCAAATTCCTTCTTAGCAGTAAAATTCCCCCAACAGTACATCCCAGCTGACCTGGTTCTGTCTGATTTCCTGACCAGAGACATCCAAATTCTCCCAAGTTCCACCTCAGGATTTTCCTTTGTGCTTGCAAGTTCACTTATCCCCACAGAATACTCATCGGACATCTGCACAACAGTTGCTGTAAGTTACATATATTTCAAAATATTCTTTAGACACACAGTTTGTTCCTCTGTTATGACTCGTGCCAGTTGTCAATCCTATTTTAAGTCTTTATAATTGAAGTAATTTGCAAGGACACACAGGTTTAATGTCACCAATAGGTTATTTTACCAGAGCAGAGTTACAAAGCTACTGTTTCACAGTCCTATTGCAAGTAATTTGGAAGTTTCTGGATCAAACCAGTGGTCCATCTAATCCAGCTCTTTGTCTCTGACAGTGCACTTTACTAGTCATAAATACAAAGTGCAAGAGGACTTTTTCTAAGTCTTATCCATTACTCAGCTGCTGGTTTGTGCTGTGCTATCACGTCCTCTGTGTGCGGGGTCAGGATACCTTCTTTCATCTAATTTGGGAAGCCTACAGACTGGCTTTCCTAAGTGCAGCTAAGAAAAAACATTGCAGCAAAGAGTGTGAAAATACAATGGCCACATTCTCCTTTCACTGATTTATACACTACTTGCTACATGAAAGGAAGAGGACTGCTTTCCTTTTGCAGCCCTGCTTTGACAAATGGAGAGCAATCTCCTCTATGTTCCCACCTTTCTATTCTATTCTACCAGTGCACAATTATTAGCCACTGAATTTGCAGATAATATTCACCCTGAGGTGAAGTGTTTGGGGTGGTTTGTTTTTTTCCAATGTGAAAAGTTGTGAGACTTTCTTCCCACGAGTACAAAAACTCTGGTACTTGTTTAAGTGCCAAATAATATTCTTATCTAAAACACTGCGTTATGACAGGGTTTTTATAGAAAAGATCTTTTTAAAATGAAAATACTACAGAAAACATTTGGTTGTAGAATGTGTTTCCATTACAAAATTTGTCTTTAAGTTATTCACAGAATCCTAGAATTGTCTAGGTTGGAAGGGACCTTTGAGATCGTCTAGTCCAACCATCAATCTAACTGTGATCAAAAAAACAAACCAAAAAACAACGACCCATCACTAAACCATGTCACTAAGCACTATGTCAACCCATCTTTTAAATGCCTCCAGGGATGGTGCCTCGATCAATTCCCTGAGCAGCCAGTTCCAATGCATAATAAAGCTTTCTGTGTAAAAGTTTTTCCTGATATCCAATCTGAACCTCCCCTGGTGCAACTTGAAGCCATTTCCTCTTGTCTTATTGCCTGTGATTTGGGAAAAGAGACCAACCTCCACCTCTCTACAAACTCCTTTCAGGTAGCTGAAGAGAGCAGTAAGGTCTTCCCTCAGCCTCCTCTTCTCCAGGCTGAACAACCCCAGCTCCCTCAGCCTCTTCTCATAAGGCTTACTCTCTAGACCCCTCACCAGCTTCCTTGCCCTTCTCTGGACCTGCTCCTGCACCTCAATGCCTTTCTTGTGGTAAGGGGCCCAAAACTAGACACTGCACACAGTGGCTCGTAAAGTCAGTAGGCAGAACACATCTAAATGTTTGATTGGATCTGAGGTGAAACACATAAAACTGATTACACATACCTATCAAGCAACACCTTGCTAATAAACAGAATCCTCTGTATGAATAAATGGTTGCACTAGGAAGTTAATCAACTGTTCTAACACTATTTCTAAAGAAAATAGATGATGGCCATGAAAGCAGTTTGTAATCACTGAAGACAATATGCCATATATCTTTTCATGAATTGAAGTCCCCAGCACATTCAAGATCTAGATTCATTTGCTGCTAAGGCGGAATAATTCCTTGCAGCATCATCTCCAACACTTCATGCAATCTAGCTATTAACTATTTATCT
Source organism: Pedionomus torquatus (assembly GCA_013398155.1). Classification (NCBI taxonomy): domain Eukaryota; kingdom Metazoa; phylum Chordata; class Aves; order Charadriiformes; family Pedionomidae; genus Pedionomus; species Pedionomus torquatus. The sequence goes on from VZRU01001681.1 coordinate 75,454, forward strand.
ATCCAAAATATCCTCTCAGACTATATGAGAAATTATGGCCCCTTTTTTCAGTAGGCAAATTTAAATATTTATTATAACATGGTCATAAGATATAGAATTTTTCCCAATTATTTTGTGTGTTCATAGTGAATTCCTTCTTTCTACTAGGACTTAATGAAAGAAAAAGACAGAACTAATTCTATAGAAGTTAGGTTTTAAGCAACAAATGCTCAATACTGAGTAAACACAAAACCATGGATAACTGCATCAACTGGAACCTTCAGATAGCAAAATGTTCATAATTAAAGGGTCCAAAATTAAATTGTTTTTCTGTCATTATAGTTATACTAAATTCTGCTGTATGGTATACCAACCAAATCAAATTAATTATGCCTGAAAAAAAAAGTCTGAACACAACTGGTTTTGGAAAAAAGAGAGAGATCAAAAAAGGATTCATTCTTGTTCAAGTAATGAGAACATTCTTTTAAGTGCTTATCAATATGGAAGTTAATTTGCACAGCATATTATCTATCAAAAGTCAGAATATGATTCAAACAAAGGGTTTCATCTTTAAACAATGGGCTATTAAACATTGTTCTGTGGAAAACTCCATTTTGCAATGATGGGTTGGGTTCTTTTGCTTTTCAGAAGAGATTCTCAGACGGTGTATCTTAGTCTCATACGGTTGATATGAGAGGATCTCAGATGGCTTTCATAGCTTTGAAGTGGAGATTGATCCATGCATCTATCTGAGAAAGTTGATATTTTTCATTATAATGTTCATATAAAAGACATGCCCTGATTAATATATTATTCTAAAATCTTTTTTTTTTTCCTCTGTAATTTTCCTCAGGTCTCCCTGACACTTTTGCTGCCATCAAGAATAAAGAACTGGAGCTGAATGTTAGCAGTTCTGAATAAGTATCACCCTAAAATGATCTTTAAAGGTATTAAGGACAGAGCTTTATTAAGTACCTGAAGTTTCACTAGAAGCCAGTAAGAATTTGGAAAGTTTCTACATATTACTAAGGACTCAGCATTGCAGAACATGAAGTGAAATGCAGAAAAGCTGTTATTTATTTTGTATTATTATTATTATCTTTTAGAGACACCAAAACTGCCTTCACTCTTTCCAAACTGGGGGCAACATCGCACATTTCGATTTATAGTTGCACCAACGAGAAAGCAGAAAGCAGAACAAATTACCTTTTTTTTTATGTTTATAAGAATCCTCCAAGATCTCAGCTAGGTTATAATGCTCCCATAGCTTACTGTTTTTCTCTACATTGTTATCAAAATAAATAACTGAAGGAATAAGTTGACCTTATCTTGCAGAAAACTTGGAAAATGGGAGTGAAAAAAAAAAAAATCAAAACTATTTGTCAGATGGTCTAAAACATCAGGTCTGAGCAGCAGGAATCATGACACAGGAAGAAAGCCAGCAGTTCAGAGCCTAAAAATATCTTTCCTCTTCCACTTTGCTGTAGTCCTATTATAGCTTAAGCACAGTCACTGCATTTGTTTTCTCTCTAACCTTTAACCTAATAGCTATCTCTAAAGACTTCCTTTACATGCAAATATACTCTTTACAGTAAAAGTCACGACTCCCTATACTTATTACACACTGTAAATCCAGAAGAATGCTATCAAAAACTATGAAACCATGTCTATAAAAGGTACAGTAAATAAATGAGAAATCAAGCCCAGTATACTAGTAAGATGAGTAATATCTTAATGGCTTGCATTTTGCACTCTTAATAAAGTGGTATACGCAAAACCCAAAAGTGTTTTCATTTTCCATCAGTCTCAGAAGTTGTGCCAAGTTATTGCAGTCTCCCTGAGAAATAAAATTTACTCATTTCTGGTTTTATTTGTCACTAAAGATGTGTCAGAGACTGCAAATTTTACATAGTGCCTCACTTTTTAAGGGTATCTAGTATAACTGATAAAATTAGTACTCCCTTCACTTATCAAAGTATAAGGATGTGCTTTACTACACACGCTTGCTGATTGTTTTGCCCGCAGAGGTAAATTACACTGTAAACAAGCCGTGGAAGTATCCACAGAGGTATCCACAACTGGATGTAGCTAGTGGGTGCATTTGAAAGGCACACATGATCTGGATGTAGGAGCACCCTGGCCTTCCCCAGTTGTCAGCAGCCTGTAGCTTTTGCTGGTATGCAGCAAAAATGTAAATCCCCCTTTCTGCCAGACACAGGGGTGGAATAGTGCAGAGGTTATAATTTCTTGTGCTACACATGCTGTTCTCCAGTAATATTAAATCCTGCTCAGCTGTCATTAACTGTTTGTCCAGGGCTGATTCACGCTGAGAAAGGAGGCAGGATAAGTGAAAGTACAAGAGCAACTACCATTTCAACTAGGTATAAGAAAGATGAGTTTAACTGCTCTACTTCAGCAGTACTAGCTTGAAAAACATTCTCCTTATTGTAACGGTTTTCTGACAACCCCAAATAAATGAAGCTCCTAATTTGGATTTTTCAGGTCTTAAGTGCAGAGAAAGGTATTAGGCCATAAATATTCCATTCAATTATTTTCAAAACGGGGTGAAAAAACATGCTACATGCATACACTGATAGGGAAAGACAATTTTTCAGGCTTAGTAACTCAACTGGGCTAGGTAAAAGTAAAATGGGCTCAATCTGTAGAGATTTACTGAGATTTACTGTAGTCTCTCAGATCCCATAAACCCCTTGTGAGCCTTTCCTCACCCTTTTCCTACAGATTTCACATAGTATTTGGATACTGAGAAGGTTGTGTACCTGAGCAGCCTCTGCAGAGATGCATGGCTTGCCCTTACTTGCTGACTCGCAGGAGCTGCATATTTGCTTGCAGAGGCAAATATGAAAAATACAAAACTCTGTTTTTTCCACCGCATGCACAGGACACCTCCAAACAGTTTTCCTTCCCACTAAGCATTGCGTTTGCTTTCCATGATAAGTACTGCTGTAAAAAGACTTACGACAGCTACACAGAAAAGGAATCTGAGAGAAGTTTTCTTTTTCCTGGTTTTGTGTGGTTTTGGGTTGGTTTGTTTGTTTGTTTGTTTTTATAATTCTAAATAAATCTTTGTCTTTACTGGATGGCAAGGAGGAAAGACTTTATCAAAATAAGCTAGACTCAGAGTTCTACCTGGCTGCTAGAGCAACTCAGTCATTATCTTTAACCTTATCAATATCCTGAATGTCAGCTGAACAAGGCAGCTAGAAAATTTCAGCAAACAGAACAGGGAACAACAGGGAGGATGTGGTAATCTAAATCAGAAATCAATCATCCAAGAAGCTTTTTCAAATGGAAAAGGGAAAAAAAAAAAAGAAATAAAAAAAAAGTTTTCAGTGCTGCTTGNAAAAAAAAGAGTGTTTTTTTTTTTCTCTGAGGCTCTTTCATGTGCAGCACAGTGTTTCTGCAAACAAAAATAATAAGGGCTCTCAGGTCCTTCAAACAAAGTGAAACATAATCCCTTCACAGAGAGTGCATCAATAAATGAATGGAGTTCCTCGGTCTGTTTGGAAGAGCAGTATCAGCTATGCTTGGGGATCTTAATAATACTCTTATTAAGAACCAGAGCAGTTGAGTTGATTTGTTTTTCCTGTAACACCTGAAGCAACAAAAGTCCAGTGAGAGCACAAGAAATGGTTTTTCTTAGGTCAGACTTTGAAAATCATTTTCCCTCTTTGGCAGCGCCCTGTCAGTCAAACTCCACAGGAGAGGAAAGGGTCATCTTGCCAATGCATTTTTTGAGAGGAAAGAAGTGGAGCTGCATGTTACAGAGAAATTAATATGCCATTGAGAGCAACCTCCAAGAAAGAAAGAAAAAAAAATTATCTGATTTATTAGTTTCCAAAACTACCTTTTTTCTTATGGGAATTTCATTTACTTAGCAAAGCCACAATCTGTACTCTAGTGAGTGTAAAATCCAGATGCTTGGGGTTTGTATTTTTTAAATTTTTCTTGCTTATCTAGATGTACAGATTTTTAAGGCAGGGAGATTATATAACCAATTGTTTTGAGCTGTTCTCACAAAACTGGCACTTGCTTGAGCTGACAGACATTACCACAATACAAAAAAAAAACCCACAGACCAGACCTCTAGCTGGTTAAACAAACACAGCTTCATTAAAAACAATGGGTCTTTGCCTATATCTACCAGCTAAGCAACAGGACCCAGATTTTCAAAACACTAAAAATTATGTTTATCAATAATTTCTTCTTCTTTAATTTATTATAGATAAATTATAGTGCCAGCTTGTATCTATTTCCATCCTCTTCTCCTTCACAAGCATTTATTTAAGCTGAGAGCCCAAGTCCAGTTTTTCACTACAAAATAGAGTGAGTTCTATATCACACAAAATAAACTCTGGAAAGCTTACTGATTGACATCAGATCCTGACAAATTCAAAATCTTGGAAACTGGAGGTAACTTACAAGTGAAAACTATTTAGAAATTAAATTCCCAGGAGGTCAAAGGCAATACTTTAGCACCAAGCTATTAAAACTCCAGATAATGTTTCTTCACTCTTCTTCTTCCCACATTCTTTCAGAGATTCTACTGCATCAAATATTAGCACTGCAATTTTAATGTTGATTTAATGCTCATTAAAGGTATATTTCCTAGTGAGTAATTTGGTGCAGTAAAAACAGATCAGCAGATGGAACTCTGTGCACAGGATCAAACCAATGCAATAAGAACAGATCAGTATATCGTCTCTTCCGTCTCCACAAGGGATTGGTTTCAGGTTATCCTAGTCTCCTGGACTAAATATCCCTGTGATAGATATAATTCAAAGATGTTCAAAATAGGAGTCATTGATCTAAAATCTTATGGCCTATTTGGGATTTGGACTGGTGGAGCACTGAGGGAAAGCACAGACTGGTGTTTCATTTCAGTTTCTTTAAATATATGCAATGTGGACCACTATCAAATTATTTGTGTTTCCCCACACTGCAAAATCAACTTCTGTATTTTAATATCTGGAAACTGTAGGTTATTTTTAAATATACCTTGATTCAGCTACAAGTGCATGTCACACCTCTGCATGGAGAAGTATACTCCAGGAGTGTCTTTTCCTCCAACAGCTTTGCAACCTCTGAATCTTCACAGCTTGCTCCTGGTAACTTCTTACACCACTGTTTTATGAGATTGGGGTGATCTGAAGATAACTTCTTATGCCACTGTTTCACCAGGCCAGGGCGATCTGAATATTTCAATTCAAGTAGAACTTCTGAAGGTGTGAAGTTATCTGCAATTTGGGATTTGCAATATAAGGCTGTGGTATATAACTGTGGTGATCACATCTATTCCTCTGTAAATTATTCTCTGAGAAGCTCATTCTCAAAACTGCTATTTCCTTAAAGCCAAAGATGTTTTTTCTCTTTGTAGACATGGCTGCAGCTGCAGGCAACTCAAGATAATACCATGTCTATTGGCAGTTTGAACATCTCTAATGTAATGTGTCAATATTTTTTCAGTGCTGATAAAGAGGGCATTATTAAAACCTTGTTGCTGTTTACTCATCACCTCTACAGCATACCTCACTTTTTTTTCAGACTGCAGCTGAGACTATGGAGAACAATAACATTGCTACAATGTTCAGTTCTTTGGAGTAGATATTTTATGAGTGGCAACTTGTGAGATCAGTCACAGAGGAGAAGTCAGAACCAGTTTACTTTGTGACATTTTTTTTTAAATTTTGTTTCTGGAATTTCAGAGGAATAAAAAAGAAACCTGGACTTTGATTAAGAATATACGACTCAAATTATTTTAGCAGGTAAACCTTGCATAATATCCCAACACAAAACAACTGTCTTTTCCATAAAAATTCTATAAAACCCTCCTAAGCTTTTCTATTAAAATAAAAACCGTATAATACATTGAAGTTCTTCTCAATGAGCATTGATAGAGCTAATTATAGTACAGCATATCCAGCCTTTGTGATATCTGAGAAATCTCACCAAAATTAATGAAATTACACATATCTCAATAAGCACATAATTAATTTTGTGTTTAATATCAGCTAATAGTGAATCTTTCAGTCCTTAGTTGTTCACTGCCACTTGCAAAACTAACAAACAGTGAAACTGTTTGAATCTGAGAGGCTATAGGTCACAAGGATGGCAATTTTTATCCATGAAGTCTTTGAAGAGAAATCATCATGTAAGATTTGTATGCCATGTTTTCAACAAATACTTGACAACGCAAAAGCTTGTAATAGTTACACTGTAAAAGGAAAGAGGCTGTAAGCTTATTAATACCTGTCCTACTTTCTTAACCCTATCATTTTGAGCTTTACCAATTGTACATCACAAATTTAACAAGTGAAGAAATCTGCATCACCCTCAGTGTCACTATTTTATACTTTGGTAAGTATACATTATTTCCCAAGCCATCTGTGTCAGCAGTCCTACAGACCTTCTGTAATTACCATGTTAATAATTTCAGAGTCCAGAGATGTAGCTGATTGAGGCATTCCTTCAATTTGGCTATCATTTATGGTTTAATCGCATTGCTTCCTCGTTTTGTGGTATGCACACAATAGACCATAATGTAAAATTAAAAGGCAAGACAAGAACTGCTAATCCAGTAGTAAAATTTGTTCTTCTTTGCATTCCCCACACATGGCCATATGGACACACAAAAGCCTGAAGCAAAAATGATCAACTGCTATTGAAGATCTAACACTGATTGCTAGCAATAAAAGTGCTCCCTGGACAGACAGCAATAATAAAAACAGGCCACCATTCAGGGCCCATATAGCTGTTGCTTTTAAAGGTAATTGCAGCATCTGCTTCTTGAAGTAGTTTAAAACCAATGTAAAGATCTTGCTTCTGTCCCACTGAATGGCAAGCAACACTGAGTAAAGAGTGAAAGGGTTTTGAACACGGCTATACTGGAGTGCACTACCAGGTCAGAAGTGAAGGCAGAAACAGCTGCTTTTTCAATAGACTCATCAGAGCTTCTCCATGCTCACTGCACTTGCCAACAAGACTCCAGCACAGACTATTGTGTTGTATTTTTTTTGCTGTGGGAACTTCACTCTTAAGAAACAAATGGACAGACTTAACTATTAAGTGTCAATCACATTGACTATATAAGGGCGGGGGGGGAAAGGGGGGGACACGATGACACGGACTATTTTAGAAATTTAATTAGCTTTCATCCTCCGATCATTCCACGCATTTGCATGGTTCAGATTGCCTCATTTAAGTCAATGAAATTCTGATGAGCAGAGATGTATTTTTTCACCTTAGAACCTTATTTATATATTGTAGTAACATAGACAACCATCTCTGGTTTTGTATGAAGATTTATAGTCTCCTGACAGCCTCTCTTATACAGAAGGTGATAACTGTTATATCTGCTGTACTGTAGCAGTATCCACTTATTTTACATCAAATTACTTGTTCAGAGTCTGGATGAAACAAAACAATTCTTTTTCCTGTTCAACAATACAAATGTTCAGTAACAGTTCTTGGATGTGAGTAAGAATATAAAGCACTGGGTAGTCCTTCATTTTCCCTCTATTATTCAGGCAGTAACATCGGTCTTAATAAATATTTTTTTGCTCTGTGTTTATATCTCCTTACCCTAATGCCCTGGGAATAAGATTGCCTTACCCAGAGATAGAGAGAACATCCAGGATTCTCACCTAACCATAGAACCTATTTCACATTTCATTGGTTGTGTGAATGAGCTGTGAAAATTGCTTCCTGTTTCTCTGAAGTATCGGGACAGCGGTTTGCATAGGAGAGATTTAGTCTGGTTACATTAAATAAAACTCATCCACTCACTTCATTTCAAAGTCTTAAAACTACCATGCGTCCTCTTAAGTTTGAATAAATCTTTTCTGCTCTGTGAATACCTACTCCCAAATCAGAGGTGTTACAGTTACCTCTTGTTTACAGCAAGCTATCTGTATAAAGAGAGAAAATTAAAAGAAACAAACAAACAAGCAAACAAAAACCCCATCAAACAAACCAAAACAACAAAAAAAAACCACAACAGGAAAACTCACAGCCTTTTCTGATAAGTGTAGTCTTGGCTTCCCCAAATTGAAAGGAAGCTGCTTTCAGTGCATCAGGGGACAGTCAAGCAAGGACAGTCTATTTTAGTAAGAAGCTGGTTTTGTCTAACACTAAACACTCAAGAAAAAAAAAATAGCTTAAGTACCGGTGGTGGGAACTTAATTTTGAAAGCTAAGTTAAGCATTTTTCACCCTTTTCTCTACTAACATTCTTCCACCTCACTGAGATATTAATCAAATTTGAAACTATCTAGTAAGCCTGAGGATATTTAAAAACCAGTGAAATGCAAAATCACACATTCTACTTAAATCCATGAAACTACATCTATTTCCAGTAATAAAAGAGTATATAAGGACTGTGAATTTACCTGCAAGTATTCAGGTTTAGGACTATCAAGTTACCTTAAAAAAAAATAGAAAACACATTTCTGCAAAATCCTGAGCTCAGTTCTGTACAACTGGGTGGCTGAGAGCAGTGAGATTTGGGAAAATATTTATATGGAGACCTAGATTCAATTTAATCCCCTAAAAGCCAAAGAAATTCATAACAACTGTGAATCCAGTCCTACCTTCAAAAGTGTGTGTGCAGCCCTGAATGCCCAACATCATACCTGCAGTAAGCCTGCAAGATGACATACACTGTAGCAGCCTTAATGTCTTCTAAATAACCATAGTTCTGAGGGGGTTATTTTTACTTTCTCATGTGGGTTTGTTGGTTGGTTATTTTTTTTTCTGTTGAAAAGCAGCTGATCATTTTTTGAACAAAATCCATTACAGGCAGGGAAGTAAGTGCCAAAATAGTTCGTTCTGGTTCATCTCAAGCCTGAGAGATGGCAAAATATCTAGAGGAATAATGCTGGGATAGCTCTAGCACAGAAGAATGTCAGAAATTCTGTAGACCAAGCTTTGAGCTGATGAACCTTGTAACTTGCAATAAAAAGTGGAAGTAGGGGGATCTGAATAATTTATATCAAAAAACATAGGTACACCATCTTTCTGTGATATGTCACACCATCAGGAGAGACTATAACTAAAAAGGGAAGGGAACATTTATTCTATTCCAAATATAAAATCCTGCATCATAGACAATATGAATAACAAAACTCTGCCTGAATATTTTAACCTAGAGCAAACTAAACCCAATGGGTTAACCAACAACACACGAGTGGGAAAAAATCTCAGCTCTACAAAACAAAATTATGGGATAAAATTAATTTTTGGCCATTCTACCTAGGTATCCTTAAATGTCAGTACGGCTTGACTTCCATGTTGTGATAAACATCTGCCCACTTTTTACTTCTGTCTTTACAAAGCTAGACCTAAAACCCACTGAAAATACAGTGAGAGATGGAATTAATATTCTTAATAGCAAAAATGAAGGCACATTTTTCAGGTACATTATTCAGGAAGAAAGTACAGATTTCTCCTTGTGCTACTCAAACCAGCTTTCCCTTGGCATAAAGCCTGGTGCTCATCATCTCGTCAGTGCACCAGGAAGCAGAGCTAACTTGACTCCATCCAATTTCCAAATAAAACACCTAGCATTACATGTGGTAAAGTGCAACAATTTTAAAAACATTTGGCTTTAAGCCTAAACATCCAGTTCTTCAAACGTGATCCAAGCAGGAGGAGTTTCAAAAGGAGGATCTTCCAAAGGTGGCTACTGCACTACTCTGGTTCTGTGAGTAAGTTTAATAATAGAGCCAGAAAGTATCATGCTTCTAGTTGCGTGCCTGTAACTGTGAAAGGCAGAGAGATACCAAGGTGCAAGTGTTATGCAGTGGGAAGGTATTATTCTGTTTCTTTAACCGAGGAAAGGAAATCCGACACTCCAATTCTCCTGTGAACAGGGCTTATTTGATTCCAGTGGAAACAACTGAAATTTCAGTTTCAGCAGAGCTACTATTTTTCTATTAGAACTGCTGAGAATATCTAGCAGTGAATAACTCTTAATCAGACTTGTTTATTCATGTTAAAAGTCAGCTCAGGTCACATTGTTCGTTTGGTGCCATTTGGTCTGCACTTAACCTTTCCTGAACAGGAAGTCCTTAAGATTAAAGATTGTATTTTTATGGTCCCGTGCCTGCCTACCCCTAGCTATTACCTGAAGAGCAATGTAACCAGGACGTAGTTTCTAGAAAGGATATTAACAACCATTAGTGTGTGTGTATGTCAGGATGAAAAACAAGAGGAAATCAAAGTAGAGCAATACGGTAAAAGCAAAATTGTAAGAAACGGAAAAGTAATTGTTCACAATAACGGCAATAAGGAGAATTCAGACAGAGGTACTTTCTGTCTCGAGGTCAGCAGAGTGCTAGATCACTAGAATGTATTTAAATTCAAGCAGCAAACATAATTTAAATCCCTCAAAACTGTTTGCTATTAGACATATATTTGCATCCATTTTATAAGGTATGAGGGATCTAACACGTTTGCTGTTCAGAAAAGCTAGGCTTTTTCCCCAGCACTGCAGAAACTGTGTAGTGGCACAAGAACAAGAAAGAAAATTCTAAGTGGAGTAAGAGGTGTGCCTAGAAAAGTCAGGAAGACTGCTTGCTTTCATAAACTAATAATTCTGTCAGCTCTATTATTATATAGTTGTTCATATTTTGACTTTTTATTTCTTCTTTACAATCTATAACTCAAAGAATTACTTGACAAGATCTTAAAAAACGGAATAAGCATTTTAGAGTAAAACAGCTATATACTATTTCAGTATAAACATATTTCGCCATTATGTTTTAGGAACAAAATCCAAATCATTTTTCTGAGGAACGATTTTGTTACCAGTATTTGCGTTCGTACATGGAACTTGAATATCTATGTTCTATATTGAATCTGTGTATCAGGTGCCATTCATATGTTATGTTATCTAAGTCAACGGAGCTCTAGAACAGCAGCATGAGATGCCTAGACAAAACTGCAGGCTGGATGCTTAACTCATCCGATGTCTAGTGCCTGTGGTGGGACAGAGGCCATTGCCTGACAGATGGTTGTAGCTCCGGATCTCTGAGCACATTGGCTTCAAAAAAATTTGCAGTCTGAGGCTGCAAATCTACCTGTACCAGTCCTGTGCATTGCCAGGTCACATGCTGTGTATGTTTGCCTAGACCGGGAGTGGATATATGAACACGCTTCTGTTAAATTTGCTAGCATATGTTGATACAGAGCTTTATTATACCAGATTTGCAGTGACTGTGGGAGGACAGCCAATATCCAACCCAGAACAAAGCCACATTGTAACTCAGCTATCATTTTCAGTGTTTCCCCACTTGCCATCCTCACGGTCTCCACTTCTCACTACTGTGCTGTTTCCTTCTTTGTGGTTAACACTGTTTATTCAGACACTCAGTCCCAGGCTAAATTAACCTTTTCTTCTGGCTTTCTCTCTTTTGACTGCACTGGCATTCACCTAGATGTGTTCCTAATGCTCTTTGCTAAAGAAGCGATGATGTAGGGGAGGGAGTGAGGAGGTGGGGAGCACAGGGCCAACTGCATAACTGTGGAGCAGCCCTTCTTGAATGATGCAGGCAGACAACTTGTTTAACACGAAACCTGCCGGTATGAAGATAAACTATTGATAGGAGACAAACCGTGTTTCTTGAAAAATTCTGCATGACAGAGAAATTCTCTGCTAAGGTGATCGGGTGGTTTTCTTTCTTCCCGTGCTTCTGGAATAATGCAAATGGTAAGAAATAGGATTATTTAGTACTGCAGTATTCAATTTTACGAGCATTTTTCAAAATAATTTCTTCCACAGTCCACATTTCAACTGCTACAATCTCTCTGAAGAGACAACTCAATGCCTTGATGAGTATTGGAATCTCATATCCACATACTAAGGCAGTTAGGAGTTAGAGTATGAATAGGGAAGTCTGGAGGCAGATCTGAAAATCCCAGTCTTCCCCAAAGAAGACATCAAGCTAGGAGTGGTAAATAATTTTTCATTCATTGTGGAGAATAATCTCCACCTCCAATAGTTCCAAAGAAACACTATACACTGAGGCAGAACCTTTCCTTTAAACATCTTGTAAAGGTTCATCTCAAAATACCTAAACATTCTTAAACAGAAGTGAAGTTTTTTATGCTACTGATATTTATTTGCCCTTAAGCATTTTGGACTCCCTTTTCTATCAAACCTTTGCAAAGAAATGGTTTCACTAAGCAAATGGATGAGGTAAAATCTAAAATAAAAAGGGTTATTTAACTGCAGAAGTTGCTCATGAGAAATAAAAGGTTTTAATCAAACTTGCCATCAACATTTTCAAAAGGAAAAACCATTTTTCAGTTGTGGCTTGGTCAGTTTCTTTGAAGTATTAATGTAACCCTGAGAAACTGGCTATTAGTCTCAACCAATTGCTGGATATTAGACACAACAAAAACAGGAAAAGTTCAAGAGTCTCTGTTGACTTTCCGCTTGATTGTAACAAACTACTCACTTTCTGGGTTTTCTTTTTTGAAGTGGAATTTTATACAGCAAGGCCAGGCTTTGTTTTTTTGTTGGCTCTTTTTTTTTTTTTTTCCACACAAAATTCCCACCAACCTGTGCTCTCTCTTTTAGTTCAAACACGAAGGACTGCTGTTTGTATTTAATGCGCACACACTGCCAATTCTATTTAATTCAAAGACACTGCTCCAGTGTACCTGAAAGGAAAACCTGGGACATCAGTGCATGGGTCAGAAGCAAATCTGGCTGGTAATTGCAAGATGCTGTGAAATATCTTGACAATTAAGTAGTGTCTGCCTATCTAGGGACAGAAAAGTACCTCAAGTAACCATCACAAACTTTTATTTTGCAGAACATTGTTGAAGTGTTAGCACTCAGATAGTCTTAAATAAAGAGCACTCAAATAGCCTTTGCCATTATTTCCAGGGGAAAAAAAAAAAAAACAACTGAATAAAATATTGCCCCATAAACTTAGAAATGCTACAGGATAATCCACTAACATCAGTTAACCTCCACTGCAAAACAAAGTAAAAGAGGTCCATTAGCACCAGGATATTCCACACTGAGGCAGTCTGACCAAGAAACAACATCCCATAAAGCAGACACACACTTCACACAATATTCAAATACTTAGAGGAGTGTTCTTTTATGAGTGCTTTAATACTTTGGGATTCTGTGTGTTGTTTTAGAGTTGCATTAGTCACACCCTGGGGAAATGAGAGCTTGCACGCCTGCCCATTTTAGTGCTGTGCTAGCTTGACCTGCAGAATTTACCACATTAAGAGAGGATTGAAATCTTGATTAATTTCACCTGTTCACTTTCAGGTTTTTTCTTTCCCCTCCCCCCACCCCAAGAGACCTGCCCTTAGCATGATACAGTTCATAAAACTGGTGACCTTTGCCTGGCTTCTTGACTTAAGCAGAAGGGAGGAGCAAAGGGACTCTTATGCACTGGTAAGAGCCTAAAAATAAAAAGCAAAACTGTTGCTAGTTCTCATTCAGGTGAAAAGGTTGAGAAAAACTTGCTCTTTTCCATTCCTATTGTAAGGGTAGACACAATTGCTTCCCATGCTTTCCTGTATGGTCCAGCTCCCCACTCCAAACTTGAGAGCTGGGAGGGATGCAGCAGCCTGCCTGTTCATACCAGCTTGTTGAACATCCTGCTGGTTTAGGGATTTGTAGTGATTCTATGCTGCACTATGTGTAGAGAAATTTCACTTGCACCCCTGTTTTCTGTCCAGAGCCAGAGAGAAGGAAGCAGAAACAACCAAACATCTGTTCTATATTTCTATTCCTTAAACAAAACCATCTTTAAATTTTCAAGAATGCTTAAAACTTCAGACAGTTACTTGCAAGAGAAAGTTGATCACCACATCCCACGGAGATCTCCCAAAACCCCTTTGCTGTAACTGCACAGTAGAAAAAACTCTGTTGTTCAATTCTGGGATTAGCTCAATGCACTTGCAACCTGATAAGATCTGGATTCCCAGCTTTGTAACCAACCAAATGGTGATACATCACTTCATTCATGTTTTCTATGGCAGGGAAAAAAAAATGTGTAGGAAAACTGAGAGGACATAGAGAAAGGAAAGACAGAAAAATAAAAGGATAACATAATAAAAATGTGTTCAATTAAATGAAAGTCCTTCTGCTTTCACTTTACCTTAGAAAATTCATTACGTTTTCCTATTACTTGTCCCCTCTTAACATTTTATATTCCAAGTTCTATCAAAATAGTATACAAAATTTGAAAAAAAAAAACAACCAACCAAAATCCAACAAACAAAACAAAACCAAATCCAACCAACATTGCTCACTCTTTCTAAACGATACCATCATCACAAAATACAGTTCAGAACTTTTGAAGATTCACTAACCTGAAATCTTCAGGTTCAGTGTTCATGCAAGGAAGGAGCTTTTGACAGCAGAAAAGACAGCGGAGTCAGTGGAGAAGGTGAAGGTCAATGGTCAGAGGAGAGGAGGGATGGTAATACAAGAGAACAGTAAAGGACAGGATAAATGGCCCTGCTGCAGTTAGGCTGATAATGATGTAGTTAGTGGAAATGGGGAGAGGATATTTAACAATCAGCATAAATGAATAGATTTTGGAGAGTAATCAAGAATGCAATTGAATTGGGAGGAGTACGGGAGGAAAAGAGAAGCCCTTAGAGGTTTTGGAGAAGATTTATTTGAACTGAAACTTCAGCTGATTTACATCTCAAGAGAGAACTAGAGCTTAATAATTCAAAATATGTCTCTTCTTTAATATTGCAGAATACAGTGACAAATGTTATTACACAAAATTCTTCTTAAATGACTATCCCAAGATATCTTTAATGCAGTTCACAATATTAGATTATCTATATTAAGCAATCACATCCCCAGCTCAGGCTTCTGGTAACATACAATGGTACTCCTTTTGAGATCTATTGGACCTCTGTAATTCAGAACCTTTATAGGTTTACCTTTATAGGCGAACAAGTAATACAAAAGGTTTTCTGCATCCTTATTTCATCCTTATTTTTTTGATTGTTTGGGTTTTTTTTTTTTTAAGTGAAATAAAATGTCAACTGTCAAATACAGATATCCAACGAATTTTCTTTTCTTTTTAATCGAGAGATGGCTTTCTAGATGTGCAATACAGGCTTAATTGAACACAATACTGGATTCTTTCTATGCCAACACTTCCTTTTCTTCTAATGATCTGCTTTTTTTTTTTTTCCTTCTCATAACTGTTCCCATTTCCTATTGATGTCATTGCCACTGATGTTATTCTCTCAAGCAAACTTTTACTATTTCAGCTAGCCCAGCTGTCCTAGCTATTGTTCTCCTCCCCCTTGTATTACTGTCCTTCTGTATATTATGACCTTATTACTGTGCAACTCCTAACCTTTTCTTTTGGCAACTATTTCCAGGAAGGACATGAAGGTACTGAGCTGACCAGCAATGAGCTAAATGTCTTAACTCTTATTACTGGCAGCTAGTGTCTGAACTATAGGATTTTATAGTAGAAACGAAGGGTAAGTGAGTGCAGTACACAAAACCTAATGATAAATGACAATCTTTTTGCCTGTAGAGACCTGGCCAGTGGTTTAATGCAGGGATCACTGTTACACTGAGTTTTATTTAAGTTTTAAATTATGACCTGAAAGATGACATGCTTATTTCAGCTCACAGCTGTAGCATACAGACAGCCTGAAAATTATTAGACTAGAATGGGATCGAGGTATAACAAAGTGTGATAGCATCAATGCAACTGAATGACAATACAGAGAGAGTGGAAACAGAAAAGCAAAGAGATAAGGGGGAGGAAAAAAAGGCAGAAAACAGATTTTAACTGAAATGCTTTCTCATAGAATTTCCTGAAAGTGATAAAGGGCAAACACAGTGCCAAAACAACTTTCTCTGTTTTTTCCCACCCATAGTTCCTTTCTGGTTGTGTGGTTCTGAACAAGCCATTTCACTTCTGTGGTCCAGAGTCACTTCAATACTAGTGTGATTCTGTTCCTGGTTAAGAACCATGTCACTGAATTCAATCTATTCTATGATGGCAGAGGAACAAAGCAAGATCACTAAAATTAAGGTCTTTAGAAAGACCATGCTATGCACTCCTCTCTAACAGGCTAAACCAGCCATTGTTCTGCAAAAGATTTGACTGAATATAAAAGTGCACTTTTAAGTGCACATCTTCCACTTAAAAGTGCACATCTACCCATAACTTCCCTCTGCCTCGCAATAGCAAATGAAAAGGTAGTTCAGTTCCTTCTGTATGTAAGGACTTCTGACACGCAGATAGCCCCTTAACTCATGGACTATTTCCAAAATTTTGGAGTCTATTTTCAGCACTGGGCATCATATACATATCGATGGGAAGTGGTCAGTGAACAGGCAGAACTTGTGGCAAAGCACATACCTGTATTGCAACTCAGAGATGATGTCACAATTCACGCAGACATACCTGAAACTGTTCTCATCAAGCTACTGTGGTTTTACCACCATCAGTTAATAATGATGGACCAACAACAGCATGGATCCCAGGCTGGCATAGCACCCTGAGTGAGTTTTGCAGGTGCTGCCAAAACCTGACTCAGCAACCACACAATTTACATTTTCGTAGGTAGGCTTCTATGACCTTGCAATCTCACCTTTGAATTTCAAGATGGGCATAGCTGTTTGGGCAAGTGCTTATTAAAGAGATGAAAAGTAAAAAAAAATTACAAAAAATCCACAGTCTGGACAAACAACAGAAACCCAGTCTAGGGAAAACAGCATCTCTTCAGTGGAAACCTATGAGAACAGTAATTTCAGCAATTTTGTGGGTAATGAGGCTTTTTCTTCCTGCACTGTTGTCATGGTTGCATGCTTACACATTCATTAGTTTGTCCTTTGCTAAAAATCACTGGTAGAAGACAGAAAATACTCTCCCATCTCCAGAAGGCCTTCAGTCTTTCTCAACTTGCTTCCTCCCCACACCGAAAAACCCACCCCTTGGAGAATCTTGAAGTCACTGATGACTAATAAGAGGTAAAGTGGAAGAAAACCAGTATTAGTATTATTGTGATATTACCCACTTTAATATTCTGATGTTGTTTTTTAATAAGTGAACAATTTTCTTTCGGTAGGTTCATTTAAGAAAAGTTAGAAAAAAAAAATCTTTTGGTAATTATTGCTCAGGCGTTCTGCCAACTCCATCTTCAGAGGCAAAGACAGCTGGACATAAGGTGGTACACGAATCTACATTATTTTTTTTTGCCTCATTTTAAAGTTGTTTTGTTTTGTGTTTTTTCAATGGCTACTCTATCATATGATCCTTGGTTGTTTCAGAGCAACAAAGACTGCCCTATCAAAGCAGTTCAGCACTTCATAGCCAGCACAGCAGAGACAAGCTAGACATTGATAGTTACACAGAATCTAAAGCAAAAGGTCAAAACCCCTGCTATAATCAGGGGTGTTTGAAGTACCCAAGAAGGCAGACCTTGAGTAACACGTAGCTGAAGGAGGAAGGCAGTTTTCACTGGGAAAAGAAGCTGCAGAACAGAGTAAAAAGTAGAGGGAAGGAAGTGTGAAAGCTTTGAAGTTGAGCCACAGCTCAGCTACCACTCTGATTTATACACACAATCTTTCTTATTCTTTCCCACAATAAATCACCATTGCACAACAGGTTCTGGTATCTAATGGCTACGCAGGAGGAATTCTCATGCCATTTTTCTTTTGTACTAGGTAAGCCTCCCTTCTAACTTCCCAGAACTTTGGATCTATGTGCAAATTTTGCTGGCACAAAATAGGCTAAACAAATTCAAACAGAAAGATCTCTGCAGAGTGATATCATTCTAAGCATTGCCTTCAGATTGTGTTTTCTACTTTATTTCTGAATTAGATCCTTAACTAGTGTAAAATCGGCATATTTCAATTGTATTTCCAGGTATAATTTACCACATCAATCTAGAAAACATAGTCTAGTATCTATTTGGATAGTAGGAATGTAGGGGGGAAGGAATCAGTAATTGTTTTACAAACTTGAAGCCTAACACAAATGTTCCATGTTTAGAGATGTTAAGAATCTCCTGCATTCACTGACATCACTGTAAATTTCTCCACACTGTCAAAAGTCACGCAGCTAGAGCAGAGTTAATTCAGTAAATAAATTATCACTCTTGTATACATAATCTGAAAAAAATGCTGTAAATCAGAACTGAAGCCTGAGAGTACACAGTACTTTTGCAGTGTCTTGCACACAAGAATCTGGGAGGGGACACAACTGGGACAGTTGACCCCATAGGGATATTCTGAATGATATGAAGTCATATTCAGCAACAATATGGGGGAGTGGGGGTGTGTGTGTTGAGTGGGAGGAACTGCTCAGGGACTGGCTGAACATCAGTCAGCTGGTGGTGAGCAATTGTTTTCATTTGCATCACTTGTTTTTACTGGATTTTAGTTTTCTTTCTCTTTGTTATTTTTTTTCCTTACTATTATTATTACTATTTATTACTATTTATTTTTTTATTATTAAGTTAGTTTTGACTCAGCCCACAGTTTTTCTCACTTTTACTCTTCCACTTCTCTCCCCTATCCCACCAGTGGGGAGTGAGTGAGCAGCTGTGTGATGCATACTTGCTGGCTGGGGTTAAACGATGACAGCCGTGTTCAGAACTGGTTACTAAAGATTATGGAAATGCACAGGAGCCATTAGACATGAGAAAACACTACACACTGAAAACATTAGACTCTGAAATCCTAAAATGAATAAATTTGTCAAGCAGTCAGGCAAGAATAGAAACAAGACAATTTGACTGCTCAGTCCAGTGCCTAATCTTACACAAATACCTGGGAAAGCAATCTTTCATTAATCAAAAATTTACAATGCTTTTTTCATTGTCAGCCTAAGAGCTAATGATTGCCATAAGCAGGATGTTAAAGAAGTGGAATGCCTACTAGCACAAAGAAACAATTTGCTTGTGACAGAAAAAACAACGGGAGAATATAGTTTATGATACTACATTTGAAATAACTTTTATCTAAGTACTGAATAAGTGATATTCCAAAGGCAGTGTAGGAGAATATGATCTTCTATCAATTTGACATTTGTGTTTCTAAATATAGATGAACAGTACAGGGAAATAAAAACTACAGTTAAACAAATACATAGATATATATTTATATATAAATACAAGTGTGTATAATCATTAATACAGGCACACTAACCAGTATCACTACACTTGCGCTACTCCTACCAAACACCATAACCAATTCTGATTATAAGGATTTCAAATCCTTCCCCAAACTGTAACAGAAATGCCAGTACTTCATTTTAGTTCTAAGCCTTTCCTCCAATGTCATGATACTTTTGCAGGGGTGTCTGCCCATTTGGGTAGCAGTTTCTGTATTTTGCTATACAGACCTTAGTACAAGTACTGTGACAAGCACACAGATATCATTATGGAGCCATTGATAACCTCCCCAGATGAAACCCAGGAGAGAACATAGACTGCACCTTCTCCCTCCCCACATCACTCACGCAGACAAATGAGCAGGGATGAGTTTCTGCACCAGATGTTGCTCTGCTGTAACCTTGCTCAGTTCAAATCCTGTCATTCCCTTTCTCGTTGTTACTAGTAACTGCAGCAGACATGGGAAAAAAACGAACTTTTGCCATAAAGGATATCCAAATCCTATTTAAAATATCTGCACCTGTGACAGATCAATTCTAGCTCTCAATAGTTCTTGCTAAGCATACAAGAAATGTTAATCCAGAATCGCGATTTTGCAGTCTTTTGCAGGTAACAAGGAGTTGTCACTCTGGATTCTGCTCCTGTTCACTGAAGGAGATACTTTCACTTTGATCGAGAGTAGCTGTATTATAACAGTGCAAATTCAGTGATAAAATCATTGTATTAGTGCAATTTAAAGTTGGTGAATCATAATAAATCATTACATATCCTTATCTCAAAAATCTGATAAAACATGTTCACTTAATTTATTTTTTTTTAACTCTGAATTTTAAAGGAATATATTCTTCTATTTTGCCTTGGAAGCCACAAAAGTTTATTCAGAAGGCTGCATCCTTTAATAAGGTAGTCGCATCATTAAAGAATGTGCAGCACTCAACATCTTACAAAAATGTGCCTGTACATGGTGTGAGTAGTATATTAAAATCCTGTACCTCTATCAAATCAGCATTGCTGCCGATTCAGGTCTGTGCATGATTTGGACATGATTCTCAGAAAAAAAAAAAACATTTACTAGTTGTTAGCATAGCTGACAAAAGTAAGAGAAAGGTTGTTTTCATGGAGACAGCACTGTTCTGGGACACCAGACCTAGTTTTATTACCCTGTATCATCCACAGAGCTTCCCACAGAGTTTCCACTTGACTTCAGGCGAGGTTCTTCACCTACCCTGTGATTCAGTTCCCCAGGCACAAAATAAAGACATTTTCTTATCTCACTGGGATGCTGTAATGACAAAACTGAGTAACTGTGATATGCTCACATGCTAGAGCAGACAGCCACAGAAGCACTTACACAGACAGTAAGACATACAACCCAAAATTTTAACACAAATTATCTGATACGTTCTAAGGGCTCTTATCTTTAAAGGGAAGTCTTTCCATAAGCAAACCAAATGATCTAGTCTCAAGCTAACTAGCCTTTCTTCTTTCCTTTGAACGGGTTTCAAAGTAAAACAAGATAAGCAGAAGCTCCTTAGAGGACCTCTCTTCACAGAGAGCTGGGATGTGACAAGAAGTGCAAAGTATCTCTAATTTCAGGAGCAAAGTTTGGAAGGGTGAGATGTGGTGTTTACACCCACAATAGATAAAGAAATTCCTCAGTCCTCAGGGGATGTGCCACAGGGAAGCTTTTCCCTTTGTTTTTCCTTTTGTTTCAGGTTTAGACAAATGCCAATCAATGAAACATTTATCCTATAGGAATTTACTGAATAAGTTCCATAAAGGACTAAAGCATACACCTTCGCTTTCTCTTCAGAGATGAATACATTCATGTATAATTCGTAGTTGCTACTAAATAAATTAATTGCCTAGAAAAATAGTTTGTATAGATCAATTAGCACAAAAAATACACTGCTAGAAAATTTTTACAAGAGTAGTTTTGGCTGAAAATTGATACTTATTCTAATTTAAATGTCTGTCATGGGTTTTTGGTGAAATAATGACAATATTGAAGTATGAAACCACAATTCTACAAAAGGTATTTTTAAAATTCAGGATATCTATCATGTTCTTAAATATGACACATGTTTTGTTCAATAATAACATCATCTTACTCTCCAATAAGCAATGCATAGATTACCGTTTGTTTATGCACATTTTCTTTAGAAACAAATAATTTTCTCAGTAAATTTAACAAGTTTATTCTGTGAATGACTGCAAACGGATTATTTTTTTTCTACAGGAAAGTAATTTTCCTGCACTGTAGACCGAATCTTAATGATTTGTTCTAAGTATTTGATACTTGATACCAAGGCAGTTCCCTGTCGTGACTAACATTAGGCACAGTGTCTTCTCTGCAATGATACACAGTAATTGTGTGTGTGCTCAAACTCCTGTCTCAGTCAGTTAATCACTTTTGTACCAAGACTCTGGAGAGACCTATAGCACCTGCCAGTAGTCCTCTGTCTTTAAAAATAGACTAATACTGTTCTTCAGTACACACTGAAGCAAAGCAGCTATAGCTTAACAGGCCAGTCATGTTTGTATGTTATTGCACAACTTCACATCCCATCAATACCAACTGCAAATCAACCTCATTGCCTGACATATTTACTGTTCTGCAGGTAATCATAGACTGGTATGTCATCCTACTGCCGCTTTGGCACTTGGGTGGATCTGAAGTGCTTCTATTGAGGTCACAGATCTATTGTCCCAGAACAACAGCACGAAGCAGATTACCCTGATGTAGACACGCTATTAAGCCAGGTAGAAAGTTCAGCAAGGGATGATACAGACCAAGCTATAGTGAGAGGATGCTGGTTTTTTTCTGTTTTTCTTTACTGGGGGGATGTGAGCACAGGGGAAGAGGTGTCGGAAAACCCATTTGCATAAGCATCTTTTGGTAAATTGCTCAGCATTTTTCAGTATCAAAAAAAAAGAAGTCTTCACTCTTTATCTCTGCCCAAAATTTAAAATAAATTAATACAGCAGCTGTATAAGAGAACATAATGACAATAAAACCAACATCATTTATAGAATTTAACTACCTAATCTTGACATACTAAACTGGGACTATTAGTCTAGATATGGAGAAAAGTTCAGCCCTGTGTTTACTGATCTGTAAACTGTGCTACCTCCTGCATTCACAGTTTGCAGTGAGGAATATGACATGAAGTACTTGGCGGGTCCAACAATGAGAAAGTTAAATAAACATCAGTCTGGTCCAACAGATCTCATAAAATAACTAAGTAACTCTGATTTAGCATGTGCCATTCAGGAACACTGTTACACATTAATTAACATAAATGCAAGGGAAGAATATGCTATATCTTACTTTGCCCATCATTAAACACCCTCAGATATTCACATATGGGGGCGGGAAGGGAACATACAAATTCCAAAGCATATTTATTGCAACTGTAAATCTCCTAATTTGATCTCCTAGCATGACTATGCTATCTAGAAAAAAAAAGTTAGAAGACGTTCCTTCTTTCACATTGCCCAAGTGTCCTAAAGCAAAAAAATTCTCTACTAAAAGACATAGCTTTTCAGACAAATCCCTAGAAATACAGCCATTTGTTATGAAATATTTAAATTTAGACTTCAATAGGAAGCTTTATCCCTGACATCTAATGCTTTTAAGACTCTAAGGAAAAGTCACCCTCTCCATTAAAATCCATTAAATTAATTTAAATTTAAAACTCCTGTAAATGAATTGCGTTTGCTCTTTTGAGACATTCCCTGCTCTGTCATGCCGACGACCCAAGATATGTGAGTTCAACCAGCTCAGCCTGAATCTACTGCAAAATGTCCTGTAGACGTGGCAGCTGGTAACGATAGGCCTGACATCCAGGAGGAAATTAGCATCACCTAAACTGAATTAGTCTAATGAAACACGATGTAACAATCTCAGTCTCAATTTTTTCTGAGGCTGACAAAGCAAGACCCTGAGCTCCTCCACCTCTGCTCAGCCCCCTAATTGAGCGTTGGTAATGAATATACATGTTAACCAGCTCCATTCTTCCTGCCGGGTTTCATGGCGGTGTGGCCTGCGGCCGGCGCGCCATTGTTTAACAGGAGGGTGCGGAACACTGGCTGAAGGATTGCTACCCAGATGTTTCAAGCCACCCACAGAAAGTCATCAATGGGCTATAAATTTGTGAGGGGAGAGGAAGATTTGCAAAAGAATCAGAGGTGGCCACAGGGAGAAGCTTGAATAAAAGGAGCTCGGCTGGTGGTAGGGTACCGGTAGATGGACAGGCTGAGGGCTCTCCTGTGGCAATCTGTTCTCTGCTAGCCATGAATTTTAACTAGCTGTACACAGACTGATTGCTTCACTTGTTTAGGCTTCTCATTTTATTGACACATAACGATGTAGTTAAACAAAGGTCAGAAATACCGAAATACCATAAACTGCCTACACACAACCACTCAGAGGAGGAAGCAGCTGGCTTACCAACATGGGGGCTTTTTTAAATCCTTGTGTAATCATGTTGGGGATTTTCTTTTCTTTTCTCTTTAAATTCCACACAGTGTTAACTTTCATTAGCGATCACATTCCTTTCTTTATGTAAATAATATGTGTTGCATTTGTTTTAAGCATAAATTACAAAGAGGAAGACAATTGCAATTCTAGATAATTTAAGAAAAAAAATTTAGGTCCTCATTCCACCATTTTTCTTCATATTGAGTAATGACTCTTTCCCTACTAAAGTTCAGTCTGTAGGCTCTCAAGTGCAAGAAAAGCATTTTTATTCTATTGTAAACCAACCACGGTTGGATTTTACCAGCATGAGCATAAGTACTTGGATGCCAGCTCGTTTGGCACCAGTGGGACTCAACTGCCTTCCTCTCCCCGGCCTCACAGCTCCTCATACTACAGTAAGGGACTACCACTACAGTCAGTTTCTTCACTGGATTATATTATACATACCCACTATTATTCACTGATATCCTATCACTTTTATAGGCAGCAGCAGTGGGGCAGGAAATTACTGTTGCCCACTCTATTGGAGCTGCCTTGACAAGAGTGAGGTGTGCTCCTGACATTATAGCAAAGCAGGAATATCCACACCTGGCTTCCATTTTCCTCAGATTTTCCTAGTGGATTTATTTGATAAGAACAGGGGCTCTTTGATTTTTATTCTGGTGCATCACTTTTCTGTATATCATACTGCAAGAAATTGTTGAAAAGGAATTTGCCACCAGGATTATTTTCCCAGGGCTTTTCATGCAGGAGATGGTACACATTTTAAATTTTAACTGAATAATCTTAAAAATTATTTGAAACTAAAGTCAAGGGAAATCAGTATGATATTAAAGCTTAAGAAAGTTCCAATATATGAACTAAAGACATCCTTGTTTCCAAACAGTGTTATTTATCATCAGAAAGGCAAAAACCTATTATGAAACACAGTATCTGACATCAGGGCATACGCATATGCACAAAATCAAAATACTTTAAAACACAGGACCTAAAACTAAGAAAGTGCATATTAGAGGTATTTGTTTAATTTATAGCAAAGAACACAGATTGTTCACTTCATATGAGGTCTCACCCTGAAGCCGCCACACAAGACAACATGATTGCATGACAGAGCACGAATGTCATGCCAACAGCCAGTGCCCTTTGGCCATGATACTTATAATATGATCTGAAGGTTCATGGCCAAGATGAAGACAACCAAAGATCCCCATTGTATCAGTTAAATGCATGCGCTTTGTATTTTACCGAGCATCAAGATAACTGATATATTAAGTTAGAAAAGCACAGTCAGCACTGGCTATGTAAGATTTTCTTTCCTTCTTCAGGGCTAAAAATCATTTCAGATTTCACTGAATATAAACAAACAGCCAAACGAATAAACTATTAGACTGGATCATCAGGACAAGTAATTTATAGTGTTTGTATTCTTTAAGCTCAAGATGCTGTGGTGGTGCCTGATATTCCCTATCCCATTTTTTGCCTTCTATAAGCAAACTCAGTGGCTGAGGTTGAGTTTTCAGGTTATTTTTAAAACCTGCATTATGCATTTAGGGTAAGATTTTTAAGGACAAGACATTTTGAAGTACATTACATCTGACTCAAGCCAACAATTAATTTCTCTGTGGTCTTAGTGGATAAGAAGGAAGTCTTGGGTGAACCTATTCTCTTTAATCATAGCAAAATAATACTCTTTGATTTTCAGTGCATGTCATTCACTGTTATTTATAGGACAATGCTGGAAGTCAAAACAGTCATCAAGGGTTAGTAGATATTAGACTTAACACCATACGTTTTCATTAATGGGCTTAAATGAACAAGTAAAGAAACACTCCAGTGATTAAGGCTATTAGAAAACTAGTCACTCATATCAGCCACCAAACACAAGTCTCACATTTCCATTAAAAAAGTATTTTCTGTCTTAATGAATGATTATTTGGTCACAATATGATTTTCTAAAAACAGCTAAATTATGATGCATCACTAAGTACTGATGGCTCAAAAATTTAATTGCCTGTGTCAGACTCTTTTCCTAAAAATCAAGCACTGAAATTGAAGCAGCTAAAACTATTATTTCTACAAATATAGCTGGTTTTAAGCAACATTACAATCTTTTAAAAGCCTGTTGCCATCTGCTCTGTCAAAGTAATAAATGAAGAAGTTGGATTTACATGTGGCACTGTTAAATGAGGTAAAGTTCAGGACAGAGTTTCACTTCCCAGCAGATGGGGATCTCCCAGCAGGGATGGAAGTCAACAAAGAGGGTAGCAGGGGGTTTCCATAAATTCATGTGATCCCTGGGCAGAACTAAATGGATTAAATAACAAGGACTCTAGGAGTTAAGCTGTATCTTGTTATACTAAGATGTCTCTGCATATTAGGTACACAACAGTTATTCATCCTTTCTTGATACAGTAGAGAAAACAAGCCATCGGGTTTTTTTTTAATTTTGAATTTGTATGCCTTGCATGTTCTTTTCAACCTGCAAAGTGCAAGACAAATTATAAATCTCTTCTCCACAATAAGAAGATATTGAAAAGTCTATATTATTGTAGAGGCATGCAAAAAGTATTTTTGAGCAAGAGAGGTCTATGGTGGGTACTATTCCATGGTTTCACTCAAGTGTCCTAAAAATGCTACCATTCATTGTTCATTAATATTTGTCACAGGGTCTTATTGTTAGAAGTAGTCAAAAGTCTTTTGCTTATTGTTTATCTTTTTCACTGGAAAAATGGACAGCTTTGCTACATGAGTTTCCCTTGTTTTGCAAACCTCTATTTATCACCCAGATTCATTGCACTCAAGGAATTTAGCAATTAAAGGGTAGTGTTTAAAGAATGAAAATATACATGGGAAAATGAGCACAATGTGTTAAAGTTATCTGTATGTATGTGGGCAAAGAAATCTGTACTGAGAGTTTGCAGGCTTATTTTAGAACCATTGAGCTTGAACAAAAAAGCAAATAGCCAGTATTATAATGCATTACAGTGAATGGATATGTTTGTCTTTGAATAAATTTTCATGTTTGCTTATGACAGCACTCCATAATAAGTCTCTTCAATTTCATTTGCTTTGCTTGACGTAGCTCCTGACATTCCTTCTAACAAACACCTGATCTGGAGTGGGAGTTTGAGCTTGCATTGTTTGTTTGTTTAAATTTACTTTGGCTGAAATAATTTAGTTATTTGAATCATGGGGCTGCATTATCAAGATCACTGCTTCCTTTACCGTAGCATGGCAAGACCTTTCTTTTTTTTTGCTGTTTCATGACATTAGCTCTTCGGGAGATGCAAAGCAAAATTTGCCTGCTTATGATTTCTATAGGCCATATAAACTGAGTATTTGTAGAGTAGCTGATTTGGGATGTTGTATTTCACTTAATTCCAACTCAGGGGAACACACACACACAAAAAGAAAAACTATTTGCTTCTGTAGAAGTAACAGACATGTGTTTAGTCTGAACGGTATTTTAATTAAGCAAAATTATTTCAAACTATACTTGTTTATATACAGAGGTGAATGGTTTTAGGCATAATACAGATGCATGCACATCCACACAGACATATATCTGCACAGGAGTTTCAGATGGTTTTAATTAGAGACATCGCTACAGGGCCTATATCACCTGATTGTCTGACTGCTGAAAAATAGTTTCTTTATTTAGGAATGATATCTTATTAATTAATATAGAATAATTAGTATGAACATTACAGATCTTAAAACATCATTCCTTATGCACTTTTCTGTTCTGTCTTTTGTACGTTTGCTGAGACAAAACCTGGTGCAGGAGAATTCTTTTCCTGAGGAGGGAACCCATTTCCAAAAGTCCTTTGTTAAGATGACAGACTAGTAATTCTACCCCCATCAGCCACGTTTTTCCCATATTACTAACTTTTAGCATGTAAAATAAATTTAGAGGGAGGGTCTCTTTGTCAAAGTGAGTTAACTTCATCGTACCCTCAACCAAAATGCTGGCACACATTCCTTTTCATGTCTCCTCTAAAACCATATGGCAATTTGAACAGCTGTTAACTTTGAACTGACTGGCTTTGCATCTCCTGAGAATTAAAAAAACAAGTCCAGTAGAACAATATAAGCTAACAGAAGTAGCTTGCCCAGCCTCTGCAGCAGTAGGACCAATTCCCACTGAAGAAAAACGGTGAGCCATTCAGTGCCCAAACATATAGTGGGATATTGTCTAACATGCCGACGAGCATCTACAGACAGGATAATGATGACATGAGGGTAGAGTCAGGCGACAAGCTTTGAATCTTTTAAACATTTTTGTTTCACACTCAGCAGGGCTGTCTTTTATATCTGCCTCCCTGCTTCCTGGCATTACCTTCATTATGGGTGGGTAGGATAGTAATTACAGTTTGAGCAATGAAATATGTCCTTCTACTCCTATTTTGTTTGCAATATGCATATCTATTTCAAAGTATATTTTTGAAAGCCTCAACTCTTTTTTTTAAGAAAGCTCCAACAATAGAAAGATGGCTCTTTCATTTGCTTCCCCTGAAGTCAGCATACAGCTCCTATTGTTTTCAGAAATGAAAGATCAAGTTCAGGACATGTTTACAAGACAATACAAAGGGAAGGCAAAAAACATAACAAAAGTATAAATATCTCTATACACCTATCTATATATAAAAGTAAAAACTTTTAAAGCAGTCTGTTTGTTCCTTTTTCAAGAAATACACCAATGGTCCTATTAACATGTAAATACCACTGTATTGCATTGTTTGACTGAAAGGAAAGGAAAAGAAAATCAGCAGAAATTTTGAGAGCACTTGAGAAGTGTGGTACAGGTTTGTGCAGTGCTAGAGAAGGGAATTGAAGACAGGCTTAGATCCTGAAGTTGTTTTATGAAAGGTTCTTTGTGTGGGCTTCTTCAGAGAGTTTGAGGCTCGGACCATCTCACTGACTTTGGAGTGTATCTGAGCTGAGGATCTTCACAGGAACCACAGATGCAAACTCATGTAGCAGCTTAATCCCTGCATGCACTTAAGGGAACACACGTCCTGAGGTCTCTCCAGTTACTTTCTGGAATGTCTTCCTAGTCTGGTTGCATTTTAGTAGTGTCCTGCTTTTATTAGTCTCAAAAGCCTATGCTCCATGATCATGTGGTATTATTCACTGACGTGGACTATTTTAAAGTAACCACCAATTTGTCAAATCCCCATGAGTGCCTGTGGCCATCAGAAGTTCCAGGAAGCTTAGTTCACGTCTGAGTGCCATAGCATTTACCTCTTCAGTCACCCTCCTGTCTTTTGTAGTTTCTGAACCCTGACCGTTTATCATCCAAATGTGCATTACAGCTGGGAAAAAGGGCAGCCATGGGCTGCAAGTGATAGTCCTGGTACTTTCATTCTGCAATGTAAAAATTTTTACTCTGTCATTTTCCCCTTGTAATAGCCATTGATACCATAAGTAAGCATACTTTCAAAGCTTCTGTAGTTATTGACTCTCATTTCTTCATAATAAATCCGATATTTTGCTCTCCTCTTGCAATATCATATATTTTGCTTTAAAATTATTGAATATTAATAGTACAATCTAATTAATTTTGTTCAGAAAATAATGCATTTAAATTCTACCTCTATTTGGAAACAAGAAGGTTCCAGTTACAGGAAAAGATAGGTTTTGTTTACATTTTCATCAAGCTATTTTTAAGTGTCTTGGGTTAGATTCACACAGGGACTCAGGCAATGGTGAGAAATGCAGGTCCTATCTTCAAGACAGCTTTCCTTTTATTAGGACCCACTGCCCTGAGTCAAATTAAATTAGATGTCTTGTACAGAACATGAGCAACACGTAGTTTAACAGAATCCTAAAAAAAAAAAAAAAGGGCTTAGTCATGAGGAATGAGGATATAGATTACTCTGAGGTGACAGAGTTTGGGCATTAAGGTAGTTGTCTAGATGTTAGGCATCATTAAGACTTAGGTAAATATATGCGCAGAGAGGGGCAGGGCCTTAAGAAACTTCATAAGCAGATGCCTGACTACATTTGCCCCTCAAGCACTGAGATGCAGAGAACATACGCTTAAGGTTATTAAAATCTTGTGTTAGACCTCCAAATTAGTCAGGAAGGTCTAAATTCTGCCTGAGTCTTTTAAGGGAATTAACCTTAAATTGCTTCAAATGTCAATTGTTACTTTAACAGAGGTAATTTGGGCAAAATTATCCAAATGTAGCCATTTTAAGGTGGAAGCATGCTGTTTCAATACTCTTTCCAACAGAAAGGTTGAAAAAAAACACCCTAACAAAAACCCACTTTTTTAAAGACAGCAGCTACCCAAACATTTTGTTGGTAGTTTAATTATCCTTTATGTTTTTCCCTAGAGTCAAATTTCCCTCTCTGTAAATTCATACAGAAGTACATTGAATTTGCTGACAAATGCTATATGCAATGTGACAAAGTTAAAAAATAAAGGAGTTAATGTGATCTTAAATTAGATGTTCATGGAAGACCTTTTACTTTTTAGTTGGCAGATGCCATTGCTGTGACTCAGTGCAAATCTGTAAAACAAGTTTCAGATGTAACCTACATTATGGTGTCAAGTTAGAAGAAAAATATCTTGTCCAAAACTGTGCAAAGAATTAAAACAATATTTTCCCTCAGCTGGCTACTCATGAGCAAGATGCTGAAAAGTAGAATTATCACTTCTTGGAAGCAGCTATTTTTAAATTAGTTTGTAATTCCACAGTGAAATAAAAGTAAGTTTTACTCTTCCAAAGGATAAATCTATTCAGAAATATAAAAACAAGAAAAAAATTATTTTGAAATGTTCCTAAAGCTACTTTCTGAAACCATAAAGTATAGATCTATCTAAAGCATAGATACAACTTCAACATTTTGCACAGGAATTATCAGTAAAATTGATTCCACTTCATACATTGCAGATGAAGAACAAAATTGATTCAACCATCCTATACACTGTTCATGATTCTTCATCCAGAGATGGTTATTAATAGTTAAGGTGAGTTTTCACATGCACAATAAAATGAAAGAAAAACATATAAACACTTTCTGTAACAGAGGTAAGCTGTTTGTCATGAACTTTCCACCCAACATGGGTGATCAGAATTTAGGAAATGTGATTGTTTTATCAACATTGGCCATAAATATCCATTTACACAGAAGTAAGTTCAGAACATATCTGATAAAGCCCATGAACATATTCTGGATTTTCAGCAGGCTAAATGACAGTAGAAGTGTATCCCTGGCTGCCCCTGACAGTGTTTCACCTAAGTGTTATTTAAAACAAATTTCCAGTGTAATAAAGCCTCTCCCCTCTGCAAACGTAAATTATATTTAATATGCCTGGGAAAAAATGAGGCTGCCAAAGTCTGAGGTAAGCCAGCCTTTATGACTTCAGTCCGTTCTCAGCCCTTGATTACAATTTGATTTCCTTTGGCATCAAAAGACAAACTATTTTAGTGAACAATGTTCTTCCTTTACCAAGAGTGAGCTCTAGTTACTTGGCAGAGGGCCGATTGACTTGCAGACAACATGTCCAACCTCCCAGCAATAGCAGACCTGCAGAATTTGATTTAAAGCAGCACAAAGTAAGAAAAACAGAACAGAATGTATATTGCTCACTTGAGAGGCTCATTGTTTAAACGGCCTACTTATCATTAGACTGTGCTCCAATCCTCAACACTTTCTTTTGTGTACTTTATGTCAGACATATGGCCACGCTGGGATGCTGACAGCAGTTTTAACACTGCTGTACTATACATACTACTTGCAATTTGTTCTATCTTATAGCCGGGGCTTTCTTCGAAGAAGAAAGTGAATCTTAAACACTGTAGTTAATAACTGTAACCGTCTGACAAGAAAATATAAAAGTGATGTGCTTGGAATGACGGCAGAGTTCATTCATCTGCACTGGGAGCCTCGTAGACGTTAAAGCACTCAAAATGAAGCATCTATTATAGTAAGAAATGTAACCCACAAAGGCTCCTGAATTCAGTAACACAAAATAAAATGTTCCCATACTCTAAACTCCCCAGCCCCTGTGTCACAAGCTAAAAAAAAAAAAGGAGAAATGCATTTCAAACAGACACAAATTTCACTCAGCCTTTTTGTTTACTTCCACCTTTGGGTAACCATATCTCTCCCACGGGCTTGCAATAGCATGCTTTACCCCTTCTCATCACTATCTGAGCACCAAGAATGCCCTTTTACCTCTTTCTCTGTTTGTTTGTTTTACTTAAGTACCTTAAACCCGATATAGTGATCAAGAGGGAAGAGGCAGAGCCTAGGTCCCAGGCAATCCTGCCTGCCCCATCCAGGCAGGAGCCTTCCTGCCTCCTGGACACCACACCAGGGTTTTCTTGCTATTTCCCCCAAATCTTCCCTGGGGCCAAGGTGCCTCCTGAACCGATTAGGCTCCTCTTTGATTTCAGCTGAATTCTACACCTTCCAAGACCTTATCAGCTCCACAGTAGAACAAGAAGCGTTCAAGGAAAAAAAAAAAAAAAAAG
>VZRU01001681.1:107601-140755 GCA_013398155.1 Pedionomus torquatus
CAAGAAGCGTTCAAGGGAAAAAAAAAAAAAAAGCTCTTCCATTAGAAAATGTTGTTTCATTCAAAAAAAAAGTATGCGAGGAAATATCCTGATTCAGGGACTGTTTTCTTTAAAAAATTCTGATAGAAGATATTGATAATATCAAAACTGTATTTCATTCTTAATGACTTTTTTTTTTGTCAAAAGTGGACTAAAAAAATTGCAGGTCTGAATCAGAGCACAGTATTTCAGTGCTCTCCAGGCAGAACATATCCATTAGTTTCTCTTTGTTTGGTCAAAATTTCAGTCAATTTTGGAATTCAAACAAAAACAACAAATCAAATCTCAACCAACGAAACAAAGCAAAACACTAAATCTCAGAATTTCCTAAAGAATAGATATTCCAAAGCTTAACCAGTTTTGCTCAAGAACAGAAGAATGAGATTATCTAGTCTAGCCTCCTTCTCTACTATACCAAAGAAGCACTAGAGTGAAACAGAAATGAACATCAGATAATTATAATACCAGGCAAAACAATCAAAATAATTAGGAAAATGACAGGTTTACATATCTTATTTCTTGTTGAAAAATTCAATAGCAAATCAGTGAGGAAAGGGAAGAAGGGTGAGAAGGGGGTTTATATATCTGTCTGAAGTATTATTGATAGCAAAAATGAAATTACATAAGATCATCAAGGTCTTGAGCATTGTGTCACTGTCATGACAAATAAAGAATAAGGTCTGGGATAAAAAAATTAATGTCTCCTGTGCACTCTGAAGATTGTCATAAGTAATAAAAGGAAAGTGCAGCTGGGTGTGCGTTCTGAGAACATGTTCATTGTCAGTGTGCTGGAGTAGAACAAGAAGGTAAACTGGAAGGAAATAATGTTATTATATCTCAGCTGGAAAATTCCTGTAATATCTACAGGAAAAAATCAGAAAAAAAAATCTGCAGGGAGTTTTTAACCATTCCCAGATTTATTGAAAAGTAAGAGCAATACAGGGTAATTCAAAAATGCTGAAGGATTATTAGTGTAACTTTTAGGATAAGTTTCTGAAAAATTTATCTTATAAGGAATCTTCCTGAGCTAACCCAAACAAAATATGGCAGATTTTGTTTGCTGACATAAGTCTCAGAAATCTCTGGATCGTTTGTTGGTTCTGGCAAACAGGAATAATTGGAGAATTGCTGTGCTGCAGCCTTATTCTGTGTTCTATTGCTTTAGCCCTTAACCATGGGCACAGTCGGATACCTCAAAAACTAGCTAAGCAGGATTGTGCACAATTTAACAGACTAATATTCAAAGTCAATGCTTATGCCCCTGTCACACTGACATGCTCTGTCTGCAGCACCAGTCAGTGTTTCTCTGCAGTGAGACAGATTGTCAGGCAGGAATTTACTCTAGGGGCATTTATGTCTAGTTTTCTTTATCAGTGAAAAGGCACAGAAAGTCAGAGAAGCCATCAAGAAGATGTTTTCTTGGATCACTCACCTGTGCTTTGAGACACTTGAATCTAAATAATCTGTTTTGCCACTTCACAGAAGCAGTATTCTGAACTCACTTTGTAAGAGCTTACCCTTAGCAGTTAGTTGCTGAATATTATGTTACTGAATATTATGCTACTGGTCTATGTCATTCATACAGTCAGAGGAATTGCGTTTTGCTCACTGGAACACAGATGGAAAGCACTGTCCTCCAGTGCTTAAGACACATACCCAAGATGCTGGTGCAAGTCCTAGCTCCAATGACTACCTTGTCACTTACATGAAATAAAACCCCAACAGCTTGATGGCAGGAGGTCCCACGAAGTTGAATATGAAGCCTTGTCATCAAAAGAAAGGGCTTGGATATAGCTTATTACAGTTAACTTGATCATGCTACTGTCAAGGACAAAAAACAGAAATCAGCACGAGAAGAGTATGTTGAGTATGTCTTATGCATCCAGCTCACAAGAGCCAGAAGTAGATGCATGGTGGATTTGAGTAGCCATGTTTTGGAGGCCAGGAAGCTTTTGTTTCAGTTCAGAAACTTACTGTGGGATGGTCAGCAGGCCCAGTGGCTATCTAAGACACCACCAAAGCTGTGTACACTTAAATACTCAAATACTGACAAGGTATTGAAGTGGATCAATGCAGCTGAGGATGACTTTGAGGATGTCAGTCATGCCTAAAGATGAAACTGGGTGCTTTTTAGGCAGAGGTAGGTACCTTACATCTTTCAGACTCTGGCTTGCAGATGACAACAGTTCCTCCACATACAGAAGTGGAAAGTCAATAAACAAACTTTAAATAATGCTTTGGACAAGGACAAAGAGATCTTAAAATGTACTAGCTCAACATTCTACTTTGTATCCTCCCTATTGCACCGGTCTCCATCAACCTTAAAAATACTCTTTTCCAGACTTCCAAGCTCATTCACATTCTAAGCAAAAAAGAAAATTATAATAACACCACCATTTAAAAACTTCAAATACAAGAGCCAAATTCATCCCCAATGTGACCTCATTAGCTTAATGAGATTACACCAGGGATGTAATTGTCCCAAGGACTAAATTAAATGAGCAGTAATATATGTTTTTTGTAAAATCCTGCAATACGCTCTCATTAACTTTGTTCCCCTAACCACATATTTAACCTCTCTTCCTCTCTCTGGTCATTGTTGGTGTAAATGCAGCTCATCACCCAGGTAAGATTAAGCACATTAACTACATGAAGGAGGCAGCATGCTGAATTTACTGATTAATCTTTTCTCCCACCCTCTTAATGGACTGATTTCAACTATGTGAAGCAAAAAGCAAATATTGCTACTCCCCATAATGAATTTTTTTTTTAAAAAAAGCATTGGGTATCAGGTGCACTTTTTAAATATTTTTTTCTCTTCATTTTCTCTCCCTTTCTTCCTGCTTCAAACTGGCAAAAATCCAGATATTGTTTTGCTGCATCATGTATGAAATGTTTCGCTTCATTGTAATACCAAAGCTGCAATCCTTCTTTCAAACTGTGACTATTAATATTTATTTCATCCTCTGGCTTTCCTGAGCCAAAGCAAATGAACTGTGGCCTCATTGAAATGATACGGTCTCTTGACCCTTTGTGCAGTTTAAAATGATGTAACCTGAACCATTTTAATCTGAAGGCTGGAACAAGTCAAAAACTGTAATGAGTTCAGGACACTTCAAGACATCAGAAGAGCTATCTTGCTATAAAAGATGTATTTTTTGCATATAGAAGCTATAACATCATATACTTCAGGAGTGACACACATAAAAAATCTGCCCAGTAGCTGATTTTTCTACCCCTTCCCAGTGATGACTTCAGAGCCCAGATCTTACTCAAAGGATGAAATAGCTGATAGTAAAAGTGACACCAGAGTTAAACACCTCTGCCAACTTTTCCAGCAGAATAAACAGTATGTTGAGGGTTTAAAACTATGTAATATCTAAATTGGCAGACAATTAATGACTTAGGGAAAACGCTGCCTTTTAGTGAGCTGGGTTTGTTACAGACTTTGATAATAATGTTTGCGTCTCCAGCCTGCTCTGAGATGCCACTTCCAAAGATAACTTTCAGATACATTTGGAGTTCCTTCCCACTTTCACTCCGATCACATCCAGAGATCTCATCAACTCCACTGAAGTCAGTGAAAAATTAATAAAATAAACCTTTACATGCTGGGTTTGTTTTCTTCAAGATCACTAAACATTATATAGAATTATATAAACACTTATATAAAATTATATAAAAGTCTTACAAGTGTGAAAAATTAGGGATAATGATCCCTGTCAGGAAAGCAATTAAACTAGGTACAAAACCTCTGCCCCAAATGTCAAGTCCAATGGATCATCCCATCTTTTTTAACAGTTTAAGAAACAGCTTCTGCTCATACTATGCAGCAGTGAGTTAGTGCTCTGTTCTCATCTGGAGAGCTAACAATCTAATGGCAGAGGAAAAAGGCAAATTAAACAAGGCAGAATGAATTCAGACTGCAGAGCATCCAGCAGAGCTGAACGTAACAAGCTTGAATTAAATAATTAGAATACCAAGGAAAAAAAAACCTTAGAGAGCAAAGGGTGTTCTTGGTCACTGATTGCTATTTAAATTGGTTTGGCCTCTAACGATTTAGAGATGGTCAAAATGCATAAATTTCCCCAAGCTTTATGTGCTTGGCTGTGATGACTGAAGAATGGAAAAAGTCCAATTTGCATAGTACGTTTTTATAGATGGGTAAGCCTTTAAGTGGATTAATAAAGTTTGGTACTTTTAAAGGCATAGATTTGTATTAAATGACAGGTATTCGAGTTAAAAATAAAATGAAAACAACATATACACACACTGATTAGAAACACGTACAATACCTATTTGCCAAGGTTAAGGTCAAAGAGTTATTATAGTCAGATAACCAAAACATCTGCACAGGAAAAGCTTTCAAATTTCACCAAATTACGTATCAAATCATTTTATGGGTCTCATGGTACTGTTGAAATCCTTGAAGACTGCTGTGTCCTGAAATAGTTTGCAAGCTTGGAACTCCAGCTAAAACTCTTCTGATAGTTATTCACTTTCCAAGTAGGATGCTATTCACTGTCTTCACTTTAACCCTCCACCCCAATATTTTTCTATTAAATCACGGAATTTTTCTTTTTTTCTGACATGCTTTGACATCTAAATGAGAGAAATAGAAAAATACTACCTGCCTTCAAACCCAAAAAACTAAATCTTATCATGCAAATTTCACCCCAAAGAGATTTTTGCCCATAGAGACACTGTGTTTTGAAGAACAAATTATTATTGGACTGAAGGCTGTATTTTATTTCTTTTAGTTTTGGTTTATATCAGAAAGAAATTTTGTGACCAGCTTATTATTCATTTTTTTACATTTGTGGCAAAATGAAAAAAAAAGGAAATAATTTGCAATTGAATTATATTTTTACATGAAACAGTAGATTATTTTTAAAAATCTTAGTCTATACCAAAATACCATTTTAAATTTTTTTTAAAAAGCAAATATTTCAATTAGATGGTGTTAAAATGAAAGTTATTTTATCTTGTCAAAAAAAATCTTTCATTTTAGGACAAAGCAACTTAATTAATAGGACAAAAATTCACAAGATGTGAATTACAACTTCATGAAGTAAAAATAAATAAAAGTCTTGTGCTGCTTTGGCAAACATTATTTTGGGCTCTTGGATAGGAACTGTAATGTAAATGCAAATTACACTAATATTTTGTAAAACAAAGTAATTAAAAAAAATTAAAAGAGAGTACCTGTAGTCTGCCAGTATCTTAATCTATTATATTCATAGTTACTGCAGCAGAGAAGGTCTCAAATTAGTCTAATATCCCCCACTACTCTTTATTGCAGTGATTTGAGTGTCTGAATGACAAACTGAAGGCACCTAATATAATTTTTATGTATAGCTTTACTTACATAAGATTACATTACTCAGGGTTTGACTTTTATAAGCAGACAATGAAAAAGGAACATACATTTCCATTACTTAAGGTGCCCATATTATATATGCCCAAATACAGAATTGGCATATACCACTCAAAACCATATGTTACACAGACGTTTCTTTATGAAGAAAAATGTTTCATAAGTAACTGAAAGTAAATCTTCAAAACATAGGGAAATAACCCTCATAAATGGAGTCATTCAAGAAAAATATAAAGCACAAGATATGAAGGGGGCCAAGGCCTGCCTCAGCCCCCAGAATTTCACTGAAGAACCTTGCTTATTGGAAGCACCATGTCCTCCTTCTTTTAAACAATTAAACAACATATACATATAGAAATGATAGTATTTTAGCATTGGCTGTACTGATCAATTTAGCTCAGTCCACAGAGCCTTTGAAGGACAGCAATGTCACTAAGCTATTAATCAAAAGAATCCATAGGTATACAAAGTCACTGATTAACAATATTTTAAAGGAGCTATTAGCAGGAAATTCTGTCTTAGTAGAGGCTCTTGTATTAGCAAAATTAAATTCAGGCTTATGGAACACTGTTGCTTGGAGAGCATGGAAATACCCTGCAGGGGAGTCAGTGCAGCCAGGGGTTCAGTTTGCCTCAGTACCTCTGGTACCAACATCAACACTCAGCTGTTTCCAGCTGTGTTCAGTGTGCACACAGTGAGGCTCTAGGTTACGACACCATGCTTTGTTTCCTAGCTTGCATTTGGAATAAGATTGCAAAGGGTTAGCCAAATGTTAGTCTGGTGGTGTCTGCTTTGGTTGCATAAGTTACTGTGAGTATCTGGGAATCCCTGAGAAAGTCAAAGGAAACTGCTTTGTGGGCATCGCTTCAAAGGGCTGGGATGGACAGTGTGCTGGACGCTTTTTCCCAACAGCATCTAAATTTATCTCCATTGTTCTTGTTTTTCTTTTTTTTTTTTTTTTTCTGCTTAGTACTAAACCTGGCTCCCAGCCAGCAAGGGACAACAATATCTTGACAGAGAACCTAGTGCATCCCACACGGGTCATCTACATTGTCTGGGATCCATGTGCATCAGAGATTACAACAGTAGAAAACAAAAGAATTACGCAACAGAAAGGTCTTGATGAGAGTAAACAAGAGAAACGTGACTTACTGCTGAAGCACTTTCCTGCCTGTAGTGGAAGCAGGGGGACAAGAGGAGGTCCACCCTTCAAATCTTCTCAGACAGTAACATAAAAATGCAGTGAATAAGCAACTCATGTACTGTTGTCCGGTGTTTCTGTTTAGTCAGTACTGTTCCTCAGAGCAGAGATAAAGGACTAAATAGTATGCAATTTCATACAAAAACATGCATTTGTTTTAAGATCCAGCTGATAACACTGATAAAGTCTTAGGTAAATTAAAAGTGTGTTACTAAAGTCAATGCTGGTTTATTCAAAAGGAAAATCAACTGTACCCGTGAGAGAGCTTGACTGGAGGAAGACTGTGGGACCGTTCAAATCCTGCTTTGCTCTGAAAGAGGCCACTTGAGCTCATGTCAGCCATGAGAGCAGTGTGGCCAGCCTCAGCTTCCTCAGAGCCCTTGGCACAACCGCACTTCCAAGGACCTGCTCTGCAAATGATTCAGCTTGTCAAGGCTTAGCAAGCTCCCCATCCCCAGCAATATACCCCCATGGTACCATTTCCTTCACTTTTAACCCTGCTTTTTGTTGTGTACGTGCCAGCAATGGGCCATCCCAGCTCTGAAGGAAAGGGATTGCAAAGTAGGGAGTATTTAACTGGAGATCAGCTCCTGCTCACGCTCTTTTCTCCTGTAACTTGTTGGCAATAGTATATTACTTTGGTAGACACAGGTACATCTCCTCAATGTGGAAAGGAGAGATGCAGCCCAAAACAGGCTAAGAGTGCAGTTGAATACATTAAAAAAAAAAAAAAAAAAAAAAAGAAAAGCAAAAGAACCAAACCCAATGGGGAGTTTATAATCCAGAAGTTATGGGAAGAATGCTGTCCAGTGACCCAAAAATGTTGGGAAGCCTCAAGGCACACCAAATACTCTATTTTTCTTACCATGGAATTTTGTACAATGAAGATGGTCAGATGCCTGAGCAGGTTGCCCAGAAAGGTTGTGGAGTCATCACCTTTGGAGATACTAAATGGTTTACTGGGCAAGTCTCCCAGCAACTTGATCTAACTGAGCCTGCTTTGTGCAAGGGACTAGAGATGATGACCTCAGGAAGTTCCTTTTAACCTCAGTTTTTCTACCATCCTGTGACTCTGTGAAAGGAAAGAACAGATGAAGCCTAGCTGCAACCTCATAGTTGTAGCACTTGGTTTACAAGAGGAGATCTGAATTCTGTTTCCAAATATCTACTTATATGTGTGTATATACACACACAGACACAGAGCATGTTAAAGCTCTGTTAAAAACAATAGATAAAAATGAGCTACTCCTTTTTAAAATGTTGTATGCTCCTGCCTCCTGGGCAGAGCTTACATTGTGGGCTGCAGATTACACATGAACAGAAGCATCTCCAGAAACTGCAAGTGAGAAAAAAACAGTGAACAGGAGCTACATTATATCCCCAGTCTTCACACTGGTTAGAATTAGGCAGTATTACACCCATTTACTGACCTCAGGTAGCTCCCTCTGTCTATTCCAAGATGCCTAATTTTCTCCATGCTTTTGTACAAGAAGCCTGGGTACCTCATTCTCACCTAAGTATTTTAGTGCTTTAATTAAACCATTCCCTATCACTTACCAAATTTCCTACAAATGTACCAACAGTCTTGAAAAGTTCCTACATTCCTTAAACTGAATCCACAAGCTTTCACCTGTCATATGACTGATTTCTAATACACTTTACAAAAAGGCGTTAACCCCCTGACCTTCAAGCTAGTAGATGTTTTAATATTTAAATTATTGAAGTGGACACTACCTCATTCAGAGATAGCCTGATCTTCATGCATATGTGCCTTATTTGATATCATTGTTCTCTTGCAGTCTCCCCATAAGTGTGTATTATCTATTATCTCCTGTCTTACAATATATACTCTTGAGAAACTGTGAAAGGGAAAACTAATTTCCAGTTTGTGCTTTTTTTTTAAAGACCTCACCACATGAGGTCATTGTTACGGCTGCAGGCCCCAGGTGCGATAGTTACATGATATTTTTTTATTATAATCATTGATAGTATTATAGACTTTGAAAGAAAGAGGGAAGTGTAATTACCAGATTAAGCAAGAAGATGGTATGGTCAGTGAAGATGGAAATGTAAGGAAATAGTTTCAAGAAAAGGGAAAACCATTAAAACTATTCATCAGCATTTCAATTTCTCTATTTGTATAAATAGAATAGTCTTCACCTATGTAAAAGCTTGAAAATGAGCTCAGCATGAAAATAATATTTTGTGCATGAAAAACTATTGTAAATCATTTTAAAATGATTTTCACATATGCTCCATGTAATTAATTATTGAAATAACACTTCTTTTACTGTTCTTGCCATTCTCACTGAGTGTAGAGGTTCTGAACTATATATTGCACATGAATCAGTACTGAATTTGACACTAGTGATATAAGAAAGTAGAAGTGAATGTTTATGAGATTTCATGCAGGCAGGAAACACTGATATGTTACAGAACAAAATAAATTTCCCACTGTGATAGGTAGGTTGGAGTCTATTTCCAAACTATAGCAGAAGTCTCCGTCTTAATGTCGCTAATCATATTAGCTAAATATCACAGCAGGTAAAATGAGTTTTCAATAACACTGCTGAGTAATTTTCCAGCTAGTTTCATGCTTGGGATAATCTTATTTTTTTCTTTGTACGTTTTGCATGGATATACTGGGGCAATTATCTTCAGGCATTTGGAAACCAAGCTAGCACAGCAGCTTGCCAGTCTGCCTTAGTGTGACCCACTGTGGTGTTTATGTTCTGCATGCCAGTTGTTATTAGCTCACATGTGCGTGGAATACCATTTTCCTCTTTATTGGTTTAACATAATGGTATACCATGGGGAGTGTTTTACAGAAGGGACAGGATCTGAATATAAAGACTTTCCTTTAAAGCAGGTATTTATTATCCATAGACGGGCAATTTTGCTCATTCCTAACTATTATTTTATTCATGAACACCAAAATAGATATCATAGAGGACCTTAAAGATTAATAGATAACAGAGAAAATAATTGCAATTATCTTCTGAGCAACCACAGTTTGCTAAGTGTTGTATAAACATTTTCCCAATCTCAGGTATTGGTACAACATTTTGACTGTCCACTACAGGAGAGGATAAATTTCACAGTAAATTCCTCAAGTGTGGGCACACAGTGCTCAATGTCCCCTAACATTGTCGTTACATCCATCTCAGAGCCGGGCTGACTTAAAGGTTTCCTTACATCCCCACCGTAAAGCTTCCTCCGGTGTATCCTTTCAGCTGGGCATGGTGAGTCAGGTCAGAGAATCATCCAGGTTTAAAAAAACCCAGACAAACCCAAAAACTCTTACAAAAGAAAAGTTATTTTTCTTTTATCCAAGTCTAGTGCTTACTCTGTCTCACAA
The DNA here is from genome assembly GCA_013398155.1 of Pedionomus torquatus. Taxonomy (NCBI): domain Eukaryota; kingdom Metazoa; phylum Chordata; class Aves; order Charadriiformes; family Pedionomidae; genus Pedionomus; species Pedionomus torquatus. Next base: position 117,577 of record VZRU01001681.1, read on the forward strand.
ACAATTGGGGCAGAGTAACACAGGGAGCAATTCATGGAGGGAACAAAAAGGCAGGGATGGAAAGGTTTATGTCTCTAAAATGGCAGAATAATGTGGAGGAAAACAGGAACCAAAAAGGGAGAAAATAGAAAAGTGTCTTATCCCCAATTTGCCTGGAATTGGAAGTTTTCTTTTAAAGAAAGAGATAAGATCCTAAGATGAATGAGGAAATGGAAGACAAACGGCATTCTGCATCAGATCAAACAGCAAGATTATGTGAGGCTAGATCACGGAAGAGAGAGCAAGACCATGGACTGCAGATGTGTAGACATCTCTTTTTTCTGCTTTTTCTTCACGCAGTACAGAAAGCAGAAACCTCAGCACTGCAATGGAGTCATGCAAGCTCCGGGACGGCAGCAGAGTGGACAAGTTGCCCAAATCCACTTGCCACCCTCGAGAGACAGACCTGCAGGTAAAGGGAGGGGAATCTGCTCCTTTGGGTTCCATCCTTGGAGACTTCTTGCACTAATGCTTCAGCTTAGCCTATGCGTGCCAAAAATGTGCTGGCACAAAGGAGTAAAGAAGTGAAAAGTGCAAGGCTAGAAAATATGAACGGCTTTGCTCAAATGAACTGTATTAATTTAAAATAAATTAAAATAAATTCACAACTTGGGAATAGACTAATAATGCAACAAGAAACGATTTTTTTTTTCCCAGTCTAATGCTACTCTGCCTTTCTCCCCAGAGGCCATGAGGTTTCAGTCTAGTCTTGCAGTTCATGTCCAAAGCCCCTTGCAGCATATAGCAAAAATGGGAGGAAATGGATTTTGGCCTAATGATCCTCATCATATGCAAGGATTTGCGTACGTGGAAGGCCACAACAGTTCAATCAGTGTTGATATGCTTTGAAATAGATCATAAATATGCATACCTCATTCCTTTTATGTTGCGGGTTAAATGTTAAAAGACAACACAGAGAAAATGTTTTAGGAAGTGATTTGAATATGGACAAACGGTTAAATCGCTAAACATAAAGTACTCAAGATATCCTGAAACAGGTATTAGTATAAACACTCAAATGGACAGAACCCCTCTAATTTTGACCCACACCTATCTCTTGATCTACCATGAGACTCTAAACTCCAAAAAAACTTGTTTCCAACTGATTTGTATCATGTGGTTCTTTCCTGTTTTAACCAAATCAGAATAATGCAGCAATTTAATTTTTATAAATACTTTTCATATACTGGGTAGTTCATGCAGCAGAATGACAATTGTATGTCCTAAATGTGGGGAAAACTTGAGTCAGTGTTTGTCCCTTATTAGACATCAGAGGACCAGCCTGTCAGCTGTGTAGGTTACTTGATCTAAAAAAAAATAAAATAAAATGTTGCAAACAATGACTAGGAAGATTATTTTGGGTTGCTTTGCTTTGTTTTTCCCCTCTCCAGTTAAGCCATTCGAAACATACTTGTCCCAAGTTCTCTGATCTTTGCCTGAGTTCATGCCCCATCCCTTAACCCCACCAGGGGCATTAAGCAGGTTCTTATTTTTAAGAACCTGCTGAGAAGTTTATATCTTTCGTACACCTACCTCTCTGCCTGATTTGGAAATTGGCCAGCGGGTTCAGAAGTTATTAAGCAAAGAAAAATGTGAGTTAGCAAAGTGACAGGCAGCATGGTGACAACAGCTTCACTTCTTTTGGAAACCAGACAAAAATAGATGCTTGTATATCCTAAATGCCAAAATTAAGTGGAAGGGAACTTTTCTGAGCTTCCGGTCTAAACGGAAACCAGATGTTTCAGGGTTATTTTCTCTGGTCCTTCAGAGAAGAGTTGCTTTGTCAATAAGTTGCTTCCTCTGTCACAGTCTAAGACTTTTTCCGCTGGCATTCAAGTGCACTTCAGGCTGGAGGGGGTGCAGCCAACAAACCTTTCTCCAGGATTTTGGAAACTCATTATAAAAAAACTTGCTCAGCACAAATAAGTGTCTGCTCATATTTTTGAGTTTTAAATCCATTTTCTTCTTTCAGATAAGAACAGCCAAATCCTCAGCTTGTCTAAATCAGCACAGAAACATTCAGCAGCACCATGTCAATTTAAACCAATTGAGAGTCCTTGTATAAACCAGATGATTTCCCACACAAATCAGGTTTGCTAGTTGCGCTAGCAAAAGTATGGAAGCCACTCCTTGTTTGGATGTTGTTACTGAAATAAAGAAATTGATCTTAATTCTCCAGCCTACTGATTTTCCCCTACAGCCAACCAAGTGGCAATCCCCAAGGATGGGAGTATTGGGAAAGTACTGGGGAAAAGTACAGAAAAGCACAGGACAGGTCAAATTAAAAAACAAAAAAAAAAAAAAAAAAAAAAAAAAAAAAAAAAAAAAAAAAAAAAAAAAAAAAAAAAAAAAAAAAAAAAAAAAAAAAAAAAAAAAAAAAAAAAAAAAAAAAAAAACTGCTTTAACCTGTCTCTTTCTCTTAACTAGATGATGTTTCAAAAGAAATATTATCTAGCTTTACTTAATTTAAAAATAATTAAAATCTCATATAATCTATAATCTTCTAGTTTGACAATCTAGACCTTCCTTCCCCCTCTACTCTGCCCTGGGGAAGCTGCATCTGGAGTACTGTGTCCAGTTCTGGGCCTCCCAGTTCAAGACAGACAAGGAACTACTGGGGAGAGTCCAGTGGAGGGCTGCGAAGATGGTCCCAGAAGGGACTGGAACATCTCTCTTATGAGGAAAGGCTGAGATACCCGACTCTGTTTAGCCTGGAGAAGACTGAGAGAGGACCTCATAAATGCTTATAAATGTCTAAAGGGAGGATATCAGGAGGATGGGGTCAGACTCGTTTCAGTGGTGCCCAGTGACAGAACAAGGGGCAATGGACACAAGCTGAAACACAGGAAGTTTGAGAGGAAAAAATTCTTTACTTTGAGGGTGTCAGAGCACTGGAACAGCCTGCCCAGAGAGGCTGGTGGAGTCTCCTTCTCTGGAATTATTCAAAACTCACCTGGATGTCTTCCTGTCCAGTCTGTTCTAGGTGAACCTGCTTTGGCAGGGGGGGTGGACTAGATGATCTCCAAAGGTCTGTTCTAGACACCACCATTCTGTGATTCTGGGATAATAGGCATCCCATCAGACTTTTTTTCTGATGGGAAGATAAGAAATAAATTTTTACTGAAGAGGATAAACATCTATTAATCCAACAGATTTCTATTATATGTTTCAGATTACTAGCTCTAATTTGGGTTTAACACACTCCAGTTTGGAGAAGATTGATACAAGACCTTAGTTCTACATGACAAAAATTATCAAAACACATTCTCACCATCAAGGTATCAACCTTCAGAGGTTTGCACACACATTTAACCTTACATGAGACAAACCAGGATGTGTAAAAGTTGAGTTAGCACTTCCCTTACAGGAAAAGGACTGTAACTGGTGAAATGGAGGACAAGTATTTGAATCCAGGTCAATTTCAATATTGATACAAGCAACAATAACTCATTACTCTGTAATGTGATAGGACACTCTGTTAATGTGATAAGCATTCTTTTTCTGCCACTATTCTTCTATTTTTCTAAATTAAACATCTCTGTTAACTACATATGAAGATCTGGAGGGTTTAGCACATTGTCTTAGTTTCAACAATTATTAAAAGTATTTCTGTTATTAAGAAACAACTGGTAAACTGAAAGGGGAGAACAACATAAATGACATTACATGCTAAATTATATATTATTACAAATTGTTTACAAGGCTATTGGGAGTAGTTAAGGCAATAAAAGAAAACACGTTTAGGTAGACTTGACAATGTTTAACAAGCAAGAGAGGAATTTACACACACAGTGGTAATAACAGATACAAAGGAATAATTACTTTTAAACTTGTTTTTATTTACAAGAAAGTACATTCCATGTATCCCAGCAGATTCTTTACAAAGGTCATCACAGATACATATAAATGTGGTGAAAAACAAACACAAGATGAATAAATTCTACTATAAGAAGCATAAGCTCTTTCCAGGAATGTATTATATATTTTGATTTATTCTACATGGATAGCAGTCTTTTGACATACTTGTTACGTGGTTGAAGAACACCACACTTGAGTTTCCTGCTTCAATACACGATATCCTAATAATAACCATTCTGTTATTTTAACATTGTTTTTTTTAATAAGTTTTTTTTAGTAAGTTTTTTTTTAATAAGTTGTTTAGCACTCATTTTTGAAGTCTCAACCTTGAAATGGAGACACTAATTTTCTAATGGCCCCTATGCAAAAATCAACCTATCTGTTTCTTAAGGATCACTTCTGTGACACAGGCTGAGCCCATGTTAATGCTAAAATTGACAAGCCACACAAACACAGTATTAAATGTGGCAATGGCAAGACTTAAACTAAAGGAACTATAGTTCCTCTGCTTCTGATTCAGTGACCAAATTAAACAGTCTGTAAGGGGTATTCCTGTACATGTGTGCTCCTTATCAGCTGTCCAGGTTCATTTTTTAGGTTAAATTATCATCTCAGCAGCAAAATATAATAGGTAACTCTATTGCACAGGGCTCATAAAAAGTTTCAATCTTCTAGAACTTCTTCATTATTTTGGAATATCACAGAGTTCCAGGAAGATCAGGAAAATTTATCATAATTTTTTTTCCTGACAAATAGTAATAGAGCCTTCTCTACCAATGTCCAGGATCATACCCAGAAGTATTTGGTCTATTCAAACTTAAAGGTAGAAAGCACAAGCAAGCTAGGACAGGGAAGGCATACAAGGAGAAGCATCACTCTGAATTTGATTAAAATGCACACCCACTGCCTCATGCCTCCACTACTGCCTGTCAGTGGAGACACAACTCTGGGCTAGACAGCTTGTTCTGACTCTGTTATATCAATATGCCTAAATGCATCTGCCCCTAGGGAATGATTGCTCACTTCTGGGCGGGTGCTGCAGCATGCCTTCATGTACATTACTTGGCTGTCCTCATCTAGAGTAGGTTGGCTTCATCGACATCATATGGCATTTCCCATGGGTGTGCCCTCTACCCCATTTCGGTGGCCCTGGAACACAATATTTTTTTGTGTGCATGTTCTTTTCCAGTTCAGAGTTCAAAACATTATGAGGTCAACACTTCTGTCCACCAGCTCAGAAGGCAGTTATGTGTCACATACTAAGGAAGTTGTTGCAGGTCCTGATGCATGATGTGAAGAGAGTGTTTGAGAGTGAAAATCTTGCCAGGAGCATGAAACAAACCAATTCATTGAAATCTTACCTATTTTTCCTACAATGAGGGCCTTTCGAAAAGATAGCTGAGTTTTGTCTCACAGAGAGCTATTAGTGTACTTCAAAAGGAAGCCAGAATAGTTCCAATTTGCAAGATTTCAGCCATTTCACTCTGTATGGTTTCTTATACGGATGGACAAAACAATGAAATTGCAGCTGTGAGAAGGAACAAGAGTATTTGGGACAGCATCCCAGGTGCACATCTGCAATCAGGACCTGACTACTGGTCCCTCACTTCCACCCAAATGTCCTTGTTTGGTTTGTGCCTGAATAAAAAACAAAGCAGCATCTAGATGAAAACGACTTCTACAGGATGCGAATGGGTGTTCTGTTCAAACATTCAAAACTAAGGATATCAGATAGAGGTAATGAGGGAAATAACCTCATAGCACTCTTTGAGAAGCTTGTCAGATCAAGTCACAGGGAAGGCATGGGTAGTTATATCTATAAACACAATACCACTAGACAGAGATTAGATACCACTATGTAATGCAAATGGATTGAACATGAGCAGCAGTATGTTCATGTTTCATTGGGCAGCAGAGACTGTACAATGAAACCACAAATGTAAATATTAAACTTTGCCCAGGCAAGCACATCACTGGTGGCAGGCAAGTTATTGCTTCCCTACATACTATTTACCAATGTCTAACTACAGTAGCCAAATGTTTGGTTTGAACATGTATTTTAAAGGTTGCCTTAGCTCAGCTATTCCAGTAGCACTATTGGGAACAAAACCCCAGCCTAGACAAAATCCGCAGCTGGGAATTTTTATGAAGGGACTTCATGTATTTGTATGAAGCATTGAGGCCAGGGACCTGATGAGGAGTACTGGTGAGCAACTGCAGTTTAAGTGATTCTTATAGTTCTGTTTAATTGCACTGTTCAGGTAAAATTTCACTCTTTACTGGAAACCTCTGTCTACACCAATTTGCTAAGGATAAAATAACCAATTATTTTTCAAAAATATTATTCCAAGGTGTCGACTGACTAGATTTGTGAATAAAGATTGGAGTAGAAAAAAACAAACAACAAAACAAGGGGGAGGGGGTGTGTGATTGAAGTTAAAAAGTGCATAAATCACTTCAGAAATATAATTTGCAAATTCATTGTGTGAAGCAATTAATCAAAGCATGGCTGAGTTATAGTACTTGAGAGACTTTGATCTGACAACTGGAAGAAATATAAAGAAACTACTGGGTATCAAGCTACAGTGTTAGAACGTAAAATGTTTCTCCATGCTAGTCACAAGTTTAATTACTTCTTTTTTTCTGCTGACAGACCCAAATTAAAATAAATGGGCCACATCGAGACAAATTTCAGATGCATGAAGCGCTTAAGAATATATTGTTCCCATAACACAAGAATACCATGGAATTTATTAATAAAGCTGTTCTCTTTTTTTTTTTTTTTTTTTTTTTACTGGGAAATGAATTGGTAAAGTAAAACGGAATACATAAGAAATGTTGAACATTTTCTATTTTAGATGCTTAATTTAGAGATTTCAATGTGCTGCTTTTATTTTTACAAGAGTATATATGCATACCCAGATTTACAGCAGTGTGTGACAAGAAAAATAGTTACAGTAAAAAACACAGACAGTAGTCAAATATTAACTGAACCACCTCACTACTGTCATTCCTTACTCTCAGTGAAGAATTTCAGTCCAAGACACAGAGACTGTCCTGCTAACAAATCTGTATAGGTTTGAGATTGCTAAAAGTCACTTGAGATATTTTTAAAGTAACTAAATGCACTTTTAGAGTGACTAGTTATAATATTAGAAATTAAAATATAACATATTTTTTGTAATATGTATGCAAATCTAAGTTAAAAATTTAAAGGTTTCAGGAACTTAGTGAGACTATTGCTAAAGGAAATTATTAAATCAGTATGTACTGCTGCCATACCCTATGAAACATGGCTGGGGCTGGTCCATCATACTGGAACTCATATCAATAAGCGAGCAGTCAGAAACCGTGAGTCAGCATCAGCATACCCAAAGTCAACATTTCTAGTCATTTGCCTTAAATGAAAAACCATAAAGCTGAAAAGAAGTGTCACTGTTACATCACCTGTGTTACGGTTTTGAAGGAGCTATAGGAGAAGTTTATTGCCTAGTCTGTATTCAGTAGTATGGATGGATATTAAATATCCAGAAAGGCAAACAAATGAACAGCAACATATAAAGGCATTCCCCCTGGCTGATAGGAACAGATCTTGAATGCTCTTTAATCTCCAGGGTAATGATCTCACTCTTTCCCTTTCCTCGTTCTCATCCTTCCAATGCTGCCTTTCCGTATATTTCTCCCTCTGTTTCACACAGTCTTACATTCTTCTCACAGGTTTCTGCCTTGAGTTACCTATAATCTGTACATAGCAATCAGCAGAGACAACACATAATTGCTTACGTTAATGAAGAAGTAGGAAAAAAAATCCTCCTTTTTGTCCATTTAAGTAGCCAGCCAAATATAGATGCTTCGTTGGCTGACACTGCTGTAATGTAGCCATAACTCCTCTGCATATCTACACACAATGGCAGTGAAGGAACCTCATTCTCCTGTCCCCGCTGTCTAAATTGCATGAGCGATTATGCACTTACTGCAGTGGGCTCCAGAAACACTTATTTTTGTGTGTGAGACGGTGGTGCCTGTGGAGCTCTAGAAAAAAAAAGTGAACTATGTAAGAGGAGAGTAGCAGTTAATATACTAATACTTCCTCTGGGAAATACACTTAAAAGCCATGCAATTCAGAGGATATGAACACCTTATTTCTGTGCAATTCACTACTGAAGTTATCCTGAAATAGACTTGTTTTAATGAAGACCCTTCATTCTTAAGAGTCTGAGGCTTTAAAATCTCCAGCACCTGGGATGCACTGGCGTCTTCAGATGTTATTTGCTTCACAGCAACAAAGGAGCTAGAAACTCACATAGACTACCAAGTCTGAAGTATCAGTCCCAAAGCAAAAAAGCATAAGTTTTCTTTCTGCAGACAAAACCGAAACACAGTCTTAAAGCAATGAAATGTCTCAGTTGCAGTTCTAGACACAATGTGCTTTGCAAGCCCCAGCCTCATCGTATCCTTCCTGAGGCCCTGCTTCCTTCCAGACAGCAGTGCTGGTTCACAGGCACCCGATCGCAGCGCTCAGGCTACGTTCTGCCGAGTTCTCGTGTCGTCAATCTAGTCGTTCCCACAACTTTCCAAAGGTTGCCTTGATTTCTTGCAAGGCTATGAAAGATAGTACAGCAGGGGTGAACAGGAAAAGCAGACTTTGTTTGGAAATAAAAAGAGAAGGCAAAAAAAAAAAAAAAAAAAAAAAAAAAAAAAAAAAAAAAAAAAAAAAAAAAAAGAAACGACAAAACTCTTGACTCCTTCCTTGCTCTACATGAATCCATATAAGCAAACAAAATTAGGGGAGGGCTTCCCTCAAATGGGATGTAATCTTATTCATACAAGTTTCTTTAAAATGTATGTCTAAAATTCTAAGACATGAGTAATGATTCTCTTTTCAAGACTTCCTTGTCTTACACATAAATTCAGTGAGGAAAAAAGCCACACAAAGAAAGATTGTCTTCTCGCTCACAATGAGGAACTAATTGAGTAGTTTTCCAAAAGAACTTCATCAAGGAAAAAAGGATTGCAAGGAGACTGGAAAAATAAAACATCGGATGATCCAGAACATCATTAACCCTAGTTATATTTCTTGGAAATTAGTTCTTATGCACTTTCTTCTGTACCTTACAGATAGAAGAAAGATTTTGTGATTGTAGCCTCCTTCATCCTGCCTCAATTCCATTTACTTTCAAGAAATGTGTTTACTGTGAGAAAATAGAATAGAAGTATTTGATTCAGAAGACAAGCATGGAAGGGGGATGTAGAGGAGCAGGGAATCAGTGAAAAGCAGGCAAAATGGGGAGCTTTAATAAAAGGAATAGGTAAAGGGACTCAAGAAAGTGAAACACAAAAGAGAAGAAAGGAGAAATGGTGAAATGCCACATCAAATGGTAGGGAATATTTTTTTGATAACACCCTAACTTTTAGCTTTAAAAGATAATGTCTAAATGTTGCATTAACTAGTGGTTGGGGCTTTATTCTGTCTGCATTAATAAAACTGTCATAGGCACTGGTACCTCTGTAGCCACTATGTTTTTTATTTTCTGATCTGTTTCTTTTTGTTTGTCACAAAAAGATGTAATATTCATCTCTGTTGGATGAAGCACTTTGAATTTTTTTAAATTCTTATGTTGTCTTATTGCCAGTAATGTGAATGTTACACATGTCCGCAGGTATTTAATCCTGATTTTCCTTCTATTGACATTCAAACTGCATAACCCTCTTTTCTCACACAAAAGTGAATAATGTTCCACAAAAGCAAGTGTCCATTTCTTTCATATCCCTTCACTTTCACAGCAGGTTATTTCCAGAATCTTCTGTCCTCTATCCTCTTTTGCTTGAAGGAAATGAAAAATTACTGATATGATTACTAAGGATTTTTTCTCCTTTAGCAACCTTTGAGGCTCCCTGAAGTTGTTCATTAGCTGTGAGGTATCCAGTAAAATCAAGTCATTACAGAGGATGTACACCACCATCTGTGGTTCTCCACTTTCTATATCAGAAGTCTATATGATATAAATATCAAACCTCAGGAAAATATTAATTGCTTATTATTTAAATAAAGTCTTCAACAAAAATCATCTCTCTTAGGTGGCTGTGGATACATTTGTTTCTTTTGTTTCCTTTTGTTACACTTGTTTCCACAAAATACATGTCATTCTTTATCATCACCTCGGAAGATTCCGTTTCTATACTGAGGACACAGTAACAGCTGAAAACTTCCAGCAACAGGTATCCAACCCCTTTTGATATAACTGTCTTTCATAGTTACAGTTTGCACCTCCTCAATACTCTTTGATTACTTTTCCAAAGGGTTCCATGGTGCTCCTCCTTGAATCCGAGCTGGTGAAATTTCTTGAATCTGGTTGTCTAAGATATTTTCTTTCAATCTAAAAAAAATATGGGAAATTTTAAAAATAAAATTGCCAAGTGTTTTGGTAAATTCCTGACAGGAGGAAATTTTATGGTCTTCATCCTACAGTTAGAAAACTTAAAAAGGAAGATTAATGTCATAACTCCAAAGTCAAATGAGGGAAAACTGTGGTTGCATGTGGAATTATACCTGAAAGTCTTGGGTGGCATCGCCTCCTCCCCATCCTCTTAGGTCAGGTGCACTACTTCAGCTTGTGGCAGTGTATTTCATTGGCACTGAAAAGTGTTCTCTGTGCTGTTATATCATACAGCAGAAAAATGGAAGACATCAGAAATTTATGATTCAGAGGTGTGAGACCTGCAAGCACTTAGAAGTAGAGTGAAACAGGAGGGGGAGCTCTCAGTACACCAGCCAACAATGAAAACACACTCCAGTGCAGAAATGTTTCCTAAACCAGGAAAGGAGGATCAGCTCTCCCTCTGCTTTCAGCTGGAAAAAAAAAGTAACAATTTTCTCACCTGAGTCTGGTGTTCAGCATTTGCTGGCACAAAAGTTTTCTTAAAATTGCATCTTCCGTTCATCAAACGTTTTCTCGATCACTGGTAATATGTTGTACATTGTTTGTTGGATTACACAGGAAAAACTGAGCTACTTATCTTCTCACCTTTGCCTTTTTGATAAAGCATATAAAAACTAACCTGGTTCAGCAAGCAACTATAGCAAACAGCTAGGGAAAGAGCAAGGACAACATCAGTAACAAGTCAGAGATCCAAGAAGTGTCGCACAGCAAGAGAATCATGCACAACTGCTTTCTGCCTTACTTAGGTCTTTACTTCATATGTCTGCAGCTCAGCACCACAACCTTCTTCTGCCCTGTGGCCCCATATGATAAGTGCAAGCCATGCTTTGGTCTGTGATCTACAGATGACAAGATCACCACTAGAAACCACATTTCCTCTTTGCTGCTCTTTCCTCATTTATTGCAAGGTGCTGCACTCACTCAACTTGAAATCAAGTAGAGACACTTGGGATGTCTGAAAAGGAAACAGCTAATTATAGAGTAGCTACAGATGCAAGTAACAGGGCAAAAAAGTTAATTTTGTAAGCAAAAACAAAATACTATTGAAATCAGTCGGGAATAATTCATACAGCCACTTCTGCCTAGCAATTTTGTAGCAGGTGGCAAGAAGAACGTGCAGAAGGATTGAAACAAAGTTTTAATAGACATAGGAGAGGCTAGACAGAGAAGGTAGACTGTATATATTTTGAATCATCACCCATCATAAATTCACAATAAAACAGGATGACTGCTAGAGTAATAACCCCAGGCATGACGTATGACCCAGAAAAAAAATCTTTAAATCATTCTAAAATTACCTAACTTTATTTGCCTGGCATTCTGCAAGTATTATACCTTCAAAAGAAAAAACAATGGAACATTTTCTATCCTTTTATTATGAGTTGGATCCAGCCCACTAAATACTGTGAAATCGATAGATTCTAGGGAAGCTACAATAAAAAGAAAGGCTTAGAGAAAGTTTACCAATAAAAACAATACTTCAGACCTATCAACACTGGATGTTGATTATTAAATACTTACCAACTGATTGTGCTTGGCCTCTGAAGTTAGAAAAGACAGCTGAATTAAGTTAAACTATAATAAAAGTAAGAAATCTGAATAGATGGAAAAAAGGGTTCATAGGGTGGTCCAGGGAGTAGAAAGAAGATTTAGATGATGCTTGCTTAATTGAGTAAATGAGATGCTGAGAAACAAGTGTACACTAGAGAAAACAAAGAGCTAGTAAAGCTGAAAAATCTAAGTTCTTACAAGAATGATCACAAAAATAATAGTCTTGGGTAAGACTTGACTGGAAAATTAGAAGAAGGTTTCTAATTGCCATAGAAGTAAGGCAGCAGCTTAACTATTTTTAAGATCAAACCAGCTAATTTTTTAAAAGGATTTACATGATGTGGTTGCCAGCAACAGCAGAGAGCTGTTCCCCAGGAGGTTGTAGCTGCTCCCCATTACCCAGGACGCCCTTTCTTATCTCACATCCTCATGAAACAGAGGCCTCTCAGCACTGGTTGGTATTCCACAAACAGAAAAAGAGGCTAAATTTGTCAACTGCACTTTTGAAGTAAATTACCCACTGCAAATTATTCACTAGTTTTATTATTCTATAACTCATGTAGCAAATGAAATTCATCTAATATTAATGAATTCTCTTAGTAGGACTAAATTAAGGATTTGTGGTTAAGCACTCAAATGACATGCATCAGATTCTCAAAGAATGTTGGCTACTATTTACTTCCCTGACATCAAGATTTTGCAGTTTTCCTTTTCTTTTTTTCTGGGACACATATTTTCCAGCAAGGATTTATGTAAAAACTCCTAAAGTTAAAGTGTACTTTAGAAGTAAGAACTGCTGGATCCAAAACTTGTGTGTATTGTTACATCCTCAAGATACTCCACTGACCTGCCACTCAGCCTCCCTAATGAAAGTTATCTTTATATGATGAAATCTATCTATCTATCTAGGGAAACATCTAAATTGTGATCCCAAAGTTATAGATAAACAAACACAAAAGTCTTATTTATCAGTGGAGTGAAGCATCAGTAATGGAAAAAAATAAATTTTGTGAAAAAAAGCAGATCACACCAAATCGAGTTAGAAACACCTGCAGATAGATATCAAAGCTGTCTCTTCCACAATGGATGACTTCCATTTGCTTTCTCAACTTTCAAATATTTTGACCAACAGATGCATATATAAGATGGTTTTGCTTTCAACCAAATTTTGGGTCAACCACAAATGAAAAAGAAGTACTTATTTTCAGGCTATGAATCTGCTGCATCACTCTTGAATAGAATAGATAGCAGAATAGAGGAAGATAAATTAGGATCAGAGAAGAATATAGAAGCTTAATGAAGGCTCTGTTTCTCATCACACCTGGGGATTTGTCATCACTTCCTATGAATCTGCTAAATAGGGCATTGAGCTGTAGGTGTGAGGGTGCTGGAGTTCAATGTTCAGCTGTACTTAATTGTTAGAAGAGCTGTAGGGAGGGAAAGTTTTATTTTATTTACTTGTAATTTCTCCTCATTTTCCTTCTGATTTGGTTCTGGTTTCCCCATTGTGGTACACTGATAAGAAATTATCAGTTTAGTCATGCTGCTGATGGGCATGACATGGCTTTTTGTTTCATTTGCTCATATCACTAGCACCATGCTTGCTGCCAACACTGTTCCTGTATTTTGTTCAAGGGTGGTTCAAGATATTAGAAAGATAATAACTGGATCATATATACAGGCCATGTATCATGTATGTATCCTGAAGATTGATTCAGTCTGCTGCTCCCTCTTTCCAAGCCAATGTTTGTTTCTATTTCTACAAAGCAGCTGAAGTTCAGAAGGCCTCTTCCTGAAACACGTTACACAACAGCCTTTGGGCAGTAACTGAGACATTCTGGGGAGTTTTGAGCTCCTGGAAGCTAGATCTCACCTTTCCTGGCATACCACATGTACCATGCACGCTTTTTTGCAAGGGTGCTCTTTAATTTTTTTTCTTCCAGAGAGCTCATTCCTGGTATTATGTGGTGTTCACGGTCCAGACCAAACTTTGGGCATGAAAGCATGAATCACCAAAACACTATAGTTAGCCAGATTTTTTCCCTCGTCTAAATCTTCTGAATCTGCACAGCCCAAAGGCAGCCCAGTGGAGAAAGTGGAAGAGCCTACTCTTAGTCAGAGATACTTAATTTGCAATCAAGTTAATTTAAAATTAACTCTCTATTTGCAGATAAGGTCTTTGTGCTCTATTGTTCACACTTACCAATCTCAAGAATTCTTTACCTAGCAAGTTTAAGTGATGCTACTGCTCTGCAAGTGGAATGACACAATCAGAAAGAGAGAGGAGGAAATAAAAACCGGACAGCAAAATGAGTCCCCTCATATCCTGTGAGAGGAGAGAGGGGGAAGGGAAGGCATAGGTCATTTGCAGATTTAGTTTTGGAGCTCGTTGGGAGGTGCTCAGCTACAGCTAAAATGGCTGCCATTATAAAATCTGGGGTAGATGAGATGCATGGTAGATAAAGTGATAACCAGTGTCTCCCTTGGAGCACTTTAACAACTCGGTTTGAATTCGTAAGCGTTCTCATTGTACATGTGCAAATGCTTCCATATAAAGGTTAGGCACCCATTGTTATTGCAACGTCTGTTAAAAAAAAATAGCCATATCGGTTGCTAGGAGATGGCAGACTTCTCCTGGAGAAAAATCACTCCTGATAAAAAAAATGATTTTACATAAAGACCCTCTTAAATATAAATATCTTTGACAGCAGCTATTATTATTCACTGAGTTCCTTCCCAACTGAATAAATGGCAGAAAAATATATTATTTGAATACCATTATATCCTAAAGTGTTAAATAGATTTTTCTCCCTTTTCTCCCCTCCCTTTTTTGTTACTCCGAAGTGATATTTGCTTCCAGCTAAAATTGCTGCCTTCCTTTTACTATAGACCATTCCATGAAAGAAACATTTGGAGAACTGAGCTCAAAAATTGAAGCCGCTTGTCTTCCTTTCTACTGTAAAACCAGTTTCGCTTAAAATGAATTGTACAACAGAATAAACACTTTATTGGGAAGGAACTTGGATGCAAAAAGAAGAAAAAAAAAAAACCAACCTGCAGCAAGTCTTCACAAATGGATGGCTGGGAGAAGGCAGGTGGGAGGCTGCGCCTCATGAAAGCAACCAACCATCCAGTTTCATTTCAATACCATTTGTAATTTTCTTCCTACTGGGGTGGCTGGAAGTACAGCTGCCCTATATTTGTGTCCATGTGCCCAGCTTTTGGTGAAAATGACCCGAACAAATAAAACATGAAACAAACGATATACTTGCTGTTTTAAACTTGTGTAGTCAATAAATGAAACAATAATCTTTCCTAATTTAGTGTGCTCCGAGTTGCTATTGTGGACATGAGAACTCCCCAGCTGCAGAACACAAAGGCACGCTGCCTGCACAATATGGGGCTTCAGCAGCTGTGCTTTCCATTGCCCAGAGCTGGGAGAAATGTAGATCAAATACCAACAATAAGAGATCGATGTTGTAAATATTAGCATGAGAAAGAGCGCACTAAACTCTGAGTGTGTCCTGTTTGGTGGGTTTGTTTTCTGGGATTTTTTTGTGTGGCTGTAATAAAGTTTCTCGAGAGTTTTGCAAGCAGGGGGGCATATGCGTGCACGCACATGTGTGTAAGTGCGTCCAAATCAGGCAGCAGCATGTTTCCTTACACAAATATTGACAGGAATCCTTCAGTTTATTTGGATTTTTCCCGAGAAAGCTGCAACAATACGGTAATACCTCTTCACTCCTTTTCACACAGTTGTTTCAACTGCTGGCACCAGGAAATCCTTATTGTTTTAATCAATACCACTTGGAGTGATGACATGTTTCTTTTTTTCTTTTAGTGACAGACACGGTGCATTTCCTCACACAAAGTTCTCATGAGAGACTTTCGTGCTGTGCTCAGTATATCCAACTGCAAATATGTATTTGCCAGAGGGCTGAAAGACAGGGTCACTATTTTTTCCTCTCCTGATTTTCATCCTAATACTTTATGCTCCCTTGCTGTACTTTCAAACTCACAAATGACCTTGAGAGAAGCAATGGGACTACTGTCAACGGTTATAATGAAACATCTGAGGAATATTTGGAGGATCACAAATTGTTCATTTAGTGAAGCTTTGAATTTAACCTTGATGCTGCCTTCCTCCTCAATCTCCTTTCCATCGCTTACACTTGAACAAAACACATACAGTAATGCTTTAAGTGCATTCTTTAATGCTTTACATTAATTACAGACTTGATTAAAGTTATTAAGGTAATTTGAATGTAATATGTGTATACCCAAGTAATATACTATAATGAATGTTATTACAGTACCACACTTTGCTCTGCAATTGGGTATAGTATATAGCACAGAGAAAAAGGAGAGGTAAGAAACATCTTCTCTTAAGGCACATGGAGAACTCAATCTGTCACTGTGCTGGGAACAGCAAGAAATACTCTATTTCCACTGCTCAGAGAACAAGTAGGACGCCCCATTCCCTGTTCCCACAAACTCCAGGCAATGAAGGAATTCACCCTCCACAGTACTCCTGTCAATGTCTGGGACCAAGAGAGAAAACACACTTGTTTGCATAGTGCTACACGTGTTCATCCCCCAGCACAATGAATAACTGTGCAAAATAAACATTTCTGACTTCAAACTTTTACAACTTAACACATGCCCTTTAAAGAGCTTAATTGCAGCAGCTGCACATCCACTGATCTGCTGCAGCTTATGTATTTTGACATCCTCTCCATTCTTTTTTTTCCTGCCTTGATCAAGTAAATTTGTAGCTTCCAAGCTTCATTCAGTTGAGTATTGCAAAGCAAACAACATTTTGTGCTTTCTGAGTTGTTTTTTTCCCCCCATTTTGCCTCTCTTTCCACGATTGAGACTTCCTGTTTACCTCTCACAGACTTTGGCATCATCCTTCAGTCCCAAACTTCCTCTTTCTGCACTATCCTGTACCACTTCAGCCAGCAAAAATCTTGACATCAGCTTTAATGAAGGTGGGATGAAAGCCCAAATTTTATTTGTTTCACTCAGCTCAATCTTATGAGTTGTTGAATGCATTTTCTTCTCACCAATGCTTGAGTGTGACTGCACCATGGTCCACAGCTCTGTAGTTGAGGCACAAAGTGCACTAGAACCATTTCATCCTATTTTTCCGGGGCAAAAAACAGCACAGGTACTTGACAGAAGTAGCAATAAGCATATTTTGGTTTCTGAAAAGATACAGGTATGACACAGAGCACAGAAATGGTTGGATTCCCTTTTTTTTTTTTTTTTTTTCCCCAACCCTTCATTTCTCTGTTTTGAACAGGAGCAGTCTTAATTTCTCAAACAGTTCAAGGAGGGAAAAATCATTACTGGCACTTAGACCTTGCAATAACATAACAAAACAATATCATTTTTCCATTCTGCTAAGTTATAAATCAGTCACTGGACAAATGCCTGAAGATGGCTATTTTTTAGAACAGTTAAAATTAACCATCCTATCTGGGGCAAATGCAAGGCCTAATTCCCTAAGACAATGTTTAAGAGCAAATACCTGTGTTTATAAACAGCAGAAATCATGGTAATTTTTCTGGAATTCTTCCAAAAGAGAAAACTGTGTGAGTGGTAAGATTACACTGCAAGATTAACTAGGACCTTTTTTAAAGGTTTATAATTTGAAAAAAAAGTATCAAACCATGCATAGTGCTTTGTGTATTTGTAAAGCTTAAATTCAACAGTGAAAAACACAATAAAAAAGCAATATATCAGAAATAATACCTACAGCTTTAAAGATTACCTTCACTTTTTGGTTTTGTATTTTTTGTGGTTATTTGTTTGGTTTTGGGTTTTTTTTTTAATGCACATAGATTAATTGCTGCTTCATATACAGAAGCAACTTCGGATGGTGGGATCCGGACTGTGAAATGCTGTTGAAATAGGACTTGGTGAGACTTGCCTGTGTTAAGCTTCAACAACTGCTTTCTGAAATTCCTTTAAAAATATAGAAAAAGAAGAAACAACTCTAGACATGCAGGAAATACCTGGTTTTGTGTTATAGTCAATCATGAAAATTAGGAAACACATTTTAAACTTTCTTGAAGTATAGCCCATATGACCGTGACAGACATTTGGCTCTTATGTCACCGGTATTTAATGCTGATTCTCTGACTAATAAATGCATGTAGCTGGGTAGGACACAGCTGGGTGCTCAGCTGAGTACAGCACAAAACTTTCAAAGTGTTAAGCATGGGAAAATTACCTTTGACTTCAGTGGAATAAGAGATACTTCACTTAAATAACTGACTCGCAACACTTTTGACATTTATCCCATCTATCTCTTTAAAAATACACTTAATTAGTTGAACTTGATCCAGACAACTTTTAAAAATTACCATAAAAATAAATAAATCCCTTGATATGCCCATTTTGCTAGCAATAAATAGAGAAAAGTCTGAATTTAAATGCTAGCTTTGACCCCTGCTCCTGGCACAAAGTTAATGTGAAAAAAAAAAAAAAAAAAAAAAAAAAAGAAAGAAAGAGAATCTAGTATGTCTTTTATCAAAAGTCAATTCAAAGCTCGATATAAAGTTCAAACCTTTTGAAGCACACATTATCATTAAGATGAAATATTTAGTGGCTCTGTATTCCGGTCATCTTTTGACAATAACCTACAATGTCTCAGAGGTGGCGGGTGCTGGAGAATTCAGTCAATTATTAAAGAATACCTCATTTTTCAGGAAGAAGGGCTGAAAACTGCTAATTTGTATTAGCATGCCATCAATTAAATTGCACCTTCCATTTTAAAGTCCTGTACAAATTTCATAAACATTAAAAATTTTAGCTGCTCAGACTCTTTTACAGTAGCTTTATAAAAATAAAAAAAAAAATAAATTGAAACACTGCTATTTAATAGCCATCTCTTGCCACAGTGAATGGGTTTAACTCTTTGTCCTGCAGACAATAAGAAGTCACGTTTTTGGACTTCACGTAACGTTCTTCAGAGATAAGTTTTTCACAAATTATAATTACTAATAATATCTCAGGCTTCCCTATGCAATAGTTGCAAGGTGACCGCAAGGTTGGAGTAAAATTCAAGTACACCTGCTCTTATGCTATTTTCAGATTAAAATCTCACTAATATTTAATATTTGAATTTAATCAAATATTTAAAAAGTAAAGCTCTTGTGGTTATTAAATGAGCACTAAAGCAAAATGGAAATTGGATTGCTAAACATTTTATCACATTCACATGGATATGTACACCACAGGTGACGTTGTCAAGAAAAAAATCTTTTAAATGTTTATTTGTGTTTGAAACTTTACCCATGGCACTAATTCACAACACTCACAGGGTGGAAAAACCCCCAAACTTCTCCATGGCATTTTACAGTAGCACTCGGAGCAAAAACTGTTCTGAGACTTTCAATATCATCATTATTCACTGTGTTACATTTCCATGAGAGTTTACCAACCCAATAGGATTAGTCTGATCTGGTACCAAGGGGTAAGATCTTTGAGAAGCACTACCACATTTCACATCCTCTGTTACCAGCCGTCTTCTCCATGAGTGGTTCCACTCCATTCAGCAGGCTAAACTGTGACAGCCAGCTGAAACTGGAGCGCGAGATGCCCTTGCAGAAGAGAGGAGTGGGAAAACCTCTGCCTCACCCAGGTCTCTCTGATCGGGAAGCCACCGCCTTGGACACCTTTGTCAGATCTCCTGATGTGCATTAAGGGCTTGGGGTGTACACATCATTCATTCCACTCATCTTTCTTTTCTGTGATGTCACAGAGAACAAAAGAGCAGCTATTTTGCATTTGCCTGAATAGAAAGTCCTGGACAACAATTACACATGCCATACTTGAGAAGGTAACCATAAATTTTAAGACAAGATCACTTCTATAAACATTTCCACTTAAATATATGCAGAGCAAATCATTAACCAAAAAAGGATGGGAAAGAAGCTGAAGTAAACTTACAAAACCAGCTGCATTAACAATGGAAAGCTTTTTTTTTTTTTTTTTTCTCTTTTAACTTCCTTTCCTCTGGCAATAAGGTTCCAGAGAAACTAGCTTCAGAAAAGGAGCAAGTGAACAAGCGCCTACTGACTAGACTTACACTGGAAATAAGGGACTGCCCAGATGAGATCTAATACCATTTTGAGGCTGACTTCACAGAAGTCAGAACCCTTTGATTAATATTTGACTGACTGTTTCCTTCTCTTCAGTGATATTTTTTAGTCTGAGAGGGTAAAATCCAGAATGTTGTGACAATTGTGAGAACAAATTAGTCAGTATTTATAAATCACTTGGAAGAAAAAGTGCTATTGCTGATAATCATGAAATTGGATGAAATCAGCAAAATATGTTGCATGGGAAACCAGTTGTTTCCTCTTCCTTTGCATCTCAAAGATGGAAACATAGAACTGCAGTAATCTGTTGCTGATGTGGTGATGTAGGCTCTAGTCCTCCAGTCAAGTTTTTGGACTCCATATATTCCTACCTAAGTATTCACATAATTTTGCCTTTCCAGTTTTGTAGGAATGTGAAGACAACTGAATCATTTGCACAAAATGTCAGCACCCTGAAAACTTTAATGAGTTTCCCTTTTATTCACTGCCACCTAAACTCCTCAAAAAATAAGTCCATATGCTTTGGTCTTGAAAAAATGCATCAGATCACTCCTGGCTTCTTAAATGTACAGTTCACGTATCCGCTAACCCATATTCTCTTGAAAATACCAGCACTTCATTGTGTGGAAATGAAAGTAAAAAACTATTGGAGAAGGGAAGCCTCAGGGATTGGCTTTTCCCTGGCCAACCTGGAGCCAACCACACCTGCACACATACAAGTACACACATATAACCCATGTTTCTCACAGTGGGGTTTTGGTTTGTTTGTATTTTATTTTATTTTATATTATTTTATTTTATATTATTTTATTTTTTTTTCAGTTAAACTGAGGTTTGCATGCACAAAATTACAATAGTCCTTTCTTAGTTGCATGACGAATAAGGGCCACTGTTTGTTTGTTCTGTCTTGAGTGACAAAACATTGGTACTAAAATATTTAGGAATAACCACTGGAAAGAAGGGATACATTTTTGGTTTTAAACATCTGTTTTGAAGTGATATGAGAAAGTGAAATTAAATTTAATAATCTCTCTTCCTTCCTCTGCTTTTGAAATCATAAGACAATGTGGTGGGACATGTGTTTCAGATCTAGTGTGGTATTTTCAGATGTAGACAATTCATTATCCGTGGTTCTCCTTTTCTGCATAAACCATGGGTTTTCTAAGTACAAAATTTTCTGCTAAATTGTCCCCAGGTTACACAACACAAAACAGCATTTGTGTATAATAAGACATTACCTCCACCTGCTATAGACAGTGTTTATTCTGCACATTTTGTTTGCTCTGTTGGATTGCAGCCAGCAGACTTAATAGTGTATTGGAAAGCAAAGGACCTTACATGTCAAATCATCCAATTTTAAGTTTAATCAGCTGTCAGCCCTTTTTCAAGAAAGTAGAAGGGAGGTTCTTCCATGCTTTTTCATGGCTATTTCTCCAGTGAAAAATTCATTTTTAATGTCTTTGTCATATCCCAGCTCACATATGTGTGTACTTAAATCAGACCACAGATACAGGACTTCTGCACCCACATTAATCGCACACTTGAAAATGCTCATAATTTGTGCCAACCACCTGCTCGTTATTATTTACACAATGTTTTCTGAATAACTTTGATTATACTTATGCTCATCTTTATGTTTATAGCTGTATGCCTCAGGTCATCACCCCTTCCTGGACCAGTAGATCAGCCTAATCAGAAGGAGAACTTTACCACACAGAAGCTCAATCTTTTGACTGACTGTCCATTTAAATCAGTCAGTTGAGTACAAAGCAGCAAGTGACAACATTTTTTCTCTCCATTGCAAGACAGAACTGTGCTTAATTAGGCATTTAAGAGAGACTTAACTTCTACAGTTCTCACCACACATGTTATTTTCAAGCAGCTCAATGATCTGAAACACCAATTAGTTTCCATTCACACCTATTATCCTCCTTTAGTTCACAGTTAATTCAAAGTCCAAATTCCCCTCCTTGTCAAAATGTGATAATTTTCTTTTTTTTGGTAAGTGTTTCATCTGAAGTTTTGAAAACCAGAGTGCCAAATGCCATTACTTAAAGCTTCATACAGATGCCTTATACCATTTGCCAAGTTTCCTATTTTCATGTTTTTATGCCCAGTATATTTTTTAGCTCTCCCTCCATTAATGAACGTATTGTTTCAACTCCCTTGAAATATACTTTCTCTTCAACATTCTTCCTAAGCCATTTATAGATTATTAGACACCATAGTGATACCACCAAAGGGGACCAAGATGACTGCAGTCTCATAAAACACTGCAAATAAACATGCGATAGAAGTTAAAGAAAGGTTGAAACATCAGGTCTTCCCCTTTCTCACATACCACAAGCCATTCTGCAGTAACATCAGAAAAATGCTCAGTGCTTAATATGAAAAAAAGAAAACAGAAGCCTTCAAAATCTACATCTAAAGATGCCTACAAACACTCAGAATTTCCATTATTTATCAGTTAGATTTCAAATGACTCATATTTACCAGTCAACAGTCCAAAGGGTGAGGAATATTCTTAGCCAGGTTTTTATCATATATTCTTACTGATCTGTAAAATCAGTAATATCTACAGCTCTGTGGGCGCAGCTTGTGGTAGTCCCTTACTTGTTCCAAATATCACTATTAGTTACTAGATGAAAGTAATGGGGACAGGGAAAGAGGAATAATTTATCCCTTAAATATGCCTTTTGTTTTAATGTCTTTTCTGCAACTTACATCAGGTCACACTTAGAAGAAGAATCAGAAAAAAACAACCAAGTATCACCATAAGGACTTTAGAAAAACATTTGTTACTATGATATGCCATGGTTTTTTCCTTTTGAAAACTAGTTTTCATAAATTCTGATGACTGATTATCTTAACCACACTTACTAACTTTTTTAGTAGTGTATTCTATATAATCATAACATTGTTCAGTTGTTCTTAGTCTGTGAATACTTATTTTGAATTTTGTAAGAAATATAAGAGGTGGGATGACATTTGAAATCTCCCACTGATGAGCTGGTAGAACAGAATTACCCCTCACTACCAAATAACTTTACACATATAGTACAAACTGTACATTACTTACCTGTGCACCTGCTGGTGTTCTTTAATACACACTGCCTATAGAAGTTAGCATGTTGCTTACACTGCTTTCAGCTACTGAAAAAAAAAAAAAAAAAAAAAAAA
>VZRU01001681.1:140785-173431 GCA_013398155.1 Pedionomus torquatus
CAGCTAAACATTAATCTTTTCAGTTAAGCTGCCAATTTTGCAGCAATATTGCTCAAAATATGCTGAAGTTCTTTCTCAGTCCAGCCCACCATCAAATCTCTACACATTTCAAGTCTATCTGACAAGTTTTACATGTGATTCTCTTTATTATGGCGACAGACTGCATAAAAGAAGCTTGTGTTTGTATTAAAAAAAAACCACAATCCAACAGTTTTCGGTCCAAAAAGTGGAGAGACAGTTCTACACTTCTTGATGGGATTTTCAGAAAAACATGACATGAATCTGCTGGTTTGACTGGAAATCTGGAACTACCTCTGATATGAACTATGGGCATGTCTTATGTTGGCACAAATGTAAACCTCAGTTTATAAAATGCATGCTATACGCTACTGCCAAACAAAATATCTTCAAGCTTAGTCTTTTAAGTATCCTGCACACTTGCAGTCAAATGTATGTATGAAAATCACTCAAAGGAAAAATTGAATTTTCCTTCATATCAGCAGCTGAGAAATCTAGCATATGTACAGGGGTCAAAATTTGCAGGTAACTGTGTTAGAGACACAAATAACCTTAACATCAGACGAAATCTAAAAGCCAGAATAAAATACGTTCAAGGTGGACTAACCACTTGAGACAGTTTTTATTTAGATTTATAGAACTACCTTCTCATACATATTTTCCAAAATGGACAGGCTAGACATTGTAGAGTAATTGCAAGGAATACAGGTCCCAAAAAAAAACCTGTTAAACAAACCAGTCCTTTTCTATGTGAGAATTTACACAAACCGTCCACAGTATTTGAAGACACCAAAACAAAGCAAGAATGAATCTTACCCACAAATGTAATTAATGAACTTATTTGAATTAAGGTAGTGAAGAAGGACTAACAAAAAAACAAGCAAAGCACAGCTACAAGTCATAACCATGTCTCTAAACCAGCAAGGAATATAACAGTGCTTGCTTTGCCAAGGGTTAATTCTCGGTATCTCAGAAGCTCATTTTCTGGAGATTTTCATTCCAGATTGCAGTTAAATCTGGCCTATCACAAGGGATTCAGCCTCTCAAAACTGAGGATGTTCAACCTCTAAACAGTCACAAATGCTCAGCTTTTCATCTACAGTTCCTATCAAATATAGAAACATCTTTCATATGTTTAGTTTTTACACAGATTTCAGTACTCCTCAAACTTATTTTAAACCATTTCATAGCTATCCTTCCTGCCTGTTAAACACATCAAGTGCTTCAGTGCCAGCTGGTGTCAGAAAAGAAAGTCTAAAACCAAAAAACATACTGCTGGCTGTCTTCTATCCTTGCTGGCACCCACTACTTGAAGACAGATTAAAACACTACTTGTAGCTCTTCCAGCTTTCCTCAGACACCAGAATTTTATAGTAGGAGAGGCAATTAACAGTACTGCTCTTCTGCAAGGGGCATTTTCTGAGTTCCTTTCCTCAGCTCTATTATTACCTTATAATCTGATCCCCTTTTGTTTGCAAAACAGCTCTCCATGCAGCAAACTTTATTATTTTTTTTAATTTAAAAAGACAACTGACAGGAAAATGCAAGGTGGCTTCAATGGACTTGATTTTTTCATTCTATTCTTGCATGACCAGCCAACAGAAGAAAAAAAAAAAAAGCCATTATATTTTCTGCATTCAAAACTTTCAGCAGATTTATGGATTCAATCTGGTACTGACTCCACATTCTCTTCCAGCTCCCCCACACTCTTTGTTCCCTCACAAAGACCAAGCTCTGACACCCTTATCTCCCTCCATGATCACCACAAGCATTGGAAGAGATGCTAAATTCCACCACCACATCAGATTAGATAGAGGCATACCTCTCAAGTATTACAATATTGAGAGAAAAAGAGAGATAACATAAACATTGCCAAACTAGCATGCCTGAATTAAGCCATACTTAGGCATTTAGCAGAAAAGATAACTAAGAGATGTCTCATTTACTGCATACAATGAACTTGTTTGTATTGTCAAAACTATAATTTCTTACAGTTAGCGTGACAATTTCCCTATAGGCAGGATACAAACATTTTTTATAACACTCAGATTTCCATTTTATGGAGGATCTTTACATGAAGACTACACGTTTTTTAATAAATTCCTACAAGACTGGACTGTTAGGCAATAGCTCTATGAAAATCTTAATACAGAAGTTATTTATTATTTTCAGTTATTGTTTTTATAATACAATTGTATTATTTCAATAAATTACAAATTAGATTAGAAGATACCAACCCCCATCACTGAATTTTTTAAAAATACCTGCAATGCTAATCCAATTAGAATAACAGGGTCTGTATTAAAACAAATATGTGGAAAAATATCAATAGATTAGAAATTACAGTATGTGAGTCTCCTAGTTTTACCTTGTAGTAGTAAAATTGAAAGATCTCCATCTAATGTAGTAATGGAAATGTCTTTTGTAGTAATTAATTAATTAATTAGTCTTGTGTTCTTTCTTCCAGTAAAATGTTTACTATCAGAATTGAACTATTTTCATCCCTATTACCTTAAAATTTCAAGAAATACCTTGTATTTTTCACCAAATGCACTACAAATAAGTACATAAAGAAGTGTATAAATAACATTGATAAAAATAGTTGGAGCTGAATAAAAACATCAGCTCATGTAACTAGTGTTCATGACTACTACTTTTATGAGACACAGAAGTATTAACTATAAATAAATGTTTTAAATGAAAAATTCAACCCAAAGCATTATTAAAACATTAAATACAATGTCTTTGGTTCTTTTTCATTTTTGGAACAAAAAGAAACAATAGTAAAAACTTCCACTGGCTATGCCCATTCTGGCAGACAATCTACAATCCAAGCTAATAACCACTTTGCAAGCAATAAATTTTGAACTTACATAATAAGATTTTGGCATTGCTCTACTTGCCCTAGTGGAACTGCAGTTGCTTCCAATCTCAAAACCTCTGGATATAGCAGAATACTTCTACACTTCATGGCTCAGTTCCATTCAAAGACAGCTAAGTAACTACACTAACCAAACCAGCAGAGTTAGTATACTTGTATTATGGAGATACTCCAGCTAGGCTACCTTATCTATCCGGGAAACCAGTTCCAGTATCTTCGTAGGCCTAAGAGTGAGATCCAAGAAAGGACAGAGGCATCTAAAGCAAAATACAGGACAATGCAAAGGCCTGCGTGCAACTTACCAATTTCAAACTGAGTTGCCACCTCACCATCAGGATAGTTAAACTTACCCAGGTAAGAAAGAGCATTCTTAAGCTTTTCAGACCGTTTTTTAGCAAAAATTTCTTACTTTCAGAAAAAAAAGTAAGACAATTTCTTCCTTATCAGAAAGAGAGCCATGAAGCATGGTTCCTTTAGTACTGGCTACAATATTAAAAGTCATTTAAACCCCACAAACTTAAGAAAATATGGTGTAAATTACTTTCCGCTGTTTCTGGTATTCATATGTGAATAACATCTCCTAGCAGTGGCTTCTGAACCCTAGATCCTGAGTTGATAGAGGTGCCTACCTATAGCCAGAAACAGGTAATAGAGGAAAAAGATTTTTAAATATA
The DNA here is from genome assembly GCA_013398155.1 of Pedionomus torquatus. Lineage (NCBI taxonomy): Eukaryota > Metazoa > Chordata > Aves > Charadriiformes > Pedionomidae > Pedionomus > Pedionomus torquatus. Next base: position 144,359 of record VZRU01001681.1, read on the forward strand.
TCACTGTACTTACTATTGTGTGAGTTCCAGCTCTGGCAAAGCCATGCAGGCTCTCAGAGACTGTCTAAACTAAATTGAGAAGAACACCCAACCTCCAAAGTCTGCTTACGTTCTTCCAAGGTGGTGTTTCATGCAAACGACTATTCTCTCTTCCCTCCTGCTCCCTTTACATAGTTGCCAGTGTTGGAAAACTTGCTGCATAAACACAGTTATCTTTCTAAGGCACTTGGATCTTCATGCACATTGTATAGGAATACTAGGTGTCCAATTCTGGCCCACCACTTATCTGGGCACCCAAAATGGAAGAATTTCAGTGCCTAATGTATATATGCTTCAGTACCAAATCTAGACCTGCAAGCAGTTATATTGCATACACAGTTACACATAGCCACAGCCAAATTCACAATCTTGCTTCATCTAAAAGAAACACTATAAATGTGCCACACTGTAAAAATCAGCCTGAATTCCAATCTCAATCTGGTCATGTAAGCAAAGATTAGAGTGCCTATTTCTGAGCCAGTTAACATAAAACGAAGGGGGGCTCCACAGTCACAGAATAAGATAACACGAGTCCTGCAAATGTAATTCAGGAGTTCAAATTCAAACTGTTCAGATCTAACTTGAAAAAAAAAATATTATTAGCAAGTCTAAAAAATAAAAAATAAACATTTCAAATTGTAACTCAGGTCCAGAATGCTCAAGTAAAGACACATCAGTGATGGCACTATCACACTTTTATCAGCATGGTCTTTCATAATATCTGTCTCAAAGTACATAAAGCAAAGAAATTCCAAACCAGGAACCAGGCATTGTTTTTTTTTTCCCCACTTTTTTCAAGTAACCATTTCAACACCTAGGAAATGAAAACACATCTTATTGCAATAGCTGCTCATAGTTACTCATATACGCTGTTGTTAAAAATATCCAACTTTGACAGAATAACTTGGACAGAATGTCAGCTGTTGATGTATCTTGGACTAATCTTAAGGAAAATAAAGATATTTCACCCCAAAATATTGAAACAATTTACAAATATGATCCATAGCTGATTAATTATGACCCTGATATTACTGGCTACACCAATAAAAACAGTAATTCAAGACTTCAAATTCCTTTGAGACTAGCCCAAAATCTCTTATGAAACCTTTTTGAAAGAGATGTTAAAAAAAATCTGTTAATCTGAAACAGCATTTTATAGATTCGATACAAAAAAACATACATGCACCCAAATACAGGTTGATATTTAGAAACTCACTATTTTAACAGCAAGTACTTGTAATAGATGCAAAATCTTACAGCACTCACTTAGAATTATTAACTTGTTGGTTTTTGCTTAGTAATTGCCATATTTTTAAGAGTTAAGACAATATCTCTCTGCTGTATCTTTCCATTGGTTCTAAATGTTAATATTCCCCATTTGCAGAAGATTTTAGGTAAGGTTCTAGCAAAATGTATTAAATTTTATGATCAACCACGAAGTTCCAGCTTCTCAGAGACTACTCATGTATATATTATACATAAAATAACATAACCCAGACAGATTTAAAAACAAAAACAAAGCCACTCAACTTCTGTGAACCAGACTAATAACATAGGTCTAGGATGTTTTTGTCCCTGTTTCTAGGCACTACATGGTGCCAGTGAGAATACAGTTTATGCCAATCTTACTCTGGCCATGGGAAAAAAATCAGCCAAAGATATATAGCCAGAACTGTTTACGAGATAAACAAAAAGTTTACTGCTTCCCACATACTAGGGAAACAGTTGGATTACACATCAGCATCTGGTTGCTCCAGACAATACTACCAGGAAGTTAATGAAATTGGAACAAGGAAATTACTATGACTCGGCACTCCATAAAAAAGTGTAATTTATCATCAGTAAAACAACAATGGGAGCTTTGCTGATAAATTAACAAAAGAAAATATAAAGGCTGTATTGCTGTGAAACAATAAATTAATTTTGGGGGATAAGTTAGTTCTGTTCCAAAAGCTGATGTCACCCAAAATTAGAAAACCGGCAACCTTGCTATGATGAGAAATGGTAATCTTTTTGGATTACTATTAAAATGTGAGGCAACGTGTTTATCTGAAGTTTAAAGGCACTTGTGACAACATCTTCAAATGAAATCTCTATCAGTTTTATTCTAAAGGGGCTTGATTCCACCAAGACTAGGAAAAGAGAAACCTATTTTCAGCATTTAGGAAAGTCTCTTCTCCATCCAAAAGGCAAAATAAGTGTTTCTATTAAAAAGATTCATTTCCTAGGAACGAAACTTGGGTTGTCAGTTTGGTAACCAGCAAGGTGAAATGTTCTGAAACTCTGGAATTTTGTTGCCTGAAGCTTCCATACTGGGCAGCCTTCACTCAGACCACAGTGTGTGGAGCGTTGCAAGACGTCTTCTATGAAAGTTTCTACGAAACACTTTCCTTCAAACCCACAAAAATTCTGCTTAAGTAATGTCCTTTTCATTCTATTTGACCATTTCCACAGTGGACTTATTGCAGAAAAGGGTCTCAGTTATAGCTGCACAATGGTGCAGCCTACTTCTACTTCAGGCTTGTGGAGTGCCCTTAGATTGCCACAAGCAGAGCATACCTAGATTGTTACACCCTGAGGGACACTGCTTACCCACTGGTTCTCACCCAGCAAGATTTTCCTAGGCTGGTCCCATGCCCATGCCACCATCTGTGTGCCAGCAACATGGCATGCCCATGACCTGCACAAAATTCTCTGTCTGACTTCTATCAGTAACTTGCCAGCACTTCTCAACAAAAGGAGGAAATTTAGGCCATGGTCTGGGCTTTTTATTCATAAGGCATATTTGTGCATGTGCCAACATGCAGTGGGCAGCAAGGAGACACCCTACAGGCTCAGTATTCTTCCAGCTGCCAATTCAGCTTGTCTAAACATCACTGGAAGCAGATGGTCCGACACAGTGTGCCTTCTCCATTATTTCTTGAGCACATTTCAGGACACAGATGCCCCATACCTGGCAGGACCCTCCATTGGATCACAGCCACATGCAGAAACAGAGCTCTTTGCCCTGAAGGGAATAAGGGTAAGTATCATACATGGATATGTTTGGAACAGAACATTGGGTTCATGATGGAGAAACAAAGTACTCCAGGAGTGCCTATTAGAGGGATACTAAAATAAACAAATAAATAAAGCTATACCTTCAAAATAGTTTTTAAAAAAACCCTATTGTGTTTGGGTTTTTTTCTAGAGCAAATACACTACTTTGCTTACTTTAAGACACTGCTGATGAACAGACAACATTGCAAAAAGCCTCTCCTGTAAAGACTCTCCAAAAAGGTTCTCTAAATGAATAGTTTTGTAGCACCTAAAGTCTTTGGCTCTAAGAAGCACAGAACTGCACAGAAAGCCACAACAGCTGTCCCTCAGGGCTAACCTTTGAATCAAGACTGAGTTCCATTTTTTCTGACTGTCCAACTGCCCTGAGTGAGTGATTTTCTTTTCAAAAAGGAACTTCTAGTAGGAAAATAACATTCTCCAAGCAAGGATCTTGCAGACCAGTGTTTTGCTTCTTACTTAAATCCAGCGCGTATTCCCCAAAATTGAACTCATGGGCTCCTGGGGAGAAGTTGTCTGTGGGAAAACTTGCTTGAGAGATGGCGCACGGTTTGTCTGCAGATCTCTTTTCTCAGACAGTTGTCAGTATGGAAAGTAAGCTGTCACCAGATCCTTTGGCAAGCCAATGCATTTTACTAAGCTGGCAGGAGAATATAGCAGGAGAAAACCCAGCTAGCTTCCTGACGGACTAGTAAGACAAATTGTCGTACTGCAAAAGCTGACACAAGAGAAGGGGTGGAACCGTATGCCTAGATATTGGCACAGGGGTACAAAAGAGTAAGGAGAAGTGATTGGGACATTCTGTTTTCTTGGCAACAATTACATTGGCCGCTTCCCCACACTCTGGGTACAGACATGGTTCACAGCACAAAACTGTAAGTACCTTGGAGAATGTGCAGCTGATAAATGTCAAGAGGGCAGGGGGATGCAGGAGCATTTAACTGAAACACTAAGTTCAGGGGCTTGGTCCTAGCCCTCCTGAAGTCAGTGGCACAACTACGGTCTTCTCCATCTGGTTAGACTTACTACCCATCTATCTCACCAGAGACCCATTGCAGCATTTCAAAAACAACAGCCACTCAGAGGAGTACTCATATATTGAATTAAAAATATGCAACTAGAGATAAAGTAAAAAAAGGACAGTAGGATAGAAGTGCCTCTAGTATCTGAAGCTACAACTCTAAAGAAATATATTGCTTCATTATCAAAAATGCTGCTTATCGGTAAACTTTAACCAACATTTTGTCACTCCATAAAATTAATACCTTGTGACTGCTCCCACTGACATTGCAAGAATTCCCACTGTATAAAAGACGTGTATAAGTCATTACATGATTTAAGCCACAGATACGAAACTCTCCAGCCTGGAAAACACAAACAGTAGCATTGTAACAACCCAGGAACTGTACTAAAAGTTAAACAATACCTTTGGACATTAAAGATAAGACATAGAATAGGCTAACAAACTACACAGCTGATGAAAACAGTAGTGAATTGAAGACTTGAACAAAAAGCATGAAAAGGAAGAACATCTGCAATACTGAACTACTGGAGGAAACAGAGAACAAATATCCCTCCTTCTTCAACTGCAGTCTATATCCCCGCAACAGTTAAGTTAAAATTGAATGCGTCTAGGAGGTAGTACAGCCCAGCAGGAAAGTATACAGAAGCCAGGGATAATCATATGCAATTCTATAACCCCATAGACAAAACACTAATGTTATAGCTATATGGAAGACTGCAGAACAGTTGGGTTTTTTTTATTCCAAGTTGTCAAAAATATCTGTGAAATATAGGAATCATAATCTTTCAGAGAGAAATATAAAGTATCCTTATTATTGAGAATGCTTTGCTGACAACTGAGTCATTACACATACGTTCGTGCATATTAAAGCTAGGAAGGTCCACAGCATTTATTTAACTTGTTTTAATGCATAAATTATTATAAAGTTTCTTAACTTTTTACCTTTTCAGCAAATTCATAACTTGTGCTTCAACTGTAAGACATCTTCAGGAAAGACATCCATCATCCTTGCAAATGCTTCAAGGGATGGAAGTACAGTGCTAAATAAAGGACAGCTAGGACGGGGGCCCAGGCATTAAACCTAATCATCTATGTTGCTTAACGGTTATTTCAGTCCCTGGCTCTGTTTTGGGCGGCTCCAATTAATCATGTCCAGTACCACACCCCAAAACCATGCTACTCAGAGGATAGCTTACTCCAGTGAACAATCACAAAAGCAAAACAAGGTAACAAAGTTGAGAAAAGTATGTCAAAATGTAAGTAAATACTTTTCACCATCAAAAAGAAAGAAAAATTAATATGGTAAATATTATTTCAAAATTACATGACAAATATAACATGGTAGCTTTTTCTCCTAGCCAAGTTTGAAGGATCTAACTCAAAATGACAGAAGGATGAGAAACTTCTGATTTGAAAGCAATTCAACAATGGGCAGTTAGGTACTGAAGGTAGGTAGGAAGTTAGTAGGTACTGAAGAACGCCAAAAGTGCTGCTGAACGTTGTATACTACATAAAACCATCTTAAATCCTGATTAAAGCCACAGGATATGTTCCCCTTATTAAAGCAAAAGAAAATGGACTAAAATTAAAAGAGTAACCAAGCCTTATCATTAAACTACTAAGATCTCTTTGTGAGACAGTTAAAAAGGACATGATATAGAGAAATGTAGTGTGGCGGCCAAATTGCTTATTATTAATGGGTGGGGAGAGCCCAAAATACAAGGGAGAGTGAAACAACTCTTAGGCCAATTAAAATAAAACAGACTTTCTCCTGCACTGTTTGGTAGAGAAGGCTCAATGGTCTGTATATATTCAGATGATCTTAAAGTAATTGGACACTCAGCGAGGGCCACTAGTCCAACATCTCAATCTTGCATATTGTACACTCTGAAGCCTAAGATATAGGTTGGAAAGTCTAAGACCCCAATTCCCAAGTTAGTTCATTTGGCTAACACAGGATTAATAAAGGGCACTGTTTGCTGATCACCATAATGAAATTGCTTCACGCAGGATGTTCAGCCAAGGTAATTAATGAACTTAAGAATTTCTGGACCATGAATGCCAGCAAGACATTTGACTCAAGCATTTTTTTCTGCAAGGGTTTTAGAGGAATGCAGAATTAAATGGATCTACGTACTGTATAGACCAGTGCACCCATGTGGATAATTAACCTGTAATTAGATCAATAAGGCCAAACAGAAGGATAAACCAGGAATATTGTTATGTGTCCTGTATTATTTAACTAAGCGATTGCATTTTTATCTCTAATAAATTAAGGGATTACTGCTGTCGAAGGCATACAGATATCAGAAGAGAAGAAAAAGATCACTTTCCCTGCTGATGATGTGAGAGTCTTTGACAAGGATTTATAAAAGGTCTGGCTGTGTTTATGAAGGCTTAAGGAACAGTTTGGGATTGTTGTAGCACAAAATGAAATACGACGAATCTAAAGTAACAAAAAATGACCTCAAGCTGCAGTTTAATTTGTCCAGTGTCATTTGAGTGGAATAAAGAAAACAAAACAAAACACTACTTTTTTCATTCTCGTTCTATTAATGCTGAACCTCTGATGAACAAAATATTATCTGATCTGAGAAAGAGACACTCAGTCTCAAATAATAACACAATCTGATTTAGATTAATATAAATATATGAGGGAGGAAAAAAAATCTTACAAAAAATAGATAGCACCACCTAAGCAAGTTCACATGGAGAAAAGAAAAAAGAAAAAACACAATGGGTTTAGAGCCCTAATCAACATTTTATGGTTCATTCTCTCTCACTCTCCGTGTACAACATGCAGAAGTTCTTGTGAAACCTCTGGTAACATTCTCATATATCTATCTTGGAGACTGAATATCTTTTCACAATCACTACCATTGCCTAAACTCCGCAATTAACTGGGAAGCATTTTCCCTCAAATGGGAAAAGGGAATCAACTGAAAGGAATTTTCCCTCCAAATCCAGGACTCAGAAGTGCAGTAGCTTCTTCATACAGGATGAAGAATGACCTGGAAACACTGCTCCTAGAGAAAACAAGACTGTAACTAAAATTTGGGAGAACAAAATGTCACAACCATATAATTCTTCTGCGTCATTGCTGCACTAAAAGATTTTATTCCTAATGCTGCCTACAAGAACAGTGTGAGAAGTGGTATCTCTGAATTCCAGCATGTATTCCACTGACAAGAACTGCATCTCCCGGGTGTATGTAACAACAACCTGCTTTTGTACAAAAGGCACAGAAGCCTATAAGGACACACAAATAATATATGATTGCATATCTAAATGTAAATGAATTACATAATTACTTCTACATTTTTAGGAAGATAGATTTCATCTTCAGAACTTAATGTGTTTGTTAATGTAACAAACCTCAAAGTCCTCTTCAGTAAATGCTTTTATGTACAGCAAGAAAGAAATATGAGATACTTCAAATGACAGCCTGAATGCTGCTTTCGTACCAAGAATAATTTAGTGGCCTCCCTCAGCTTCAGTTGCTGTTTAGATCAGCTGAAGTTGTGAATCCTTAAAAAGAGAACTGTGATCAAATGAAATAAAATTCTCTAATAAAGCTAAGTTGTTGCAATGCTATATTTTATATACTAATTCACCCAGCAGTTAAAACTCAGCTCCCTGAGCAATAAAAACAGTTTTGTTGAGCACAGTCCTTCTAGCTTCTTAGCTCCTTCCCCCACTGTCTTCTATGTAACTAGGCAAATACAAAAGAGACCAATCAAACAAGATTTTTGTTTATCTTTCACCGAGAGATAGAAAGTGGTGAGCCTACATATGCTCCTTTGTCCATGGAGAACATACACTAGATTTTGTTTGATACACATTTTAAAAGTTCCTTTTAAGTTTTCACTTCTTAAAGAATAGTTGTGTTGCCATAGCTTTTGGCCCCTTGCTAACAGCAGCTTTTTCCCCCCTCACCAGAATTTGAAGCTTTTGATCTCTTTTATCTTCTGCTTGCTCATAGCCTAAGAATTGCATCTGTAGCAAAGCTTGTCCTCTTAAGAGTCCATTGACTTATTGCTAGAAAGCAAGGAAATAGCTTTCTTTTCACTCCGAGTCCCTGTTGAGATAATACATTCTGAAGGGACACAGTCTGTGTGGAGTAATCAGAGCCATTGTTCACCACTGTTTGAAATGCACAGTGAAAATATACTACTGGGGGAAAAAAATACATCAAAAAGAGCTTCTACCTAAAAGAAATATAGAGATAGCAACCCAAAGTAGGCTTTTCTTAAATATCATACATGAGGTAGCACCAGGCTACAGTACAACTTAGACAATAGTGCATGCTGGACATAAAAGCAAATAAATACATACATTTTATTTAATTTCTGTTCTACAGGAAAGGCAGGGCCTTAGTAGCACTCATCTTTCTGACTCAGAATGGCAGAGCACAGCCCACTAGACTGTCCCATGATAAGATTAGCCCATGTTTTCAGACTGATTTACTGAGCAACGGTGACTCTCCCATAGCCTCCTTTCCGAAAAACAGGAGTGCTGGCCTCTGTTGTACTACTGGAGTACTGCGTCCAGCTCTGGAGTCCTCAACATAAAAAGGACATAGAACTGTTGGAACAGGTCCAATGGAGGGCCACGAAGATGACCAGAGGGATGGAGCACCTCTCCTATGAAGACAGGCTGAGAGATCTGGGGCTTTTTAGCCTGGAGAAGAAAAGGCTCTAGGGAGACCTTATTGCAGCCTTCCAGTATCTGAAGGGAGCCTGCAGGAGAGATGGAGAGGAACCCTTGGTCAGGAAGTGTAGTGACAGGACAAGGGGTAATGGCTTTAAATTGGAAGAGGGGAGATTTAGATTAGATACTAGAAAGAAATTCTTTACTGTGAGAGTGGTGAGGCACTGGAATAGGTTGCCTGGAGAAGTTGTGGATGCCCCACACCTGGAAGTGTTCAAGGCCAGACTGGACGGGGCTTTGAGCAACCTGCTCTAGTGGAAGGTGTCCCTGCCCATGGCAGGGGGGTTGGAACTCAATGATCTTTAAGGTCCCTTCCAACTCTAAACATTCTATGATTCTATGATACTGTCTCCAATGTTCAGTGGCAGGGCAGTTTCCACACCAGCTTAGCCAGAGGATTGACATTTCCCAGCTTCACCTGGAAAAGGCATTCTTCACATCCATCTTACATTGCTGCACACCACCAAACAGCCAGACAACTGTCACCAATGAAGCAACCATGGCGCTCCAAATAGTTGAGGCCAAACACCATCATAGAATAAGGCAGTTGGCTGTAAAGGTAGTCTACCAAATAAGGTCTGTGGTGGTGTGAAATGTTTCTGCTACTGCCACTGCATTGCATCGCAACAGTGGAGGGGACTGCAGTTGTGGAGCTTCTTATTCTGCAGTTTTCTCCTAAGGAACTGGCTTGTCCAGAGTTATTTCATTATTTCCATTCAATAAAAGGGGAAAAGTGGTTTGAAACTATAAATATGGAGCTCCTCATCCATGATGTTGACTTCTCACAACTGAAAATCCATGTATTTTAAAATTCTTAGAGAACAACTATGGTCTATAAAAATAGGATATAATTATTTTTAAAGTTTGGTTGTTTTTCTTTTCACTTATTTAAAATGCTATGGGGAGACTCTATACAAATGAAAAGAAATTACTAACACATAATGGGAAGAAATTATTTACATTTAATAGTCAAATTCTTAATTAACTCCATTACCATGTAATGCCAGCCATACACCCATGTTTTAATAAACAAAAGTGGGAATTGTATGTGTTCATGTTTTACATCCCCCTCTTTATTTGTTTTCTGTGAATAGATGAAGGAAAATAATTTCATTTTCATTCAAAGTAACAGTAAATTTCAATTCTGAAAATAGAGAAACCCTATACAAAATTCTGCCAATGTAAATCTACAAGAAAATTAAGTATGAAAGTGTAAACCTGTAAATTTTATTTGTTTCTAAGTGCAATAGCAAAAAGAAGATATGGAAGCATATTAAGGCTTGAATTTCATGTTCCACATCCAGCGGGAATTCCTTAGGGAATACAGATTTAAAGGTTAGCACAAGAAAGACAACCATAGCAGTATTAAAGAAATAAGCAATCTTGCTTCCACCTCCAGAAACTAACAAAAATTAGCACAGCACAACCACTACCAAATAAGCCCTTCACACCTTCCATTAAGAACCATTAAAAAGGGATAACAAAAGGGCCTTCCGGTTATATATCCCCTCCCAATTACTTAATATTTCTTGGCAAAAGACACTTTTTCTTCTGAGTAAGGACAGGAAAACTATACAAAGAAAAGTCATTTGGCCCTTTTTTTCTTTTCTTCTCTCTCGCTCTTTTTTTTTTAATTATTTTTTTAACAGACCCATGATGTTGTTTCACTTTATTTTGCTTGCCAACTCTCTTTTCATAGTTGAAGTCATCAATCATCAGGGTTATTTATCAAAAAAAAAAAAAAAAAAAGGCAGAGATATTCCACATTTGGACTTGGATTGCCCTTCCCCCTCACAAAATCTACAGGATGAGATTTATTACAGGTCTTACGTGAGAATTTTCTTACAAAGCTTCGCCTCTACAGATACGTAATTTTGAGGAAAATCCCTGAGAGCAGTTCCACATCTGTTCTAACTTTGGTGGCTTCCTCAGCTTATAACTCAAGTGAAATCATGCAGCACAGCATTCCTGCTCTGGACAGTTGTGGCTCCATTATGCACCATACACCACATGAAGAAAGTGCAACAAATTCAATATCACCTGAAGTTGCATAGATCCAGAACAAGGACACTAGACATTTTCTCTACCAGTTCTGATCATAAAATGAGAGTCAAAACTGACCAAGTCAGAAGTTTGTGTCATACCTTTCCACAAGACTAGAAGAAACAGTAAAAAGCCCTATTGATAAGGGCATCAAGATAAAGCTCCATTCCCTGTAGGTCGTCTTCTTTGAGTAGAAATTAACCTAGACTAGACCTTCAGCTCTGGTGACAACACTGCATGTGAACTTTTACTGCATTCCTTAGGTTTTGGTTTGTAAAGAGTTAGCTTTTCCAAGACATGCACTTAAAAATAATGATATCTTATAAAACATTAATTTATTGTGTAATATATAGTTCAGCAACAGTGACATAATTTCTCAGCAGTAGTACTGATTGTATCTCCTTGCAATACTTTTGAAGTGCAAAAATACCTTCAGAGACGTTTTAGTAATCTTTTCAGCCAGGCTTTTGAGCTGCATATCAGTTGGTTTACCTGTTTTGCGTACCACACTGCAAATGTAGCTAATGTATTTATTTATTGCCTAATTCCCTTTAGGTTCTGGTATGAAAGGGAAAGAGACAACATATATATAGCAAGCCTAACAGAAAACCTTGAATACATGTAACTTTTAACATTACGGCTCTACTCGGCTTTTAAAGGTTGCAAAACAGATACTTTCTGTGCTTGACACAAGGCTTGGTCAAGAAAAAAATCCGCATTCAACTAAGAAACAAACAAAAACCTTATTACATAAAGGGCATTTGTTTCACAATAAGAGATCTTTTCTTGAAGAATCAGCCACACAAAAAAAAGAGAAGTCCAACTGCCCTTGAACTTAATAAGGTCTGCAATGATGCGTTACTACTAGCAATGAGAACACCGCTAATATCAGTGAGAACAAGAGCATCGAGGACAAAAATAACATGTCACAGTTATATGCTCAATCCAAAAGCTATTTCTGCCTTTCAGTATGGATAGTCTTCACAATTTCATCATGATTCATTGGATATTTAATATTCTTTTCTTAAAAACATAGCATCCAGTATTGGGGATAATACTACATCCCTTAGGTTTAATTTTGAAAGTTTTTATCCCATGAAACTTCTATGAAACATTTAAAAAATAAAGTCCAAGCATTCAAGAAAAAAAAAAACACAAACCCTCACACAATCTCAAACAACAAAACCCAGAGTCAAATATTTCTCATTTTTTAAATCTGCACTTTTAAAACCAGTCCCCTGTTTTCTGTACATTTGAAGAAGAATTTAGGACAACAAAGATGATGTAGGGATTAGAGCACCTCCCTTACAAAGAAAGGCTGAGAGAGCTGGGACTTTTTAGCCTGGAGAAGAGAAGGCCGAGGGGAGACCTTATTATTGCTTAGAAGTATATGAAGGGTTGGTTGAAGGAGGATGGAGCCGGACTCTTCTCAGTGGTTGCCAGTGACAGGACGAGGGGCAATGGGTGCAAACTGGAACATAGGAGGTTTCATTCAAACATGAGAAAAAACTTCTTTATGATGAGAGTGTCAGAGCCCTGGAACAGGCTGCCCAGGGAGGTTGTGGAGTCCGCTCCTCTGGAGATCTTCAAGACCCTCCTGAGTAATGTGCTCTAGGCAATCCTGCTTTAGCAGGGGGGTTGGACTAGATGATCTCTAGAGGTCCCTTCCAATTCCGACAATTCTGTGATTCCATGATTGAAACCTCAACTTAAGACATTGCTCAAGGCAGTTGCATAGACACCAACCACACCTCACATACCTCCAGACAAAAGAAAGACAGGAAGCTGCCAGGGATAATGGTTTCCACTTACACTGCCATACATTTCTTAGCATAGGACCTCAGAAGGTCTCTATTTCTTCTCATGGAAGGGCTCATGGAGTCAGCTATTTAGGGGACTTATCTGACCCCTAAAGTTAGTCCTTCACTCCAAGTTTTAAAATAAGAATAAAGTAACAGTTAAGTCCCCTAAACTATGCATCAATAATTGATACTAAAAACAATAACAACCACAAAAAAAACCACCACCACACACACCAAAGAAGGAAATTATCAGAAATATTTCAATTTTAAGGAACATTTTCAGTTCTATTATAACGCATTACTCATATAGGATACACACATTAGAACATATCCCAGTAAAACAAAACCAATTAATCTTTGATTCTAAAGCAGAGCTATGAAATCACTATAAATTTGTATTATTACAAAACCAAATTGATTTCAGGAAATACACTTCATCACCTTTTTGCCACCAGCAGACCAACAATATCTACAACAGCCAAGCCACAGAAAGGTTTTATTTCTTGTGCAGGTTTTCACATTGCAATAAACATCTATAGAACTGCATCCTCAGAACCAATAAAATCCCTTAATTGAGACAACTGCGAAGAACCAAGTGTAATGAACTTGCCTACTCTGTGATGTTTCATACACTCTTCTTACATGACTTCATGAGAAATCAGTTTGACTCCAATATAGATTTTTTAAAAGTTTCATGCTTTATGTTACAAATATTATTAAAAGAAATCATTATATAAATTATTTAATCTCTTCAGTCACATTGCATTCTTCGAACATTTTATTATTTTTTTTTTTATAAATGAGGCAATAGCTTCACTGGAATAATACCACTTCCATCAGTGTTTGCCATTTCAGAGATACTACTGTAAGGTTACCCAAGAAAATCTGAAATCCCTGTGGCTTGAAGTAACTAACACACTGCCATAAACAATCTCTATTCACAGAGCTCTATTATTATACATATTTGCAGTCCAGCAGGGAAGGATAACAGTGAGTCACCCACAGTCACTGCCCCAGGGAAATGATCCCTTCTTGATGTCAATCACAGCAAAGATTCCCTCACTCTTTCATTTGCAGTAAGGCTGCAATGGCCAAGGGAGGGTTCAGGAATGCATTTACCACAAAGGCGGAAGAGGTCCTGCTTAAATGATTTTATAGTGATGCCACTGAGACAAGGTGCTACAAAACCAAAATTTTCACTTAAAGGAAAATTTTACTAAACTTTACAAAGACCAAGGAGAAAATTCTAGGGTTCTAGGATGAGTGGTGTACAATCAGATGATATACAAAATATATTCTCTAGCTCTGAATTAGTGAAAACAACCTCTGCCTTTCCTAATCCCAAAATAGTCAGCTTAATTTTCTACAATGGTAATCCAATTGCGTATATAAAGAACAAAATAGGGTGGTTGGAGGAACGGAATAGGAAACATTGATATCCACAGTCACAGAATGATAAAACGGACACTTTCCCGCAACATCTTCCCTGGAACTGCACAGGATAACTCACCCTGAGGCCTGATTTTGAACTCTGTGTAATGATGATACTAGTTTCAGCTATAAAGGCAGGCGCCTGGCCAATCATCATACCTGTCCCTCTGACACCTACCTTGTGTTCTAGTTCCCCAATTTCACAAGGATTCAGGTGTATTTAAAAAATTTGTACTACAAAAAAAAAAAAAAAAAAAAAAAAAAAAAAAAAAAAAAAGAGTATCAGACTGCATTTGTTCACTGAACACACTTGCTTGTAAATGATTTTGGGAAGAAAGACATTGCATTTCTATTATGATCTATCATTATTTTCATTGCTGCTACCATTATTACTTATCAAAATGAAGCACAGACACCAGATGGGCAAAAAAAATGCTCTCATCAGGAAAAAGCCTACAGACTTTAAATACGCTATTGTATCTACAAACCTATCTACCATTACAAATACACTTTGTTTCTATAAATAAAAATGACTTAAACCCAATGATGAAGTTATTTCTTCATCAAGGAAGTTAATAAGCTTTTCAGAGAATCGTGGATTCAAATTTGTGGACAATAAAGGGAAAAGTGCTTGTTTCTGTGAATTGTTAACCTCCCGGTGGTTCTGCTCTAACATTAATGCTGTGGACGTATTGCTTAAGAGGGGTTTCATCATACAAAAAAACTCTGGCCAGCAAGTAGGACGATATTTTACTTGTCAGTTTCTGGCCTTTGTATGTAATATAGTTTTTTAGGTATTTTTACTTCATTAATATCTTAAAATATTTCACATCCAACTACCAGCAAGTATAAAGTTGGCATACTCAAGTACATATCATTATGATATTTTTTTATTTATGAGGATCTAATCTTGCACCAGCATTCAGTGACAGAAAGCACCCTTAAAAATATACTCTACTGTTCTTGAAATAGTTTTAAAGAGATGTAGAGATCTTAAAACAATTTCAGCGACATTCTATTACTGTCCATTACAAAAAAGAATCTATCTAGACTAAAAGCATTATTTAAGACTAGTTGTGAGTTGGTCCACACTAATTTCACTGTGAGCTAATTTCACCGTTTTTCCTCTCATGAAGGTGTGGATTAATACTCTTTTAACACTTATCTTAACTAGGCAAGTTTAATTTTGATGGGCACTGAGAACAGATGCGAACTAGGTAAAGCAAGGCAGGGGGGAGGGGGGAATATCCTGGACTTTAGCTTGGAAAAGGGTCTAAGTTAGATAACACTGCAATGTGTTATCTAAGTTTAGCCTACCTTCAAAGGCATTTCCTAGTATAGGACTAATTGAAGACTTATTCTCACACACTTAACATGGTCCTTTATTTACACATCATTGATGGAAAAGTGCCAAGTAGTCCATAATAAGTCAATCTGTTTCTGTGAAATAATATGATGTGCTAATTAAGACAAGGTGCACAGTAGCTACTAATTTAAAAAAAAATAAAAATCAAAAAGTACAGAAATCATGGGTTACAAGTATGTACTGAAAACTTTCCTTTTAATGAAGAATTCTTCTTAATTAATTCCTGCAGTTACAAGAATGTAATAAAGCATCTGAAGTCATAAAAAAAAAAAATATGATCTGCCATAAAATTTAAAAATGGACAAACTGATTTGTCTCAGAATTTATACAAAAATAATTGGACTGAGAATTTATGTGCCAAGTTTCCACTTGGAAAGAAATTTTAGGGACTGTTACTATTACAAAACAATGAAAATGAAGGTACATAATGGAAATGCTGACCAACTCTTTACTTCACCAGTGCAAGCTAGACACATAAATGTTCACAGACACTCTGTAAGAATCTGAAGCTTTGTTTGATAAGCTCTGTTTCTGTAACCAAAAATGACTGACCACCTTTCCCAGCTTTCCAGGTCAGCACAAATATAAGCACAGAAATCCCTATCTTGCAAATTTCCTGACTTCCCGGAATAGCTTTGAAGCAGGAATTATTGTAAGTCATGAGTGAAAATGTATTATAAGAAGTGCTAATGAGGCATGAATTTACTTTTTTTTGTTACAAGACCATTCTCTGAATAGGTCACCATGGCCAAAATATTATTTTCTCTTTTCAGGGCAAATTGAAGACATTTGTTTCATATTATCTGTCTGATACAAGCTGGAAAAAATAGCAATCTAATCAAATCACGCATGGTTTTCATTGCAGTTTAGCAAATAGTATCTGACCCTCCTAGAAATTAATCGTGCATTCAGGTACAGTAACTTCTGTTTAGAAGTAGGCCAAGGTCAAATGTGAAATGAAACTCCTGGTTAACATCAAATAACCTTTAGCCTATGCTGTTCTTAAGACTTTTCCACTAGATCCTTTCCATGGGGAATCAACCAACTTATTTTTGATTAATTTTTTTTTTTCCCTTTTCTGGGAGTAGTTCCCAGTGTAGTAATCTTTGCCAATGGGACCAAATTGTGGTCTTTTTAAGAGCATGTTCCAGATTTAGTCCCATGATACAAGCCACCATTTGGTTTTAAAAGGGAAAACCCTTCTCTGTGGAAATATTAACCTGACGTGTCTCCAGTCTAGACTAATAATTATGTTAAAAGGACAGAGCAAGTCCATTATCCGCATGGAATGGGTGGAGGTGATTTGATAAACCAGTAATAAGAGGCGTCAGACTAGCCACCGAGGACTTTTCATACTCACTTGCTTTCTTATAAAAAGGAACCTTAGGCTCATTCAAGAATTCTGCTTCCACTGGGACTGGCAAACAGGTCGTTTATTTCCATCAAAGGCAAGGGACTATATTTTGTGTAGTGCCCATAAAACAGGAAATGGAATGTTGTTTAACAAAGGTTGACCTGCTCCTGTAGATTTTTGTCAACACTGCTTTTGTTCCAACTGGGAAGCAGGGTTCCTCTAATTGTACCATTCCAATTCTTCCATTGCAGCCTTTTCTATATTCAAATGGACACATTCATTTAAAACTGTCTATGCTTTGAAAATACTGCAAAAGCAAAACAAGTGTTGAGAACTAGAATGAAGCAGGTGACCTTCAGTAGAAAAAAAATAAATAAACGTACAATTCACATTCACAGAGTAACAGTTTTCCAATGCAAGATCTCTAGGCCCCATTTTAACAGTGGGCTTAAAATAGGCTTAACTTTCATTAAGAACATCACGCAAAGAACTTCAGACAGCAATTGGTCGCAGAGGCCTCACCGTGTTTATCCATTCTACAAAGTTTCTATCTGTGGAACCGGGGAACGTGCTCTCGAGTGCCATCTACTGGCACTTAAACCATTAACCGACTGCTCGAGAATCTCCTCTCCCGAGTACCCCCGTCAGAGCTCCGAGCACACATGGAAAGAAGTACTTATTTGGATTATTCCTACTTCAGTCGTAGTCGCTTATGAATTCTAGAGTAGGGCAATCCAGGAGCGTCTCGCCGACTGTTTTCAGAAGGGCATGCTAATGTAATATTTATACAATCATGCTGGCATTCATCTTTTAACACGCAGTTAGACCACCTTCCACAAGCATGAGTGCAAATCCTTTTGCCAACCTCTGTGAGTCTATCTGGAGTTCTTAAAATGGGCTTTTCAATTCAAAAGTGCTAACCAGAGTACCTTGTTATAGGGAAAACTCTTTACCCCATCTTGAAAGAGCCAAGAAGAAAATAGATTTTCAAGCATACTTTATGGACAAAGGAAAATAAACTGTGTATAGCAGTACTGTAAAATATTTCAATTATTCGCTTGCGTTTTCCTTCCACATATCTCAAAGAATTGTAAAGAGACTGAGAAGCATGGTTATCACCATTTTCCAGAGAGGGAAACCAAAAGAGGAAATAAAATGTGGCTGGGTTGGTTTTTTTGTTTTTTGTTTTTTTTTCTTGCAGGCACGGCAGTCACTGAGAAGAAAAAGAAAATACTTCAGAAATTCTAATTTCTACCTGCTGTTTTTCAGATCACTGTTTAAAACAGCATATTTGAACTGACTGCTTTCATACTAATTCAGGAGGCTGACATTTTTAAATAGCTGCATACAAATGTCTAATGAAAGATAAATTTACAACCTCATTGGACAATACTGCTGTTATCTAACTTTGCAGAGCTATGTCAGAAACTAGAACAGTTACCTGCATTCGTAGCATAAATTCCTGTCATAAATTAACACTACAATACAAAGCCCAGTCAGTTTCATACCCAGACATGTGAATTGCTCAAGAATTCAAAAGTGATGTTTTTCTTACACTTCTGCTCTCCAAGGTAACTATGAGGAAGTAAAAATTCTAAAAAGATTGTGATCTCATTTAGGGGGTGGTGATGCCCAACACAGATACAAAGGAGACAGAAGGAAAAAAAATTAAAGATGCAGTATAAAAAGCAGAGAAGACCCTGAAGCTCGTGAAGACCTACCCTAATGTACAAATTGGATGTTGCTGAAACAAAGCGTAGCCAGTCTGGCCCAAATCACGACAGAGCAAAGAAAAAAAAAAGTCTCAGGAAAGAAGATGTAGCCAAATAGCTTTGTCTTCCTGCAGATGAAAAGCAGTGTGCTACAGCCCTTCCAGAAGGGCAGTAACTGGTATGTTGGGAACACCCCACACCCTCCCATTGTCTAGCCAAAAGAGGACTGAGCTTATATTACACAACCTAACCCTGCGCAACAGCGTTAGCTTGAACTCTTATCCGAGTACTGCCTCTCAAGCACTTCCAGCACACTCTCAGGCTTGGGAAAGTGGTACTTGTCATGGCGCGTTGTTTTCTACGTAAACCCCAGTGACCTACGAACAACCAATCCCGTAAGTCAGCTATACATTGCTAGCAGAGATACAATCACTGGGAATATGGAACAACTGTTTTCACTGTGACAAAACTAAACTAGATGGTGCCATTCTGTGAGGTTACCTCTGAGGAAGTGCAGTTAGGACTGTGATTGCATCATCAGCCAGACTGGAAATATGACCAGAAGACTGCACAGCTTCCTTCTGTCTAGGTCACCATGCACCTCTCCATTAAAAAATAATAATACCTGCTGCAATTTGGCCCTAACAGGCTTTGCCAGTTTGAACTTAAAATAAAACTGTACTGGTTTTAAACAGGGTCTTGCTACTATACAAATATAAATATTTCCTAACAAAGGTATTTTTTGAGACTATATGGATGTTTCTTGAAATTGCTGAAGTTGTGATTTGGGGATATCTTTTTTGCAGTAGCAAGCTGTGCTCATTTTTCCTGGTAGGTAATATTCACTTTTCAAGAAAGCACATTATACATGCCCTCCAAGTATTAACATTCCATTACTGTTTCTGCTACCGCAAAAGTGAGGTAAGAAAGTTGCTGGCCTGTGATTTGGAAACTCCCTTACCTACCATAAGCTGTGTGGCTGTAAGCACAGCTCTCCTCCAGGCTCTGTTCCTCATTTCTGAAGCAGAGATAATAGCAACTCCTTGCTTGCTTCACACAATAGCGTTGGGAAGTTAAACACAATAAACCCTCAGGAACACTGTGGTCATAAGAAGAGTAAAGCAGCAAAGGCAAAAAGTCAGGGCATATTTATTTTGCTGGCAAAGCACTGCTCTCAGAGCTGTAAGGCAAACACATCCTTGGTGTAATGACAGGTAGGGTTCCAAGTGAGATGCGTTCAGCCTGTTGCTTTTAAATGGTATTGTTTCTGTTGCTAGCTTTTCAGGACACTGCAATCAAATAATTATTGTTTCCTTGGTTGCCAACTATTTTTCTTTTATTAGTAATACCGACCTTTGTTTATTCTTCTTCCTCCCATGGGAAATTTCAACATACCTCCAGAAGGGATGTTGTATGACTCTCATTTATAATGGGATCACTCCCTTTCTTCCCAGGGAAGGCTTTCTCTTTCCTGCACTTTTTCCCCCTCCGTATTTGTAGACAGGGACACCAAGTCAAATCTCTGCTGTGTTCACATTCACATGGCCTGGACAAGACGAACAGATCAGCAGTTCTCACACATTTGCCTAGGAGACATACAACTGAAGAGAATTCAGCTCAGACACCATTCCATTTAAAATGTTTAATATTCATTCTGGCAGCATTAGCAACAGACCATATAGAAAAATAGTATCGAAAATACATTTTTGTGGTTTTTCTCCTTTCCTTAATGTAGTGAGACTTTTCTGGGGTTTTGCATCCTTGATGTCTTTGCTTTTTTGCTCTTCACTTCCTACTTATTTTCTCACTTTGCTCATTCCTTTCTCACCAATGTATGCATTTTACTAACTGTCCCCTATCTTACTCACAGCTTATTTCTTGGTGTGGTTGCATCCTCTTTAGTTACCCCTCCACAGCCCCATACCTGATCCTCTTCTTTCAGGTATGTAGCTTATTTTGCTTTCTTATCATGAGCTACTTCCCTTTGTCCCAGAAAACCCTTTCACTAGGTCATCATGTACTTCTGTCACTCTCCTTTGTAGCCCCCAGCACCACTACTGGCAACTCCTGCTGATGACAGATGTCTCACAATCAGCTGCAAGCCTGCTCTTGGCTCCAAGCCTGAGGGAAGCTCCATGCTTTTTTAAAGTTTGCTCTTTGCAGCAGCACTTTTATACAGATGCAGCAAAGTCACCTCTTCCTGAAGCACAGTTTCTTAGATAATTCCAGGTCCCTCTCCACCACCAAGGCTGAATACCTGCAGAAACAGTTTGAGAAAAATTGCAGACAATGCTACCCAGCAGGGTGAGTAAGCATGGATGGCACTTTGCCCTGGGAGTCCTGTTTTGAGCAGTCAGAGCATGCCAGTGGATTATTTCATTGTCTAATATACACAGCACGAGCTCTGGACCTGAGCATACAGACAAACCTTCACCATACCAACCCTAAGCTATGTACATCCTCTCCCACCATTTAGTGCAATACTTTCATCTCTTCCCCTGCCTCCTGTGCAATTCAACCTCCATATTACTTTCCCCAACTCGTTTTTTATACTTTCCTTTTGCAAGTCAGAAAGAAGAAATAATTGTCCAATAAGAAGTTAAATGGAGAGAGTCTAGGGTGTGCTAACTCATCAACCACCTAGCAGGAAAGTCTACAAATTTAGATTGGTTAGATATTCCAAGGCTATATACATTCAGATTGGCCTAGTGCCTATCTATCAGATGCTGGCAGCCAAATACCATATTCTTCTAGCCTGAAAAAAAAAAAAAAAAAAAAAAAAANGTCTGTATAGATCCAATATATAAAGTAATTGTGTCAACTTTTGGCCTACGCTTTCTGCAGTATCTTTGTGCAGAGAAGCCAACACCAAAGGACTTGCTAACTCAGCTCTATGTGATGTTAGTGGCTATGTCTGCATTAGCAAGTAGTACTTTGCAATAGAAAGACTGTGAACTAAGACACTGGCTGCTGGGAACCAGATGCCCACACTACATGCTCTTGGGAAGTGCTTTGCTTTCTACTAGCTCTAGACCAGTCATGCAGATATAAACCTGAAGAACAGATGCAGTCCTAGAATACATTATCCAATTTCATAGAAACACAGAATGGTTCTGGCTGGAAGGGACGTCTGGAAGCCATCTAGTTGAACCTAGAGCTGCTTGCCCAGGACCACGTCCAGAATACTGGCAAGCATGGAGACTCCAGAACCTCTCCAGACAACCTGAACCAGCCCTGGTAAAGTGTTTATATTCAAACAGAACCTACCATATTTCAGTTTTTATTTTAGCCTTAGTCTTATCTAAAAAGAATCCAATTTACCATTTAAATAAAATCACACTGACATTGAAGATATTTGCTTCAATATCAAAACCACAACCCTTTATTGTCATTAAAATGCTACTACAGATTTATTCACTGGTTCTTCTACCACAACCATGTTCTGCTGGTCTTATTCACAATCAACAGTGCCTGACTTTAAGAAGTAGTGTTTAATAGTATTTTTTAAATGTAGTATTTTTTAAATTTTTAACAGTATTTTTAAAATGGTTTTAACATAGTATGGGTGGGTTTTTTTTCCTTCCTTAGCTGTCTCCCCATCTCCAAAACCAGGACACAAAATAAAATACAGAGAACTGTCTAAAACACAAATATACACCACCACACTATGCTTTGCAATGGTTTAAACTATAGAAGGATATGCTTAATCCATCCAAAACTTGGCAATAATGCAAATAAGAGATAACGAAGAAAGATGGGTGTGTTCCCTTCCATATTTATTTAATTTCTCACATTAGCAAGATTATATTCCAAGAATCTATAAAGATGTAATTAGCACCTGTGATAGAAACCTGAAAAAAAACTTTATCAAACTTGCATGTCAACACGAAACACTATCAGTGACCAGTAACCACATACACATTGATGTCAACTACATTTCTAAGAAGCACATATAAGCATTCGATATTCCATGCATTTGGAAGCCTATCCTGCTCCAATACATTGATGTCTTAGTAGACCCAAATGAACAAAGAGGCCCCAAGCCCATTTTGAAATCAATGCACAGCAGGGCTGTCAACAGATTAAATACACTGTGCATAGACTCTGCAGAGTGTACAGCTGCCTACAGTGCGATGCTACACTATGTCAGCAGTGGGTTAGATGCTACACATGCTGAGGGTGCCTGGTGTTCAGAGCTTTGGGATCGATCAAAGCAGCCCTATTCTAGTATTGCTGAAGTCATGGTTATAGCTCTGTGGAAGTTCATCAGCTTAGGAAACAAAAGTCAGTCAGATCACTCATGAAAATACAATTCAGTTTGACCAGCACAATTGCTATCATTACAATTTTAAAACCATCAGTCTATCTGCAGGCAAATTCTACTGATATAATTTAGGAATTAGGACATAAGGAACACATGACACAACACTTCTGATGTCTTCCAAAACAGAGTGAAGAGACACTCTAATGAAAACTCCCAGAAGGATGGACTTCAAAACATCTATTTTCTCTCTAGTATCTTGTTTATCTTCAAATCATTAGAAAAGACTTCTACTAGTATAGTGGCTCAGCTTTTGCCATTTTAATGAGATTTTTACAAAAACATTAAAAGTTTAAAAGCTTCTGTTAAAATTAAACTGTATAATAAAATTGCATCATGCCCAAACACTTTATTCCTCCAACCTTTAACCTACCTAGTCAGGGAAATGAATTAATGAATCAACTTGCAAAATGAAGTGCTACATTTATGAATACAGGCGGCAGAATCTGGCACTCAGAAGATTTCCTGCTAAACTGGCCTGGCCATAAAGACAGCATGTCTTATACATTTTAACAAAACATTTTAGGAAAGCAGTAACTGCTATTTCTGCCCATTAGTGTGGGCAAATTTTAGTTTTCAAGTTCGTCAATTTGCATGGTCATAAGAAAAAAAGAAACAGTTTTCATCTGACCTTTTTGATAAAAATTTAACAGAATAGCTGTTAACATTAAAAAATGCCTCAGGGTAGACTGTTATTAATTGTTGTAGCACTGATTTAATTTTTAAGTGTATGTAGGATGCTTTTCCCATGCCTGCAACCCTATTTTTATCATAAACAAGTTGCTTCTTGACTATTTTTCAAAAAAAGAAAGGAAAAAAAAAAGTAATCACTCCCAGTCATTTTCATATTCATATGAAAGAAGTGGTACTGCTAGACATAATAGTATGTGTAAAGAAATCAGCAGGGAAAAAAAAAACAGGAAAAATTCTGGTTTCAAATAAAATATGCAAAATATTCTGGATATAAAATTTCCACAGACAGTACTTTATCCAAATATTTTTTCAAAATTAAACAAGAATTAGGAATTTGTAAAATACACATGCTAACTAGGAGTCACCAAGCCAAGAGGAAGTGCTGCACTGGGAGGTGCAGCTGTCACCCCGTTTAAAGCCAAGGTGTCCAAGAAAACACTGAGACAGTGGCATCTCCATCTATTTAGAAGCCAAAAATTTGAGTTCTCTCCTGAGGGCAGTGTCTACAGTAAGTAATCTTTGAAGAACCAAGCACGGCTCACCCCCTTTTGAAACACAGCTGCTGTGGGAGGGGGTACACTATGCAATACCCCGGCAGTTTTAGCACCTGCCAAATTTTGTCCTCAAGCTTTTTAAGATTAGCCATGTTTCTTCTCTCATGATTATTTAATAAAACTTATGTCTCTATTCAAAAGTTCGAGTCCTAGGTAAATCGCTCTCCCCCTTCCAGAGTACCAGTTATTAGGTTACAACCATGTTGCTTTCTGCACCTGAACAAGTCTACTTTGTAAAATCCATTGGTTCAACTGAGGAAGTGGAAGAGGACTCTGTCCCTGACTCCATTCCCACCCTCCTCCAGCCTAGACACAGGCCTGGTGATTAACATACTGTCATGGGAAGAAGAGACATTGATATGAACACGGACACACCTGAATCCAATTTTCTTGCTTGTGCAACTAGTCCAACCACTATGCTAACCACTGGATCATGAGCAACCTGGTTTTGAATAAATGTCCGTTGCTACTCTGGTTTGTGTTGGTAGATTTTTTAAAGGAATTACCCACATATTCACATTGGATCAGTCCCTCATGAGGCTTAGATGACACCTCAACTCACATGTCATGGGCTTAAGTCCCTAGTTACACATACCAAACACTACAATTGCTATGAAGTCTTTCAGATGAATCAAGTAGATCCATGATTATGCAGCTGCTGAAGGTGGCTGGTTGGATTTTTGCTACTGTTAGTCTTCAATGAAACAAGCCTTAGGTCCAGATATAAATACTTATATGTGATATTAAATCTGCATACTCTATATAATATCAATGATTAAAAAATAAAAAAAAAAAAACAAACACAAAACACTATGAGAAAAAAAAAACAAAATACCACTACGAGAAAAAAGCGTAACACTGACACACAGCTTGCAGATCAATGTCTCAAGTTGTAATCAAAACTTACATACACCACTTCTAATAGTATTTAAAAGCTTTTGATTAGGACCTAAAATAGACTAGGCAATGTGAATAAAGCAAGCGAATAAACATTCCTTTTTCCTTCTTCCATGTAGAAAGAAGAAAGTAGTCCAAATGTTAAAAAATGGGTAAGTGGATTTACATGAAATAAAAACTATAAAATGTCCTCTGATATTGATAATTAATGTCATCTTAAAATTCCCATGTCGATTACGACTTTGCAATTTTATTTATTTTCTAAAACTAAATCTACATGGGAATGAAAACAGATATCTTTTTAAATTTATTTGGTTATCATGTATTCAGTCCTGATTACTAAAGCTGTCCTTTTTTCATATCCAAATTACAAAACACTTTCAACAGCATTCTGTACAGTATTGTTCATTTTCCAAGGATATGATTATTATCTTAACATATGGAATAAGAGGAGCATTTGAGCTATTAACTATAATGTATACAATCTACCCAGCCTTTCTATATAGGTATCATGTGAAAACCCTTACCATTTATTTAATTTCCCATTGTACAGGGTTTCCTCTCCATTCTTTCAATTAAAGTGTGGGGTTTTTCCCCCCCCCTCTTCAAAGGAGTCCTTTGTAGCAGCAGTTTTAATGACTTATTCTCTCAAGTTTCAGAAGATACTTTCCTCTCTGCCAACTGTTCTATGCTCCTGCCTTGCCTTCATCACAGCTGCTCTGCTGGTCTCCCAGATGCTTCATCTCCCCACCTCTGCAGCTTCGCAGCTCAGAACTGCATAGAGGTGCTAAAAAAGAAACAAAGCTGCTGACAGAAAAAGCATAAGCAAAACAAGCAACTTTGGCACCAAGTGTATTAAAAAAGTGATTAAGTAATACAACTTCTACACCTGCATAGCTTCTGTGACCTACATGACATGAATCACAGCACTGACTCATACTTTTAAAAAAAACAACCCAAACCCCGTATACATAGTTCCTGACCTTGTAATAAACTCAGGCTGAAATAGCTACTTTGAAAGAACCAACACATTTAAACCACTTCTTTTTATTCCTTCAAAGAACTAAGCTCTTCTTTGCTACTCCTGCCCTTAGTATTGTGAGCCACACTAGACTAGAAGACCATAAATCATATACCAAATACCTTATCCTATAATGCTCTTGCTTTCTTTCTCTGCTTACTCTCAAGACTTCTTCCATTTTAGACGTATTACAAAGGTCTTGCATCCAGCTGTGCCACGCTAACACAAAACAAAGTAATCCACCTTTAATCTCCCAAGATTCCTCTTGACCCAGCTAATGACAAAAGTGATGGTGTGAGAGCAGGTATGATCTGGAGATTATCAGAGCACGGTATCTCCACGGGGCTACCCCCAAATGCCTATGGGTTGAGAGATTTCACGTGATGATAGTAGCCAAGGTAAAGAAGGGTGAGGTGCTTTAACTATGCCACCATTTGGCTATCAAATAAGGTGTTTTCCAACTGTAAGATAAGCATTTTAAGAAGCAAATTATGCACTTTAATATACTGAGGCATATTAAAATGGAGAAAAATAACGCAAAAACACGAGTGCATAGAAATGAAGCATGACTACTAAGCCATGAATAACACACAGATTTACATGTCATTAAAAACTCAAAAATTCTGATATTATTTAATCCAGAAAAATTACAGGAGTTCAATAAAGTATTGAAAATTCTGAAAGGGAACTAACATGAGAAATTACCATCTTTGACAATTAAGTGAAAGCAAGAAATTAAACAATTTAATGAAAAAATTAATGAACAATTGAATGAAACAATTTAATGAAAAAATCTTAAATTCAGAATTTATTAAAACCTCCTTTTGGTACAGTAATTCCATATCAATTATAAATACATCTGTGTGGGGAGGAGGAACCCTAAATATTAACCTTTTATTACCACTAAACTAGGAAAAATAAGACAATAGGATTAAAAAAGCCTACCAATTTTCAAAGTAAAAAGGAAATCACAGAGAGGAATGTTGTTCTACCAATTTGTCAGCCCTCAGGAATGTATTTTTTAAGAGGAAAAAGAGCTTTTTCCAGAAGTATCAGAATTTAGTCCTCATAAATAACAAAGTAAATGTCTAATAGCCTTAAACTAGCATAAGCTATTAAAAATCTTATGCTCTTATTAATTCAGGAGTTTAAAAAAAAAAACTGAGATGGAGCAATACAATAATGGATTGGGGAAGAGTATATCAATATACTATATTATATAATTTTTAATCCCACACAATCTATCATCATGAACTGTTCTCATCAAATATTTTATCTTGCATTTTATAGCTCTGATGAATCACTATTTCTAAATTGAATTCTGCACTTCAAATTGCTATTTCTTCAGACAACCACAGTACTAAGTATAGGTTCTCTTAATAGTGATTTACTGAAGAGAAAACTCATCTTATGGTGATTATTTTAAAAAATCGTTTATACATATAACTGGCTGTAAAACAATTAATGATGTCCCATTGCACACCCTCCCATCCCCCCACCTCTGTTTTTTCCATCCTCTATTCCAAGTCAGGTTTGGTACATCCAGTAGGGAATGTAGTACTAACAAAACTATGATAGAACTTTTAACCAAACTTGCTGCATCGTAAGAATCTAAAAGCTCCAGTACTCGATTGTAGCCAAGTTGCTGCAGAAATTATGCCACCTGGAAACTCACCTACCCTGTCCCAAGCTAAAAGGTCTGATTGCCAACTTCCTTAGTTACCTGTTGCATTAACTTCCCTTGGGGCTAAAGACAGGCAAATGTGTCCAGGGTCTGTAACTCTGGAATTCCTGCCATGCAGGTTTCACAGTGTCCATTACTCTGCTGTTACTTGCAAAGTGGTCTATCAGAAAGATGCTTCAACTTTATTTATGTTTGGTATTAATAAAGTCTGAATTTCAAAATATAAAACAAGTCAGTCAGAAAAAAAGACTTAGATGAAAAGGCCCCTAGGTGAGATTGCAGGGACTAAAGCAATACCCTGTAAAATGTACTTAAAGTTACTAAAAACATAGACCTATTAAAAACAAAGAAAAAAGCACAAGTTGTGAAAGGTATCAAGGAGCTGATTTTCACTGAAAGGCTTAACTAGTTTGTACCGTTCACCCAAAATCAAGAATAAGAGTAGCAAATTTTGTTATGGCTGAAAAGCCTAACAATAACATGGCAGAACTGGGATAAAACTTCGTACAAAGATGCCTACCTAATCACTAGTTCATACTCTCCACTTGATCTTGTGTTCTTTGCCTACAGACCTGAAAGGACAAACCCATGTAAACTCACTCTAAATACAGTCAAAAGTGCTATTCACTGTGTCACACCAGAGACTCGCTACGACATAGACCCCAGCGACTATGCGGTCCAACAGAGGACTCCAAAAAACTGATTTTCACAATTATTTTTTGGCAAGGGGGTTAATTTTTTTTTTCCACAACTCCCATAATGCGCAGTAATAGGTTCCCTCTGTTCTCTATGTCAAAACAAAACGAGCAAACAAAATAATAATAATTAAAAAAAAACATTAAAGAATATGGTAAATCCTCTTCTACAGAGTTCTGTGGCCCTGGATGTGGGGTTGCCTACCCAGGCTGCAGCCCCTCGGACCACACACGGCAGGGAAACCAGCCAAGGAAGGCCCCTGTGCTGCAAAACCGTGGAGACCCGGGGCGACGCTCCCGGGCGGCACTGCACTCACTGGCCTGGCTTGCGCCAGCCCGGCCCGAGGCCAACTCCTAGGCAGGACAGACCTCCTAATGCTGAAAGCCCCCCTCACCTTTCCTTCCTCAGCCGAACCCCCCCCGGCCTCCATCCCCCTCCTGAGGGGCTATGGAGGCCGCCACCGGCCGCGCTGCACCAGCACGGCAAGTACAGAGCCGGTAGAGTCACTGGGGAATTGGGACAACCCCTAGGACATCAATTAATTCCCCGAAAGTCTCGAACTGACCCTAACCACCAAAGCCCGGCACTCTCAGCCCCTCCAGCACCATTTCACCTCCCCGAAACGCTTCCACTACCGGCAGCAACGGCGGCTGCGCGCATGCGCGGAGT
>VZRU01001682.1:0-141524 GCA_013398155.1 Pedionomus torquatus
TTCGGCAGGCGGCTCCCCTCAGGGGTACCAGCAACCTGGGCAGCAGACACACAGCTGTTTCCCTGTGGTAACATTAGCAACGTTTGACAGAAAAATGCCATGGTGGTGCTTGATTATGACATCCCGCTTGTGCACACCGCAGCTGTGATGGTGGTGATGTCTTGGGCGCTGTCACTGAAGCACAGACGCTCCTGAACTCCTCTCACAAGTACTGGCCTGCCGGGGTGGTGGCGTTTGGGCAGACCAGGACGCAGGGCCACGCAATTCAGTTGGGGAAACTTGTGATTTGTTTCTAGAGGGAAGATGAAAATTATTCACTCATTGCTAATAAAGGCTTTCATGCAATATTTAGAATAAAATAAACAATAACCCTACCCGTATATTGTTCTGTCACTTATGGCACTTTTCTGGTAAAATTTCTGACTTTTTCTCCACAATTTAGCTGGCAACAGATAGTATCCAAAGTGCATTCATTCAAGAAAAGTGCGTTCTTTTGGAATCTCAAAGGGCTGTTTATAATTAAAATAGGTGGTTAAAAGTTACTGATTTCTTGGCCATAGTATCATGGATTTAGACAGACTCTTGGTAGCAGCTGTATAAGTGTGAAAAAGGATCTGTTACTTTTCATTTCTCTGGGCTTGAATATTCACAGTTGCGTTCTGCGTTCTTTGCTATTTTTTTACAAAATAGCTAAAAGTTGGCCTTTCAGTAGAAGAGTCCTGCTGATACAGAAGTAGTTAAATGATTGCTTTCTTAACATTTACAGGTAGCACAAATAAATTAAAACATGAGCCTAAAAAAAAGCAACCTTTGTATTTATACCAGGCTGAAGGATTTTTAGGAGAACTGTTACTCTGTTCATTATAGGACCTTGGTTGCACAATCTAAAGATAATAGCAAGTATAAACTTTGTGTTCCTCAAGTCTGGTTTGACTTCCAGTTCAGAAGATTTTTTTTAGTGGGATAATGACTCTACTGTAATTGTCTAAATTGTTTTATAAGCCTTTTCAGGAATATCAGTTCTTAATGCATTGTTGTTTCAATTACTGTGTTAGAAGGAAGATTGATCTGGAATGTGAGTTATCTTCAGAATCTGCATTTGAATTAACCTGGGAGGTGCAAGATGTCTTTTTGTTCTGTATACTAATTCTAACTTACTTTATGATGAATGCATATTATGGGTGAGATAGAAATGTTTTTTGGGTTGTTTCTTTTTTTTTTCTGTGTGTGCATTAGATTTTTTTTGTCTTCTTAAAATAAATGTCGTGTTTTGATGGTATTACAATAGACACCATGTTGCTACCACAGTGCTGGTTGGGTTATCTTGGCACATTTCTAATCCAAAGACATGCTGTGCTTGAATCCATTGGCTTAAGGTTGTATTTGTGAAAGGCAGAAATGTGTGGATTTTATTTCTTTTCATTCTGCTTAAAAGCACATACAAGCAGTAATTGTTCTGTCTCTGAAGACAGTATCTCTATAAATACACAATTTTACCATTATTATTTTAGATACGATAGGACTCTAAAATAACAATGTGCATATGAAATCTTGATACTGATACTAGTTTACAGGGGGTTTGGGTGGGTTTTTTTTGTTTGTTTAAAAAAAACCCAAAAAATACATTATTTCCACTTCTGACATTATTGGGAGTGTGGCAAAAAAGGAGAAATCAGATAAACATGCTCTGAAAATTTTTGTTAGTTGGGTTTTTTCGTCATGTCAGTCAAAGCTGGCAGAAAGCTCTAATAAGCAAACTACTTTGGGTCCCTGATTTAACTCAGTTTTAAGGTTGCAAGATTTATGCATTGTTTGTATTTTTCAGAAAACCTGCTCAGGCCATTGAAATAGTTGATTTCTGTTATTTTTTTTTTCCTCTTAATTAGAAAAGTTGAACACTCTGGAGAACTGGGTGACAGATTTTTTTTTTTTTTCATAGATGCCAAATAAGTCAGACTCTTTTCTGATGTTTTTATGCCTATGTTCTAAATATGCAGAATTTCATGGAATCACTTTTCCTTCTATCTACAGAGCCTTTAATTCTTACTGATTCCCTTTCACTGGCTAAATTAAGGCAATATAATCTTTGGAAGGTAATAACCTTATAAAATATTTCTTTAAAATGTATGTGATAGCATTTACTGTGTTCCATCATGTGAATGTTGACTTTATATCTCAGTTACACCTGTGTTACTTTAGTTGCTGGGAAGAGAATTATATTGTGGTTTTGAAGAATGTTAATTTGTATGCCTCTGCATTGTGTGAAAGATAATTAGTGTCAAAATATAGCTGAGTCAGCAGTCTGTTGAGGCCTTTAGAGACAAACTGACTGTGGGTTTCTACATTAATACTAAGCAATGTGTCATAATATACTATTTGTAAAAGCCATCCCTTTTTGTATCTTGAAATGATGATAGGGATACGTATTATCTACTTGATTAAAAATACAGCTCTGTTGGAAGTTTTGGTGCCAAAAAAAAAATGATCTTGTTACTCTCTGAGTTAAGGTTTTCCCTGCAGTGCTAATGCTGCTGTTGCCTGCTATTGACTGAAAGACATTCTTTGCAAAGGCACATCCTTGCTTACAAGACAATACTCGCTAAAGATAATTAAGTAAACAAACAAAAAAAAAAAGCAGTGTATTGGCATCTGTATTAGAAGAAAAAAGGTCCTAAGCCTAGGAGGCACTGAGATGTATAAATGAGTGTCTGAAAAGGAGGAAGATTAATGGATATTAATAGAAAAACAGGACTGAAAGAGACTGTCATAGTTGCCACATTCTCCCTCTGTCCTCAGACAAGATCAGCAATCTCTGATGTGAATCGTTTAGTGAATTTTAAGGAGGCTTATTGATTTTGACTCTCTGCTTTTTCTGTAGTTTTTTTTCTGTAGCAATATAAGTTTATCATGTAATTTACTTTCTCATTTGAAAAGTCAGCCCTGTATGAATCTGTTTGGTTTCAACCTGTTTGGTTTGGCAATGCTAGAAGTTGTTGTACAAGGACTGCTAGCTGTATGAAGTAACAGAGATGTGGTACAGACAAATCCACCTCTTTATAGTTTATTTCCATAAATAATAAAAACAAAAATTAAAAAAAATATTAAATTGGGGGTTCTCCAGGTAGAATTGAGGCTTCAACTTACAGACACAGTATCTGCTCTTTTTTAAAAATAGATAGGTGTTAATTTTCACTTCAAAATTTTACAGAGATACTAACATGGGAAAGCTTGTCTCCAGTGCTTTCTTCTGAGACGCAGGAAGAATCTGGCACATCTTGACTGAAATTAGTCTTTGTGAATTGCCCTCTAAGTAGTTCCCCCAAGATGTTGGTGTCATTTAAAAAAGAGGTATCTTACATCACTGCATGTTTCAAGCATGTTTAGAAAGTAGTCACGTGCTCTGTTCTATTCTATTCTATTCTATTCTATTCTATTCTATTCTATTCTATTCTATTCTATTCTATTCTATTCTATTCTATTCTATTCATGCATTTCTGTGGAAGCTGATTTTTATTTGTTTAAACAAATCTGCCAAAGTGTTTGAAGGTTCTGCAAGTAGCAGGGAGCAAAGGTATTTATTTAACCTTTAGCCCACAACCTTCCTATAGGGGTGGGTTATGTCTACAAAAGGGCTGTATGGAAGTAGAAATAATCAAAGGAGTGTTAGACATTTTATCCCCGTAGTTGGAATGTCCAGGTTCTGGTCCATGTCACTTGAAACAATAATTTACTTGTGTCAAGCTGCTCAAGATGATAATTCAGACCTGGAGTACTTAAGCAGCTGTTGCTTGCTTTTGTGTGGTCTTGCTTTCTTCAACTAACTTCATCTGCTCCATTCCTTTTATTTGAAGTGGTTTGCCAAATGCAAGTTTTGGTCATCTGAAAGAGCCTTTTGACACAATGGAATTTCACAGACTTTACAGAGGTGAGAGATCTGGGGTAGTGTGTATATAACAGAAATTTTTTTTTACCTTTGGAGACATCTTTATAAATATCTATATTTTATCTGAATAGACCTCATGTTCTCTGTTACACTGTCATGAAGCCAAATTGAATTTTATTTCTTTCTAACACTTTTACCTGTGTTTCTGCATACTTTTCAATTGGTTTTGCATTTCAGTTTTTCTCATGCTTGTCGTCTCCTCTAAACCACTCGTGTTCTTCCAACATCTTTGATTTCAATACTTGGTTCTTTTCTTTTCCCTTATTCTATGAAGAAGGAAACTAGTCTAGTAGATCAGGACATCCAAACATAAGGCTTCATGAGCAAAAAGGTAGAGACCTCTGGCATGTCCTGTATTCTCACAGAAAACCTCCAGGCCTTCTCCCCTGCATGCATCAGACTTTCTGATCTCTGCAGACACTTGAAAACTTAATCTTAAGTAAAATACATTGCTTTCCTCTTACATAGGTAATTGTACCTTTGAGCAATCTGTGATCTGGTGGATGCAGAAGTACCACCCATTTCCTGTGCGATCTTTATTTATAAAACCTTTGTATGATTTTCAGGGGTCCCTAGCAAGAAGCAGACAAAACCACAACTTTCAAGACAGCCCTTGCAGATAGACCTGATGTGCAGGTGATGTGCTGAGTTCATTCGGGGTTGCCGTGGCAACCTTTTTTTCTTTATCCAGAAAAAGAGTGCTTTATCAGTAAACGTGCCCTTTCACAGTACCCTGTGACTTTCATTCAGGGGTCTCACAGCTATTAGAAGCAATAGATAGGCAGACCCTGAAATTAGAAGTCATAGGGCCTCTTGTGTATCTTTGCTCACTAATGCTCTTTATCCTTCATCTGCAAGCGTACCAGTATTTATTCCCTCCACCTTCTCTATATACTTATCTTTTGGCAAAAGACTGTCCCTTCCATACTGCATGAGGCCATATAATTTCCTATTCTGTGTTCTGAGCACTATTATTTTACAGTTAGGTGATACCGTTCTCAGTCCTGCTGTTCTTCTGTGTGCATCCCCTTCCACTTCAGTGTTCTTGCTCATCATCTTTTCCAAGAGTCTACTTTGTTGTGTATAACTGCCCTCCTGCCTTAGGAGCCATCAGATTGGGTCTGTTTCGTGTCACTGGCATTTTTTTCAGTAATAAAAAAGAAAACAGGAGGATGGAAACCCAAACTGAGATGAAAATGATGGTAGCGACTGTAATAAACTAACCCGCTTCTAGAA
Organism: Pedionomus torquatus; assembly: GCA_013398155.1. Classification (NCBI taxonomy): domain Eukaryota; kingdom Metazoa; phylum Chordata; class Aves; order Charadriiformes; family Pedionomidae; genus Pedionomus; species Pedionomus torquatus. The sequence goes on from VZRU01001682.1 coordinate 5,180, forward strand.
CCAAAGGAGTTATTTCTTTACATGTAGATCTCATAATAAAGTGATTTGACTGACTTTCAGAAAATTATTCTTCATTTCCAGTCAACCAGGATTACTGAGGCTGTAAGTCTATCCCATTAAACCATGGGGATGGTGCATAAGCAGTGCCTTATTGACAGCGGTTTAACAGACTGGTGGATGGCAGATTAATGAATTAATGTATATATTTTTATATATTTCCACATAAGCAAGTGCATGTGCATATGGGTTTTTTTCCACATCGAATAAAATATCTTGTCTACAGATGGCTCTTGGATTAAAAGGATTGGAAATAATAATGCACTTCTATTTTCAATGAATAAACCTATTTTGCAGTTATCCCAGTCCGCAGCATCTGTCTGTTGAACATTACATGGGTACTGCCCCCACAAGAGGAAAATATCAGGTAAGATTATGTTTAGAATATTGTAACATTAATTATGTAATTATCTCTATGTTATATTTGGATTTCATACTAATTATAAAACAGTTTGTGTAGACAATGCAGTAAATGACCAAGACCTCATGTCATGGTAATACCACAGACAAGGATAATTTCAATAAATATATTTTGTGCTTCTGGTTCTTTGAGAACAGCATACAAAATAGTATCAGTTTTAGGTATAATATATCAATGTTGACATAATAGCTGTAATATCCCAGAGACATACTGCGCTTTTAATGATCTTCATTTTACAGGTCATGAGTTGATACTGGTGTGTTGTGATGCTGAGGAGCTCCAGGGCTGGTTTGGATGGGCCAGTCGTATTGCTTTTGGCCTCTGGGTCCCCAGCCCAAATATCCCACTCCAAGTACACGAGGTCTTTGACCCAGCTTTGAGGGAGATGTTAAAGATCTCTGATGGTACCTCCAGAAGCTCCTGTGTTGAGGTTAGGAAAGGTGTGCATGTTTCCCCTCTATAGTGGCACAAAACTCTGATTTAGGAGGAACAAAAGAGCTTGAATGGTTCCCCAATCACTTTGCATCCTGCAGTGGAGTAAGAAAGGTCAGACAGTAATTTATGTTCTAAAAGGACTTCAGTAGAATGGATTTGGTTTATTTAATAGTAAAGAAAAGGTCATGTCTTTTGTTCTTTTATTCTCACGTAAATTGATTTTGTAAAGTTGAAGTTGGTTTATCACCATTTATGTTCTACAGCTTTGTTATTTCAGTACTGGAGAAAAGGTCATCTTCTTAGTGGGTACTCAATATTCCATGGTCCATTAAAACTGCGTTATTTCTGCTGAAGCTGTAGTTCTTTTTTTTCTTGCATTGTTTTCTTTTATCTTTTTTTCCCCCCTAACTTCATCTGCTCCAAGTCAACCCAGCTCCAACTGTGTGCTTTGTCATGCAGCCTAGCATATCAGAAGTGCCTGCTTATGATTATATCTTTATTTTATATGGGTTATAGAAACTGGAATGTCTTAGCTGCATGAGCCTGGTACCCCATTTAGATTCATGTAGATTTTCTTCATGTTTTGTTCACGGTAGAAGAGCTTGAAGAGATTCCCACTCTGGTGTCTTTCCTCAGGGTCGTGATTTGCATTATCTGTCTCAAAATGAAGTGTCAGTGGAAGACAGTGACTGAGTGTTGGCTTTCTTATTGTTTCATTGACCTGTAACTTCTCAGCATGAAACTGCGCCAAGAACTGAAAGCCATCTATTCTGTCTAGTTTCTCTCCTCTCCCGCNAAATATGAGGGCATCTCAGGACTGAAAACATCTGGGAAGAAGGAACCAGTTTGGAGCTGGAGCTTGCAAGACCGGTAGCAATTAAAAACAAACCAAAAAAGTCAGAAAACCCAACCCAAAGCCTTGCAACCCCTCTGTCTCCTCAAACCTTCATATTTTCTCTGTAAACTCAGAAATCTCTGGAATCAGAGAGTTACAATACAAAATGAAACTGTATTTCCATTATTAGTATAATGATATTCTGTAGGATGACAGTTTAGTTCTTACTGAGAAGCTTTTTGATGTCGCATTTATATCCTGTAAGAGGATTTTTGTTATTGTTTTAGAGACCTTTCTATTGCTTTTGACAGAGAGAGGTAATAGTAGCATCTATGAAGATAATGGAAACAGATAAAGACATTACGCCAGTCTTGAGCAATTTGAGAACTGAATAAGCATTAAATCTTCTTTTAACAGAAGGGTGGCTTTTTCTGTTCTTAATGCAAAGTGACTACAATTCCAAGTTCTCTTTAGTTTTAAATGTAGTTCAAAGTATGCAAGTTTTTTAAAAAAAACCAACAGTCTAGAGGAAAAGTATTAGCACACTGAAATTGAGGCTGACAGTGTTTCTGCAGTTGTTCTCCCCCTCCCCTCAGCTTGTGTATATTCCCACCTGAGTTCTTCAAGGTCTACAGAGAGGTAAGAATATCTCTCTGTAATCTGCTTTGTGAACCAAGACGGAAAATTAAGCTTGTGATAAAGTAATACAATTAAAATGTCTACTTCAGGTTAAAATAAATGCTTCCCTTCTTTCACTTAATTTTCTGTGTCCGTAGTTATCTTTTGAGGAAGTAGGTGATGACAAATGTTTGCAGGAGAAAGGTGTTAGTGCAGCTGGTAATAAGGTAACTTATTACCCTTAGGACAATCAGAATAATCTGCTGGAACGGAAAGGTATCAAAGCCTCTGCTGGAACGGGCCATCAACCAGGCACCGCATTCAACAAAGTGAGGTCTCTCTAGTGTAGCCATGGAAGAAACTGATACAGAGCAGCAGGGTAGTGGGTGTATATTACCTGGTTTTCTGCTTGGAACTCTGTGAACATACTGCATCTCCCCCCGTGGAGCATGCCTGCTAACCTTTGATCTAGACTATGTGTTGTAAAAAATTGGATTGTAAGATCACTAAAGATCTCCATAAAAGGGAGAATCATTTATTTGAAATATTTTTAAAAGCTTCTATTTCACCAGTCCTTAGCAGTATAGGTTTTGAATTTTTAATAGAAATGCTTGATTTTAATACTCTGGGGCATTTCATGCTTTTTAACCATCATGAAAGATACCTTAAAGTGATAAAATGAATTTAAACCTATTTTGACTATCACAACCACTTCTGTTTCAGATAAAGTTATGAATCTTCCAAATCTTCCACATGTTTTCTCGACAGCTCTCTCTAACACATTTTTTAGCATAGTTAATATATAGCAAACACATTTTACTGAGCATTAATCTTTGAAAATTAATTCTTTATTCAAGGTAGGTCTTATCCTGTTATACTCTTGAGAATGCTGCAGGTAGTCATATACTTAATAGTTTGGTGGGTTTTTGTTTTTTTGTTTTTGTTTTTTTTTTTTATTTTCCTCTAGCATATGAAATTTCTAAGTCTCGTGCCAGAAAATCTAGAATATAGGGCTGTGTATCCTCTGAATGAATAAAGTAATACCTAAGTAGGTGTTTCAAGATCTAACATGAAGACGTTGTTCTTAGAAGTATTGTCTTAAATGCTTGGGTTTTTTTTTATGTTGATTCCCATTCTAATGTCCTTTTGTATTCAGGTTAGTGTGGTGCTTCTAGGTAGTTTTGTGAGCATCCTCAGGACCAGCATTTGGGGCTGATATTGCAGAGCTGGAGTGCAAGATGGTGACTGGAGAACATGGTTTGGTCATTGGACTGAACAGATTGAATTATAAGGTGCGTGTAAGTACTAACAGCATGTTGTCATAAATAGAGCTCAACAAATTGTGCATTGAACATTATTTTCTGCGTTAGAGGCCTGAAATACTTTGGTTTACATTGCAACTCATTAATTCATAGTTTTGCAATGGTTTTAAGGACTACTGTGGGATAATGGTTTTGCATATAATAAGGACCAATGTCCATTTTTTTGCTGACTACCTCAAAACTCTAGGGGTAGTGAAATGAAGAATCACAGTTTAGGGTGGAGAGTTTATGACATGAATTATAAAAGGAGTGTGGAGTTAAAAAGGCTTAATACAAAGCAGTTGGTCTTTAACCCAATGGATTTTTGCATAGAGTAAAAGAAAATCACATGAAAATATTTAAAAATACTGAGGTCTGATGTGAAATTTATAATGTGACTCTTCTACAAATGCAATAGTATTTTATTTGCAGCCAGCTCATCACTGACCATTTGTCTGACTTTGGTTTTGCTCCAGCAGTCTTTGAGATGATTAAAGAGGAACTAAAAAAAGGCTTACTTCCATGTGCTCATCAAATCAGAGGTGTTAGCCAAATGAGTGTCAGTGGGGAAAGGCTTAATTTTAGGGTAGTGACAGAAAAGAAAGCAATCATCTTTGTTCTTCCTGTGTTGTCATAGTAGCGTAAAGTAGTGGCTTGAGGAGTTGACTGTCTTTTTATGAGAAATTACCATGCAGTCCTTTGCATGCTCTTGTTGAATATAGTGAATGCCACACAGTAATTACATGTGAGCACAATTTTCAAACTGCCAAATATATTTGCTTTACACTAAGTACTCATACTAACGATCAGGTGCTAAAGGCTGACATGAATTCACATATAAAAAGTTGTTCTCCATGGTTTTTTTCCTTGTAGTTGCTTGTGTTTCTTTCTGTCAGCAGCACCTTTGTGTTTATGCACTGGGAGGTTAAAATTCCTTGATTATCAAATCTTCTGAATAAGTATCAGCTGAGCTCATTCCCCTCCCAGAATTCCAGCCCAGCTGCCCCTTGCTTTGTTCTAATTACCATTGGTCTCAGATCACTCACGTTTATGATCTTTCCTTACCAGATTCTGCCATCCTGTCCAGGAGCAAGTTTTATTTATACTTTGAGTGTAATGTAAACAGTTTTTGTTTATTTCCTTTCTTTTTTAAAATTTTGGTAGGGAAGAGGAGGTACTTGAGGCCCGCTGCTGCGGAGGTTGGGGTAAGTAGACGAAGCTGACATTGCATAAGATCAGTGTCAACCAGGAAAATTTCTGTGTGATGCAGGAAGGAGAGCTTACTGAGGTCAGAGCTTTTCTGTAGCCCAACAGCGTGAGAGAGACACCTAGAATTTTCCTCGTCAGACTGAGGGAAATCATATTGCTAAATCTCTTGAGTTAAAAGACAGTATCTTGTACTGTATGAATAGAATCTGGCATGTTACTTGGTATTCACTGGATCTGGTGGCATAAATATTCTGAGAGTGCTGCGTGTTTGTTTTTCTCAAAGGAGAAAATGTTAATCAAAATAATATATGGCTGTGGACTCCTGGTCTGCAGGAGAGGCTGCAGGTTACTCCTCGTTGGCCTTATGCTTGTTATGAAGGTAAAGTGTGCTCTAAAAAGGAGATACTAAATCAAAAGTCAGGGCGTTTTATAGCTTTCATGGCACTAATAGTTATTGACACTACAAATTATGTTGTCCTCATTAAGGTTTTGCCTTTTATTGACTAACTGAAGTTAAAAGGCTTCTGTATACCTGCAAATAGAAGTGCTGCTCCAGTATTTAAGTTAAAATGAGCCTTTTTTAGGCTGCTGTATAGGTAGAGCAAACAATGCATAGGTCTCTCAGGAAAGAGGGTGATAACTGCTTCAAATAAATATATATATTCATGTTCTGGGTAAGATGTGAGTGGGTGTTTGATGCTTTGCTGTCTGTACTCCCTTTGGAATGCTCCAGTTCTCTCCCTTGGCTCATCCCTGCCCTGTTCTATTGCACATGGTGGATTTACCAAATATGCATCTGCTCTGTAAGGTGAAAACTATTAACAAATGTAATGCCAGCTCCGAAGTGATGGTGTGTTACCAGGTGAGGTACTAGAGATTTGCACGTAATCATTCATATTACCTGTAGTAGTTCACTGTGCAGTTACAATTTAAAGTGTAATCAATGCTGAATGAGTCTGCATCATCACTGTGCAGGGAAAGTGAACTGATTGACAGTGATTTTCTAAATACAGTTTCAGTGCTCAAGACTTACCAAAATCCTTGATGAAATTACAGTTTATGTTATTTTGTACAGGGTTTTTTTGGATATGTATTTTTTTTTGCTTTTCCACATGCCAGCCACTGCGCTCTTGCTTTTGTCACCTTACCTTTCTTGCCAGCTAGTGATTTTTTCCCCGTTCTGTTCATTCAAGGTAGTCTTCCTACCCATGCAGTGGTTCCCAATTGAAACCATTTGCTTTATGCTTTGAGGGCACGATGGGAAACCAGAAACTGTCAGCTTGTTGTTTTGAATGATAACGTACTGAGCAGTTCATGCTCAAGTCCATCCAGGCTGGATTGGTTTGTCGTAGGCTGGGGTGAGGAATTTAAGAGAATAAATAAACATTTTTATTATAAAATCTAAGTGCTTGTGAAGGGTAATCTCCTGTCTTATCCTACTGCAGAGACATAGATTTACTTGTGTTCATTTCATTCTAAATCAGTGAGGGCAGAGGAATCTGAGGGGAAGTCTAGTGGGTTTAAGTTTGTTCTTCCTTGATTTGACTGGGGTTGTGTACAGTCTGAACCGGTGTGGGTAGGGTCAGTTTCCTGCAAGCCAAGGAATCACTTGGGTAAGCTCGCTGTGGGGAGGTGTAGCTCACATTTGGCTGTTTTGTTTCCTAAACAATTAGTCCCATGTACCTTGTTGCTATGGGAAACCATATCTGCAGCTAATTCCTGGAATACTGTAGCTGAAACTCAAGAGTAATGTACTACAAAGAAATGCAGCCACATCACTGGATTGCTTCTCTCTCAGCTTCTTAATTAATTTTTCTTGGTCTGCAGATTGGCCTGTGTCTTATCATTGGTTGCATATAAATCAGGCTTGGGGTGCATCCCTATCTATATATTTGTATATTGTCTGAATCTAGGCCAGTGATCATACTTGGAGTACCTTCTCTAATTTAATTGTTTTGGTGCCCTATATATTGAAGTCATCTGAACTTCTGTAAACTGATAACACGACTGAAGAAAAAACCAAAATATTCTGTATTTAGTGGTTGTCCACATGACTGTTCATCTGTAGTTATGTCCTGGGCAAAGAGTGACAGCTAAGGCAAAGGAACAGCCTGAGCTGTTGTTTGGCACTGTGTGCCAAGGCCCTGTGTTCTTGTCTCTTAGTCTGCAAGAGACAAAGTAGTTATTCATGTTAAGTGCCTGTACTGATAATTTTTCATAAGTAGTTCTTAAATCACCAAAACATGTCCCTAAACCAGAAGAAACAAAGGGAGATGTAGTTTGGAGAGTTTATGCCTCACCACGCTGGGATAGAGCTCCCATCTGCTTAACCCCAGAGGGGCAAAAGGGTTTGAAATTTGGCCTTTCCTGCAAAAAGACATGATTGAGAGGATGAACTTATTCTCAGAATGAATTTACCCAGCTGGTTGAACTACTTAAAGTTTCTTGTTCTTAGAATGCTTGCATTTATGGTAACAGTGATACAGATCTTGGAAACTCGTGTTTATCTGTCAGTTTTGGAAATGAACATAATTTTACACAGTTGTTTAAAATCTGTGCTGTGCACATTCAATCATGCTTTATTCCTTTTAGTAAATAGATATTCTTTGTTTCCTCAAGTCCATTGCCCTTAAAATTTTGCTGCTCCTCTCTGCTCTGTTAAAATTCATTAAATCATAGAATTATCCAGGCCAGAAGGGACTTCCATAGGTCATCTAGTCTGTATTGTAGTATTGATAATAAAAAGGCCTGTGCAAACAACAAGCCTTCATAAAATCTCTATTTTGAAATTATTAACATTGATTTTTTTGTTTTGTTTGTTAAGCACCGTCAGTTCTAGTGCCTGAGCAACTCTATGTTTGTCTTTTTTGGTGATGATGCTTCTGTTTTGAAGGCTGCTGCTATTTCAGAACTGAGTTGTGAACTTTCCTAGAACTGTCTTGAAGGAAGAGTGGATGTTAAGCATCCCAGTCAGAGTATCTTTCTCACTCCACTCATAGGTGTAATTAAAAATATTATGTGGTCAAAGTGACTCTACTGAATATTGCCTTTTAAACAATGAATATTAGTTAGTTATTAGAAAAAGGTGCTTCTAAACCACAGGAGGCAATTGAGAGGAACAGAAAGGCAGGCACGATTGTTTGTCTTCTAAGCATTGTTGCAAGGTATTCTCTGTGCTTAGATCTTATGTAGGTCTGTGTCTTATTAGAAAAATATATAGATTCAGGGATTTTTTTCTTGGATCGTTTGGTCATAAGGCTTTTAGGTGTAATGGCTTGAATTAAATGACTGTATGTTCTTTCAGCTAAGTCCGTGTGGGGGAGTATATGCCTGAAAATAAATTACAACAGTTGGAACTAATTAATTTCTTGTTTGGCAGATTCAGCAGATAAAACCCTGAGTAGGGTAATTTGAAATGTCTTTGTTATGTGGTCTCAGTTGTACCTGGCCAAGAACTGTGGTTATGACTCTTCCATCTGAGTTTGTAGCCTGTAGGCAAGGACTGAACTGATGAGAAGACACAAAAGAAGTATTAGTTCAGCCTTCTCTTTGCTTGCATCTTGTGTAAACCATCCATGTAACCAAAATATCAGGGAGATTTGCTTGTTATGCTGTTGTAGCTTTGAAGTCCCTACTAAGGTGGAGTCAGTTATCAGGACTGATGAGATTACAGTAGTTTCCTTAATAGTGGGGTAGAACTCAGCAGGTAGCTGCAGCTAACCCTTGGGGAAATACTCTCCTACTGAGGTACGTAAGTTTGAATGCTGCTGGCAATTTTCAAAAAAGATTATTGTGGTAAAAATCATGTTAATTCTCATTCTGCTTGTTGATGTATAGGTACAGAAACCAGTGTGTGTTGCTATAAGCGCTTAAGCGTGGTCTTAACTGGTATGAGAAGCCAGGTTCAGTGCCCTGAGGCAGGTGGCCTCCCTGCTGGGGACGGTATTGGGATGCAATCTTTTGTGTTACTGTGCCTGCTGCTGTGGTATCAACAGCCACACATTAATCTTCAGCTGTGTAAAATTTGATTCTCCGTGACTTGGATTGTGACTGGGGTGTCTGTGCTCGTGGCCGTACAAGTCACATGCGGTGCACTGCTGTGGTCGGTTCCTAGCGATGAAGGTGCAGCGAGCTCAGTACACCACCTGCCAGGCACAGTTGATCTAGCTGAGTCAGGCAGGGCTCTGTCACTACTCTGAAGAAAGTCAGTCCCCTGTTTTCTCTGACAGGGACTTTGGATTCTTTGCTTGAACGCATGGCTATGCATATTGTTGTGCTGTGCCTAGGATGACCAGTGTTTGCCTTCCCTCCAGCTCATTGCAGCAGATGAGGGTTCAGTCTCAGACAGTCCTGTCCCTGGCACAGACTTTGAGAGCACTGGTTAAACTGCAGATTTACCCTGTTTCATCCTCATCCTGGAATGAGTCTTGGCTGGGAGACGCTTGCTGCCTTTCCATGGGAATGGTCATTTGCAAGTTGTTGCAGAATCATAGAATGGTTAGAGTTGGAAGGGACCTTAAAGATCGAGTACCAACCCCCCTGCCATGGGCAGGGACACCTCCCACTAGAGCAGGTTGCTCAAACCCCCATCCAGCTGCAAAGGTGCAGCCTGAATTTTTTTTGTCATTAGGACAATCCACAACAACTCTTAAACTACAACTGAAAATGAGTCTGTCAAGCTGTCTCCTGGGACTGTACTTGATATCTTCATCACCCAGGGGCCTGGTGCAAACTCTGACACAGGGCTCCTCTTACCCTGGTTGAGTAGAGGGCACCAGGACCAGCAAAGTAAGAGCCAGGGAGTGTGTGATTGGGGGCATTTTGTTAATGAGTGTTTTGAGCTGGACACGGAGTACCCAGCATTTTAATGTGCAAATGGACTGTGGCTTGAATCTAAAAGGTGTCTCATGCATCCCCATCTAAAGTCACTGCCTCTCTTGCCATCTTTCTCCCTTTGAATCCTTCCAATGTTGACGTGCATTTAGGAGGCAGCTGAAATTGATGTTACGCTGTGAACTCCTTCACTGAAGCAGTGACAAAGTGTGCAACAGACCACGGTGACGGCTTCCTTCCTGTCAAGGATGTAAATTAGGGAGACAGATTTAAAATTGTTGCACCAAATTAAAAGACTGGTTAGATGGAGAGCAACCGCAGTATGAGGAGATGATGCGTATGTACTCCTGGAGAAGGCAGAAAGGGACTAAAGTTACATATGTTTATATAAACACTGCAGGGATTTATTGGAGTCCCTGTAGGTGTATAGATCTTAATGAAAGCAGGCAGCACTGTATTAGCATGCATTACCTCATACTGTACAGTTACCATGTGTAAAAAGGGAAACAAAAATAAGAATTTTATTGCTAATACAGCATAGAGTCAAAATAAATTAAAAAAAAAAAGAAGAAAAAGATTTGTTTTGGCAGGCAAATCTCAATGCCTCAGATAGGTTGGGACTCTGAGGCTCTCATTTCTTCTGCTGTCCTCTCAATTTAGACTTAGAGATATTTTTTTTGTTTGTTTGTTTTTTTGTTGTTGTTAGATTTTCTACTTGCTGCCATATTTAACTGAAATGGAGAAATATTTTAAAGTAACCAAATCCTAGTTTCACTTAAACAGAAAATTAAACCACTAATATTTACCAGTAAGTAAGTCCATATTAGTTTGGTAATATCTATTTGTGTCTGAAAAATATTAGCCACTTGGGAGTGTTCCGGTGGGGACAAAAAGAAGTTCTTTTCAGTGAAACCACGGCTTCCAAAACCTTTGTAACAACATGGGACACTGAGAGCTTGTATTGGCTGCAGTACTCTAATTTCTAATGCTCGAGTATATCCTGGAAATTACCGAGGGTAGGAAGAAGAACGGTCATTTGATGCACAGTTTGATTGTCTTTTCAAGAGGTACATGTCAATGGCTATTAGTATTTATGACTACTTTGTTCCCCTGGCCGATAACTTGGATTTTAAGTGAAGTTATGCAGGAAATTTCCCACGAAGACAGACCAAAGGGGATATCTAGCAATACGTAAAAGAAGAAAAGTCTTTGAAGCATTTGACTGTCTGCTCAAGAGAGACCTTGCACATAAGATCCAAACCTTCCATCCAGGTCAGAAAATGCCTCTAGTTGTCCCTCTTTGTTCCCAATATCCTTGTTTCTTGTCTAGGGTTTCATTTTCAGAAGAGAAGGGGAAGAGAGAGCAAGCTGACCAGATGTTTAGTTCTCACGTCTCTGACTAAAGCTGTCACTGTACTTCTAGTGTGGTGGATCTCAGTTCAGCTTTATTTCCATAGAAGAGATGTTTCTATGTTTATAAAAAAAGTTAATCCTGCCTGTTGTGATTCCAAGAACGGCGGTATTTCTGTCTGTCTTTCAGAACAGCCAAAGAGTGTGTATTTGGCTGTAACAAGGTTTTCAGCTTCTGTACATGTGCGCTACCAAAGGCTGTCTGAAGACACCAGTGTTGTTGTAAGCACCGTTCCCTTTTGAGACAATGTTTTCTCACAATGGGCAAGGATTAGTATAGTTGGGAGTTTCACTTATTTCAGCTACATCACTGATGTAATTGTTCATCTCAAGGAAATAATGAACCCAGTACTCTTTTCCATGGGATTTGAAGATAATGACCAAAAGCAGCAGAGAAAAACGGTCTGTTCATTGACGTGTAGAACATGACCTCTTTTCGGTGTTGCTGTTGTTAAAAGCTGTTCCCGAGTCTCGCTTTGGATTTGGACAATTAAGAGTTAAGGAAAACTTGGACCAAAATATGACACAGTCCCAGCACTTTAGACACTATAAAGTAATTAGTTCAGTAGTCCCAGATAAAAAAATTTAATCTTTCTATAGAAACAGTGCACTGTTTTACAAATGTGTTCATTTGGTTTTCAGTAATTCTTACCGATGTCAGTACAGCCAGTGTTACACACAGCAGATCCCTCCCCCACCCCTCCCTGGTCCTTTTGTCCGGAACATAAATACTGAAACACAAAAGGCACCAAGCAAGAACTTACTCTAACAGAACTGCAATATGACAAGACAGAGATCAGGAATGATTACAATGTTAAATACCGTCCTAACAATCTGAACCATTATTTAAAATAATTAATTTCTTAAAAAACAAATTTGGTGTTTGTCTTCTCAGTAGTTATAAATCTGTAAAGGCTGAAATCAGCACTGCACATTTTGTTCATTTACACTGGTTTGAAAAAAAACTGCAGCCTTTTATACACAGTTTATACAGGTTTGTTTGTGTGCATGTGTTCTTAAAAAAGTATCAAAACTGTAGAACTTCCAAATATATTTACATTCGTCTGTTAGTTACAGTGTTATCACATACAGCCTTTTCTCAGTTTGTTTTCTTCATGCACACAGTGCATGGATTTGTAGAAACAGAGCTTTATACCTTAAAACAACAACGGGACATCTTAATCACTTCTTCACTGCCTTAAAATCTAAAATTTGAATAGAAGGATGCTTGATTATTTATGTATTGTCTATGCAGGACATGAGCATATGTATTATATGTATTATTTGAACATATGTATTATGTTTGTAACACATACTAGGTCTTCAGACGCTTTCTTCCTTTTCTTAGTCAAGAATCAATTTCCAGTGAATTTATTCTAAAAGAAGGAAAAACAAGAGGAAAAAAACCCCAAACCTCTTCAGGCTGAGTCTCTTCTGCTCACTTAAATAGCAAAACTTGGACTGATGTCCTTTAAACTGTGGCTGATAAGTTCAGTCACAGAATTCCTTGGGAATCTTACAGAGTGAAATGCGAAAAAAAGTGTTTTCTTCTGCAAGGTGCAGGACGACCCAGCCAAAGACAGGGATAAGGCTGTGAGTTTTTAATCTTTCACTTTCTTGCCAAGGGCTCTGCGGTATGGGAGAGCTACCACAGCGCAGGTGGTTCCACAGGCACTAATTTGGAAGATAATTGCTGCACTTCAAAGAATTCTGCATACACTGAATTAAGATGCTGCCCCACAGCATTTCCTAAATTTGGGCTCTTGTCACTATGAGTAACAGAAAAGGACAAGGAGGGAAGGAATTAACTTTTGTTACTGTGCTGGTTTTTTTTTTCCTGAAGAGCCAGGTGAGAGTGCATACGCTTTGGGTGTATGGAAGCATACGGCTAAATCTTTTGTTCCTACTCATTCTAAGCTAATTGGAGAGGTGCAAGATTCCCAGAGGGAAAAAGCATTTACATTTGTGTTTAGAAACAAGCAAAAAACCTAAACCAAATTTGTACCACGCCGTAAAAAGCAGCAACGCAACAAAAAATTGGGTGCTGTAGGGGTTTTTCCTGACTGAAATGCTGTCAGCAATAATGCTCCAGTGAAAAGCTCTGCATGTGAATGTTTCTGGATAGGCTGGAAACTGTAAGAGCAACCCATACGAGCCAGTTGGGAAACTGGAGCTGTGTTATGGGAGTGCTTCACCTGTCAGCTGTCCCACCCTACAGCTCTTCCTTACTGTCCTTAGATTTCCAAGCAAACTTCTCAAACATCCTGTAAAAATTCAATTATTCCTAATTTTCATAAACGTAGGCTAGTAGTTTTAAAATATATGTGTATATTTTCATATATATGTATATATTTATAATGCCTATATATCTATCTCGTCTAGATAGATATATACACAGATAATCTATGCACAGCAAGCCAAACATACAAAAAATAAATACTCTCACCCCCCTACTATATTTACAGAACAGACCTTATAATCCAGATTTTGTTAATAAATATTTCTAAACTGCCTGTACAGAATTTGTTTTACTTATGTTGATGGATAGCCACAAAGCATATTCAAGGTATTTACAAAATATCTATAAATATAGTCTCAAAATAAAGCAATAGCTACCGAACCTTCAGCCTGGCTGGTTATGTACATTGAGTTAGTAGCTCAGCTGTCGCTTATTCACTATCACAAGTGGGTAGTGCAACAAGTTAAAATGTGTATAAAAGATTATACATACAAAACTCTCACATCCTTTGGATGTTTGCAGTTCATTATAACTTTGTGGTTACCCTTCTGCAACATAAATAACGATCAAAAGAAACAGCAGGTTCTGTATCCAAAGCAAATTTGTTCAATATCTTGTCTGGAGCAGCAACTTCATCCTCATGGCAACCCATCATCTTCTAAGCTTAATGCTACACGCTGTGAGGGGAGAAAAACATCACACTTGAGAAAATTTGAGACTTGTTACTTCTTGTTAAAAATCTTATTGTTGTCCCTAGTGTTTTGGTGACAAATCAATTTTATGCCCTGATTATTTTTTTTCCCCCCAAAGTGGAGTCGCTTGCTCAAGTGTTACTAAAAGGAGGTGTTGGGAAGTTTACTTTGTTTGGGTATTGAATAAAGCTCCTGGTAAGGGATGAACTTTCTCTAGTATAATCTTTAGCAGGATCGTTAGATAACACATGCCTGCTCTGTTGCCTTCACTCATTACTTACAGATCTTTATGCTCTCTTCTAACAATGCAGTGCTGTTACAACTACCAATGCTTCGTGTCCCCAGGGCTGCTGCTTTGCAGGAGGCTCCTCTACAGACAAACCTCTGTGAGGAACAGTTTCTCTCTTTTGCATACACAAGACTTGCTATCAACATGAGCATCTGCTTTTTGTAAAACTCTGTCTTGCCAGTTTCCTTAATTTCTAACAGAACCACATTTGCTCCTCTTTGTAAGGGATCTGACTCTTTTTAACGTGGTTACGTTATACAGAAAATACTCTCCCTGGTTTGTAGAGAAATTCAAGTTACCCTTAAGATATTTAGACACTTGGTAGAAGTCTAAGACATAATGGAATCCAGAAGAGGATCAATTATCAGTTGTCACATATTGAGCTCTGGAGGCAGGTGGCTTTACGCTGGCTAGCTGATTGAGGATATTGATTAGGACAATTATTCTTCATTTGAATAGAACATCTCATTATATAGATCACTATATACTAAGACAACTGCATGAGCTGCCTAGAAGTTTAGGCTTCTGCCTGTTCAATAACTATTAAAGAAGTTCTCTTTTTTTCATTATATGGCAAATAACCCAACGCTGCTGGATATACTCTGTACCTAAACTCTCAACAACATTCGTCTCCTCTGTGAACAGTTTCCTGGGATACTTACTGCTGGGTAGACATGGCCAATTTGGGCAGTCCGCCCAATGTGGATTTCATCTTCATCTTCCTCTTCTGTTGTCTTCCTATAGACTGGGTTATCAAAATTCATGCTTTTAGTGTTCTTCCGTTTCCAGTTTCTCCAGATGAGGTATCCCCCCATGCACAGCAAGCCGATGACCACTGAGGAAAGCGGAAAGAAAGGGTTGTTAGCTGGACAGGAACCTGCTGGGTGGTCCCCACAATTTTCTCAAAGTAAGGCTCTTTTCCTCATTCCAACAGTTCCCTTTCCCACCCCCAGCCCTGAAATCAGAAGAGAGCATTTTGGTACGAGTTTCTGCAAAGGTTAAACCAAATCAGCTTACCCACGGGAATGACGATTCCAACAACAGCTGCTGTCACGGTTGAATCAAAGCCTTCGTCATTATTTGCATCTGTAATTACAGAAGTCATTCTGATCATTTAACTCATTTGCTGGTTTTTAAAGCTACATCTAAATAATGTTTTATGTTAGTAATCGTGTTGCTCTGCCCATCAGAAAGCTTTTGTAATGGAGTTTATGGAAAGTTTTGTGATATGATTGCTGTGGAGAAGACAGAAAGCCTGTACACACAAATCTGGGCTGAGCTGAGCTCTTTCTTCTTAGGAACCATAAACAAGGAAGTGCTGCTGCCCCTCCAGGACTGGAAACTACACTCCAGGAGAGCACGGCCAGTGACGGGACGCATTCAGCACACTATCAGGTAGGGAAGCTCTAACGAGAAATGAGGGAGTGACTGTACTTGTGCCTCTTGATTATTTTTTTTTTCAAGCACAAAATCAGGAGGCCGGTTTCAAAACCCATGACATTTAATAGAAACTGCACACGTGGATCAGGAATGGTGAACAGCGCTCTGCAAAATCCACAGAACACTTTCTGGTACTGACACACTTAATGATTTATTGAGCTGTCAGAAGAAGAATGTAGTTCAGAGCCGTCTGTACAGCTTTTCTTGATATTTTTTTTTTAATTTATTGATAGCTAAAGAGTTAGTTCCCGCATCACTCATCGGTGCCGTTTACCCTCAGTAAGCAAGAATGACCCCAAAACTCAATATTGTACTTACCAGAGGAAAAAAAATCCCAAACAATTATTGGGAAAAATAATTTCAAAAATATCAATATACTTTTCAAGTTTTATATTTAAAAATGTTTGCTCTGGGCTCTTACAATAGGAGATCAGCACATAAAATTTATTTTAGTTAAAATACCAGGAATTGAGAGAGAAGGAACAAACTGTAGTTTGTCTTTTGATACACTGATCCATGGAACTTAAAAGACAATTTGTTCTGTGAGGTCCTTCCCCCGTAGCAGGTTGTTCTATTGGATAGTTGCTTGCCTAACAATAACCCAGATTATTTTGAATGTGGACAATGAAGCACCTTGCTTCTGTGGCTTATTAAAAAGTTCATTATAGCATATGAAAGAAAGTTGCACAAAAAGAATTTAAGGAATTTTAGAACTGGGACTGCGCTTTCCTCGGTGCAGCAATGATTGCGCTGCGTTGCTGCCCCTGCACACAGCAGCCACCCCTCCCAGGGGTGGCTCAGAATCACAGAACAGTACGATAACGCAGACTCACAGAAAGCTTGATATGGCTCAGCTTTGCTTTTCACATGCAACAGAAACTGCCTGCTCTGCTCAGTGAAATGTTTAGGGGNTGCTGCCCCTGCACACAGCATCCACCCCTCCCAGGGAAAGGCTTCTCTCTGGATTTTTTTTTATTTTTATTTTTATTTTTTTTGGAAAGGCAGTTCAGCCCTTCTGCTTTACTTGGGCAGCGGAACGTAGTGGGATTACCTGTTATTGGGGAGAGAGTAGGGTGGTGGGACATTGCTCACTCATTACGTAGGGGGAACTGGAGCCTTTCAGTGCTCTCCATCGAGATACTTTCCTTATCTTGTAATGCAGAACTTCAGACATGTCATGGATCAGCCCGCATTAATGTGCAAAGCACAGACACAAAAAGCCATGCAGCATTTAATGCCCACAACTTGTTTTAATTGTTTAATTATTAATGTGATCCAGCACAGGTGAAGTGCCTGGTTAATTGTCCATATTTTGGTGTGCAGCACCACAAACAACACTGACACTGGGATGAACTAATACCAGGCCCAAGGCAAGGACTAGTGGGAACTCTCAAGGCTTTGTCTCCAGAGTCTGTTTCACGTGTGTTAGATGAACACTTGAGACAGATCCCTTAAGAAGTTCCCCTGAGCAGCTGGAATCACATCAGCCATTGTAATAGAGGGGTCTGCAGAGATAAGAGCTGCTGTTTTCTGCTGTGCAACAGGATGTGTCTGCATCTGACCCAACTAAGATGGGTCAGATGCAGACACAACTGAGATGTTGGGTCAGGTCTCCCACCAGTGCATGAGTGTTTGTGACAGGGCCTATACAGACAAAGAAAAGAGGAAGCTCATTTCTTACAGTGCTGTGATAAATTGCTGTTTCCAGTGGTCATCTCAGAATCTACCAGGATGGATGTGGTGGAAAGTAAATGAAAATTTGGGGTGGTAATTGTAGCTTCTGATACAGCTTTGGGGACAACTTCAGTGGTGTTACTGGCACTGCCAAGTACAGCCGTGGTGGTCGTGGTACTGGCAGTACGGGATGCTGCGGTTGTAACCAGCACAGTAGTTGAAGTAGTTGGAAGATCTGAAAAGCAAAAGCAATAATGGAATTTGGTTAAAGGCACAAAGCAAATCACAAATGGTGATAAGAATCTAAGGGGGGTTGTTACATTTTCAGAGTAGAAGCAGAATCGAAATTCCAATGCTGTTTACCAAATAGACTATCAATAGTTCTCTGCCTAAAGCTACAGAAGTGGATTTCCTGAAGTCAAGCTTAATCTATTAGGCGCAATAAAGCACTCTGGGTGGAAGGCAGTTAAGAAGCTAAAAAACTTAGGGTTTTGGTGATTTATTGACCATTCAGATTTTTAGTGCTGGGCCTTATCCATTTTTTCCTCTGCTTGGTGTATCTTTTTCTGGTTATGCTTTCAGTAACGGACACCATGATGCTGTGTTCAGAAGACAACAAGTAGCTGAATACAAAACCGAGTGTGTTGCACCATCAGGAAATACGTTCACTCCAAGTACAATTTCGCTGGAATAGTGAAAGAGTGACGCGACTGCATTTACCTTTGTAGCATTTTTTCATGTCAGGACCCAGCCACATGTTGTCAGGACAGGCACACGTGTACTTGGGAGAGTGGGGAGAGATCTGAGGCGCGGGAAGACACAGATACTCACAGCCTCCGTTGGGCTGGGGGCTGAGCTCGCAGGAATCTGGAGCTGTTCAAGGATGGAAGGCAAGTTACTTTTTTAATTACTTATTTCTTGTCCTTGGCAAAGAAACATCTCTAAGAAGACTCTCTTCTACTCCCTATCTCAATTAATTGGGCTGCTTAAGCATCTTTACAGTTTGGAGCAGAGTAAACCTTACACACTCCCATAAAAACTGCCCAAATATACAACAAAGGGCAAACATCAGTGCTGAGAGTAACTCACTGTTATCAAAGATGCTAATTAAACAGCTATTAACAAATTGCAGACTTCTCAATAAATGCTGCTGCTGAATTAATTACACGGGAGCTTCAAACATTAGGCATCGATTTCCCATTATTACCTGTGCTTTCTCATCAATGACCATCACGAACATTTCATTTATTAGCTCGAATAAACCTGACTTAGGGCCATGACACCCCGAGGACACGTCTTACCTTTGGGCTGCTTTAATTCATGAAATACCACGATGTCATGAGGATTATTGAGATTTTCTGCTAAAACAGAGATGTCCAAGCCATTCAGCCTGTTTGCGCTGAAGATTGCTTCATTCTCCAGGTCAGTCCAGAACACTCTGTCCTGCAAGAAATGCACAGGATCTCTGACCTGGTGCTGCTCAAATCCAACTCAAGTCAGATTAAATTCCAGTAATCACAAGGTCATGGAATCACAGAATGTCAGTGTTGGAAGGGACCTCTAGAGACCACCCAGTCCAACTCCCCTGCTAAAGCAGGACTGCCCACAGCTATTACTCAGGACTGCATCCAGGCGGGCTCTGAAGGTCTCCAGAGAAGGGGACTCCACACCCTCCCTGGGCAGCCTCTGCCAGGGCTCTGGCACCCTCACCAGAAAGAAGTTTCTCCTTATACTCAAATGGAACTTGCTGTGTTCCAGCTTGCGGCCACTGCTCCTTGTCCTGTCACTGGGAACCACTGAAAACAGCCTAGCTCCATCCTCCTTCAACCCACCCTTCAGATACTTA
Organism: Pedionomus torquatus; assembly: GCA_013398155.1. Classification (NCBI taxonomy): domain Eukaryota; kingdom Metazoa; phylum Chordata; class Aves; order Charadriiformes; family Pedionomidae; genus Pedionomus; species Pedionomus torquatus. The sequence goes on from VZRU01001682.1 coordinate 24,479, forward strand.
TAAGCATTAATAAGGTCTCCCCTCAGCCTTCACTTCTCCAGGCTAAAGAGTCCCAGCTCTCTCGGCATTTCCTCATCAGGGAAGTCACTGCACTGTGTTCCTACCTTGGGCCACCTTTGGTTCGTGCTACTCCTCTCAACTTTTTTTCCTTTTGACACTATCATTTTTGATAATGGGGCAACTAATGGGGCAAAGCACAGCAATCCTCCATATTTATGAATTGCTTAGTAATTCTGAGGAGCAATGAGACTGAGACGAAGGCGCAGAAATTTGGTTAAGTCCAGAAGAGTTGCATTGCATTCAGGTTCTGAGCCGTTTTTTTGAAAGACGGGGTGGATGATGAGCAGAACCGAAGGGCCACACTAGAAACTTTTGTTACCTCTTGTTGCTGACTTTTTTTCTCCTTTCTAGAGATAAGGCTTGCATTAAGCAGGTATCTATGAAGAGCACGTCTGGAAGATAAGTATCTGTTTCTCTTTTTTATGAATATTTTTTTGCCTGGCATACTGTGATTGAGGATAACAAAATAACTGGTCAAGTAGGTACGCTGGAATTGCAGTTATCAAACAGTATTTAGTTACTCTGGATGTTGCTGCCTGCTAAAACCTACATGTGTTTCAGTAAAGAGAGCCACACTGCTGGAGAAGAAGGGCACATTATCGAAAGCAAAAGGATTCTGTGTTACTCTAACCAGCCATTCAGAAGAGGAAGGGTGTACAGAAGTTAAATAACCCAAGAAATCCTTCCAAACACTGCTGATGAGGAGAAAACTAAAGAGCAGCAATGTCTTGGAGAAACCAGCACCCAAAGTTAGATGCCTGGCTATCACACACATTTTGTGTGGAAGGGCATGGGAGGAATAAGGGTTTTAAGGAAGAGGGTTTTGCTGAGTCAAAAGCCAACCTATTTATATGAAATGAAAAGAAAGGACGTTGTGACACCTTGACAGGGACCCAACCAGACACCTCTCTCTGCTATAGCTTACCTACAGCTATAGGGGCCAAAGTCTAAGCTTTCATTCCTGTAATCATTTAAATAATCACAGAAAGGAGCTTAACTTCAAGAGATAAGGTTTCACTGCCCCAGGCTAGTGATACTCCAATCCTCTACCAGGGGAGGAAGAGCTGGATTGTCTTTCTGCTTCCACACAGGCAAAACGGGGATTTGAATTATGTCTTGTATACCCCTGGAGCCCTCCTGAGATAGGATGGGGAATGAAGAGTTTTGAACACACGCTTAGCGTGAGGCACAAACTGCAAGGAAGCTGTTAGCTCTGGGCCCTGCCACTGGGTACCTGTGTATAAACTAATTGCAGAAGCACGGGTGCCCATTTGTGTAATAATTTCTGCAGATTTTGGCAGGAACTTAGTTCTTCCTTGACGGTACTATTTAATTAATTACTGCACTGTTCTTGCAAAGGCTAGAGCGTGACACTAAATTACTTAAAAGCACTAATGTACAAGACTAATTGGGTTTTCAAGGGAACATACTCAAGCAGGAGCTGGAAGCCTAGTGCCTTTGGGAAAATAGGCTTCTATCATTGTAGGATCACAGCTGTATTTTTTTGGACAAAGAAGTTTCTCTGCTGCATGGCAGGGTTTGTGTGTCACAACTGAAGCAGCTCAGCCTGAAAGAGAACTACCTGCTCCTTTCAGAACCAGGTGAACAAGCACCTTTCGATGCCAAATCCCCAACCTCAGGAAGGCACTGGAACACGGTGACTGCAGGGGGAGCCCTGTGAGTGCCTCACACAGACACTCCCAGCTGCAGCCTTGCGACTCCTGAGCCAGGTGACAAGCTTTCTGAGGATACTCCTACAGATGCTGGGACAGAGGACAGAAACAGCTAGCCATCACTGCAAAATTTAAGGGGCCATACTCCCTTGAGGGTTCTGTGGGCAGCAAAGAATGCTTCACACCATGTAAAGATGGTGTGAAACAAAGCTGGTGAGAGCATCCGTGCTCCTCTGCAGGCTGAGGGGCTGCTCTGAGCCCTTGCAGCTCCCCTCAAAGTCTGGCTTTCAAAAGATGAGACATGCTGCAGTGTCACTCACTGTGATCATGGGTGGGACAACCATTCACTGAGTGGCTTCTCCCTTCCCTCACTGGCAGTTTTGGCCTTTGCATGGGCAGTTGGCTCCATTCAGATCAAGGAAAACCCCCTACCCGTTTTCCAGTTCTGTGGGAGGTGTCACACTGGGCACCACCAGCCCCTCAGGGATGCACTGGTACTACATTAGGGAAGAACAGGAGCATGAGACAATGCAGTGCTCCTGATTAAGGGCTGTAGAAAACAACCCACTGAACCCACGCCAGGTTAATCAGTTTCTATAGCAGCAAACGCCCTCGCTGAGCTTTCTGTGCTATGCAAAAGGCAGAGCTTTTAATCAAGAAGAGCTTTGAGACCTCTTGCAGTCTCCAGTCTGTTCTGCATCCGTTTTTCAGCTCTTACCTCAAACACTGCTAAGCCGAAAGGGTGGCTCAGATCATCGACAGAGGAGATCAGAACTTTTCTGTTGCTGCCACTGAAATCAATGCAGGACAGTGAATGCAATTTGGAGTCTACCCAGTAGAGACGCTGATTCAGCAAATCTGGAAAGTGAAACACAATGAAGCAAAATTACACACGGCTCCCGCAACTCTTTTTCTCTTGCCCAGCATGTTTTTCCTGCTGGCAGCATGACTAATCTCTTTATTATTGGGCCCTTTTTTTTTTTTAACACTAGTTCTGATTTTGAATCGGTGCCAAAATATGCTGGGATAAGGCCCTATACATAAGATTAAAAAGGAAGAACATTCTGGTGTGTGTGTGGGGAATGCCTGACGGACAGCTTTGTACAATGAGGTTCTTTTGTTACCAGGAGGAGCCGGCCAGCAGCAGCTCGGGCTTCCCAGAGTCACTCCAGGAGCCCCAGAGCAAGAAGCTTCGTCCCTCTCGAGGCTGTTCAGTCTTTGGCCTCTTGCTGGGGAACAACCACTGGGATTCAAATGAAATACCTCCCTGAAGGAGATGTGCGATTGACATATTTTTGAGTGAAGAAGAACCCTGGGCCGAGAACCCCTTGTTGTGCTGCAGGCTCGGGGGGTGCTGGTGGTGGGGACGCTGCCACAACCTCCACAAGGTTTTGGGGAGGGTGCAGGTAGGAGGGTGAGGGAAGGATCCAGTGTTATTTAGAATGCTAGGCCCTGTGCTTCTCTTCCTGGAGCAAATTCACTCATTTTGGATGTGATTCACTAAACAGAATGCACGTGGAAGAGTGCCAACACAAAACAAGTTCTGTAATTAAACAAGTCATTAATTAATTTCTTAATTACTAAAGGACAACATTATTTGTTCACAGCAGTAGCACTTCAGCACTATGCAATGGAAACATTTTCTCCTCCATCGCTGCCATGGCCAGAATTTTCAAATATAAATCCAAGGAGAGGACCTCACATCTACATGGTGTTAAACACGTACGGCTCTGACTCCAGAGGAGGCTGTCTCCTGCTGCCCCATGAGGACAGGAAACCTACCTTCTACTCCTTGAACTCAGTGTGGCAGCAAGAACAACCACAGCCATTCGTGTGTGAGCAGGACACAGGATACAAGCCAAGATGAGATCCCTCTTGCTCCCCACACCCAGGACGGCTGGGCAGGCAGATGGGAACGGGCTCTGCAGGCCGTGTCTCTTGGTGCATTAAGCAGTTCAATGGAATACTTTGACACTGCTACTGAGACAGGTCCAGAGACACTGGCACCAAGGACTCTCTGATGCTTCCTGCACTCCCAAAGGGTTATTGCAGCTCTGCATCCTCTCCCCAAATTTCCCTCTGCCTTAAGGCACACCTGAAAGCAACTCGGAGCTCCTGCTATGTGAGGTTCTGACTGTGGCAAGACTTACCACTTCTGCTCGCTATGGAAATGAAATCACTCGTGTTGGTGAGCAGTAAGTGACAGTATTTCCAGGATTCTGGTGTGCAGGTGCCTTTGCACTTTTACAATTTTGTTTTTCTATTTAAGAATAAAAATAAATTTGGGACAGCCGCAGAGGATGCTGTAGCTCTAACCCAGGCACTTACCAAGCGTGATGCCATTTGGCCACTCGATGTTGTCAGTCACCAGCACTTGCCGCCCCACGCCATTCAGGCCAGCTTTCTCGATCTTAGCTTTGTCTCCCCAGTCAGACCAGTACATGAACCTGTAAGAGACAGATGCGCTACTAATCGGCGTAGGAGGTGCACTGGGTGCACTGCTCTTTCCTTAATATAACAAAGGCCCTTGGCCACTTAATTCTGATACGCCACACACTGTCCCACAGGGTCCTCTCCCACAAAACACTTGCACCAGAATGCAAAATGTCACCTTAGTAATGCCATGCAATCTATCTCCTGGTGTGTCTCCTAGGTACACAGGCTTCACTTATCCAAGCAGCCCATACGTGTCAGACAAACTACTTAACTTCCCAACACAACCCATGTGCCTGGTCCAGCTCAACCCATCAAACCACTATTTTCAGAACTTTCTTTAATAGCAGTGGCCTTCCAAAGGGTTAGTTGAACCACCTCAGCAGTCCCCATTAAGTTCAATGGATCTGTCTATCTTAAAGAGCATCTGTAAGTCTTGGTGAGATGAGAACCACTCACAAGCTTGTATAAGAGGCAGAAGGAAGACCAGAGTGTCCCTGTTAGTGAAGGGAGTGTGTGTTGTCTTTACACCTACCTCCTTGTGGGATCAACAGCAATAGCTCTCGGCTCGCTGAGGTCGCTGTTGAAAAGTGTCCTCCTCCTGCTTCCATCTGCAGTGGCCACTGAGATGGTCTTGTTTCCAGAATCTGTCCAGTAGATGTTCTTATGAACCCAGTCTATTGCCAGTCCTTCGGGAGAGTTCAGCTGGCTGTCTATCAAAATCACCTGCTCAGCAGTGTCGCTGGCTTTGTCTATGTAGGCGCTGCAAAGATAGTTCTTATCACTGGACTGAGACACAGCACAGAGAAGGCCGTGTAGATGTGTGTGGGGTTGGACCTCAGACAGCTGAATGCCCCGTGGCACCACTCCAACCCCACGGAAAGAAAGTGCACAAGGAGCAGCATCATGGACACAGCTGCATCCTTCTGCTTTCTCCTACAAATTGTTCTTATTTCCCCGTATCTGGATGGCAGGTGTTTGCAGGATGGGAACTGTCACTTTATTTTTCTACCCGTTTCCTGCTATAACTGCACAATTCAGCAAAACATTTGACTTCAGGCACGTTAACTTCAATAGATTCGTAGGATTTATGGACGTTAGAAAGATAATCTCCAGTGCTCTGCTGAACAGAGCTGAACCTGGCATGCAAATAAATGTGCTTAAATGTATTACAGAATTAGGAGCTGTGTAACTATGAGTCATCAAAGGAACTCATGGACGTGTATTAATTTGGCAAGCGATCTCTTGTTGGATACAAAGCAAGTGTTCAGTAAATATCAGCAGCAGCCACAAAATCTCTCAAAATGTTAACAAAAGGCACCGAGCTCCACATGGATGTTTCATAAGGAACCCAGTGTTGCTCCTACAAGCAGACAGGCAGATTCTGCTCTGTTGCCCCTGCGCTAATACCATTTGCACCGAGTGAACCAAAACAGAGTCATTCTGAGTTTGCATTAGTGTTTCTAGGAGCTTAGTCTGGCTCTTAGAATAATTTGGTACATCTTCAAAAAAATTACCAACCTCAGAGAGGGTTATTTTTTTCCTCCTCTGAACATTTGAAACTCCACTTACAACTTCTGTTCACTGGCCATCCTGCCTTTGGGCATGTGAGAAGGTGTCATAAGGGAGCTGAGCGCTCAAGTATCTCATCAGAAACTTGGAAATGTATCTTTAAACCCAGAAATTTTCAACGCTGTTTTACGGTCTGTGGCCCAGGCTGGAACGGCTTTGCAGTCAGCCCGGATTAACAGCAAAAGCTACTGCATCTTCAGTACAAGGAAAGGTTTTGGTTTCTCTCTGCCTCAACACCAAATGAACAGGCTCCTGCCGCTTTCAGAATGGGAGGGCTGAAATACAGTGGTGACATTTCAATCCTCCCAGTAACTAAACACTGTAAAATACCTTCAGACACCCCAATGGGGACCTCACCTCAACAGGAGAGGGACTGGAAAGGCAATTATGAGAGATGGGGTCTGTTGCCAGCCATCACCATAGTTTTCACCTTGCAGTAGCCTGTGACAGCTGCAGACTGCTTTCCCTCCTACAGGTCTCCTGCAGGCGGAGTCCTGTTCCTCTGCTGGAGGGACATGCTGAGCTTTTGTTTAGAAGTGTTTGATACTGGTGATAGTAGCAGGATCTTAAACAGAAACAGTAATCCTTACGAAGTTATGATTGCACAGCTTGGTCTGCAGAAAAAACGGGACTTAGAAAAAAAGCAAATGCAAGTAGGAGTAAGAAAGAGAAGAACTCTGCTGCTTGGAAGAAGAAAAAAGAGTTGGTACCATCAGGGGGCCCCAGCACCCCAGGGCATGTCCTGTCAAGAGAGCTGTGGAAGGACAGGTGTGTCTTGAATAATTCCCTATGCGTGAACACGAAGGCCTTACCCACCTTCTGTGCCTGCAGAATCAGTCACAGTGAAAGCAGCCAGCTTTCTTCTGAACCATCTCCTCGCCCTCAGGGCCACTCAGGGTACCTGCCACCTACTTGAGTGCTCAATCCTCAGCACAGCCTGGGCAAATTTCCCAGCTATGGGAGCTCCCACAGCCTGCAGAAACCCTGCCTGGGCTCCCACGCACTGAAACCAAACAACCTTTGCTTGATCGTTAGCTAAAATCCAGAACAAATCACTGTAGAAGCTGCAACAGGGTGCAATAGCTATGCAAATCAGAATACACGTGGGGGATTTTCAGTGCATAAATTAAACGCATTTCTGGCTAGGCCCACTCACAAGCCCCAGCACATAACACTGTGATGGACTCCGTGAAAACAGCTGGAGAAGGAGGGAGAATGAGAATCACAGCACGTGTGCTGTGGTCAAGTGCTGTGAATTTAAATCCAGTCTACCGGAGACTGCGGTGGGCAGCGAGCGTCTGTGTTGCTGCCTCTGTGCTCCTGGCGTTTGCCTCCTTTGTGCTTTCAGAAGCCGAGTCCTTTGTGGTTTCACGTGTAGCACACACACGGCAGCACGCTCACGTGGCGCTGCTTTGCAATATTATCATTCAGTAAACAAGAGTCTACCTGTAATTGCACAAATACAGCCGGGTCTGTTACTGACAAAAAGCCTTCCTGTATTATCAAACCTGGTAACTGCACAAGCATCTGATTTCATTATCAGTTCCTATAAAAGCTTATGAATTCTGGGCCACAGCAGGTAACCCAGTAAGGGAAGAAATGCCTTCAGGATCGCTGTATGCTCTGGTGCTCTCTGCAGGCTGTCCTTAAGGGGAACAGACCGAACCACAGGTTTGGAAAGGTACCAAAACACACATCCTTCTCTTGCTCCTTACCTGTAGATTTTTCGGTAGAACAAATCACACCAATATATTCTGTTTGTTGCTACCTCCACGTCCAGCGCCACGACGTTCTTCAACATGGGGATGATGCGAGAGTAGTCCCTTTTCACCAGGTCGATCTTACGGACCTCATGGCGATTGGTGAAGATCAGGTACGGACTCTTGCCTACCACAGAAAATAAGCACATTTGTCATTTTAGCAGCTGACCCAAGGGCCGGGTTCAGCTTTCATTTCTCAAACAACAACAGGACTATCAGTCGCTGATAGTTTTGCTTTGTAAGGGAGCTTTGAACCACACCAAAAGCAAGTGCAAACAGCTTCCAGAGGCAGAGCTATCACACAGGGACACAGAAGACCACAGCACCTCTGCGGTCACTACTAGATGCACACCGACTCTTGGTCCTGCCCGTTCTGCTAAGCTACAAAAAAACCTCTGGGGAACACATTTTAGATACAAAATACATGGGTCACATTTTGGTGACTTACGGCCAGGACAAGGAAGAGACAGCCCTCTGGGCTGGTTGGAAGGAAGGTCGCCAGACTTGATGCACGATAGAGCCATATTGAATCCAGCAAAGGCAGAACTGGTTGCCAGGCAGGAATCTTTGACCATCACACACATGCAGAACTCACACGGTCCATCTGAGCACCAGGGCTCGTGGGATTAGAGCCTGCAGCCTGGCTACTGGTGACACCGCTACTGCAGTCGTGATCTCAGGCCAGCCCAGGCCGCAGTCTGTCATGGAGTATGAGGCTGACATAGCAGGACACAGAAACCTAGTAGTTATTTTGCTTAGAAGACCACAGCAGGCACCTTAGACTCCATGGTTACTCACAGTGGGCCCCACGGAGGCCAGTTTCCAACTGTGGGAGGCAGAGACTTCTGTCTCTCTAGGCTGAGATCAAGAGCTGGGATTCTCTGTCTTCTTAAGTGTCACTAAAATAACCCGTCAGTCAAACAGCTAAAGTGTCAGTTTGCTTTGTCCACCTCTGTGTCTGAGGTGGGGACAGGATGGGAGGCTCAGAACAAGCTTTAGTGTGTTAGACTGGTTTGTCACCAGCACTGGCCAGTAAAAGAAGAGCATCTTTGCACTGGGAAGGACAAAAGGGGACTGCGGAACATGATACTGAAAGGGAGGAGATGGGACAAGGTTCTAGTGCTGGGGGATGTGGTGCTGCAGGGTTCTGAGTACAGACTCTCGGACACAACAGCATTTTCTGACCAACAAGGAGATCAGTGTCCCAGGATCTGGGTTGGTCCTAACTCACTGCAGATGTGGCACTTTATGAGGCCATCTGGACACAGTAAATACCATATAGAACTTAGGTAAAAGAGCCCACATGGATGCGCAGGGTAACACCAGAGAAGCTATTTCGTAGCAGGTAACTCACCCTTCCCCAAGAGACCCACTATTTCCATTAAAGAAACTTTCAGGACGGCCAGTGCTGAGTCTTGCACAGTTCAATTCTCCATCCCTCTGACATTAACACGTCAAGCAAACTGCTGGTGTTCGTGTTGGTATTTGCGTAAAAGGCTGGGAGGGTGGAGAGGTGGTTAACCTGCTGTGCTTTTATGGGGATGGTTTCTTCCTTTTAATACCACTACCACTAAATGTTTTGCTGCGCTGTTTTTAATAACACCTGTCAAGAGACTTTCTCTTCTAGTTTCAGCTTCAAACAGCCAGCTAGTGACTGCAATCTTGCTCTGTACACTGTTAAAATATTCTGATCTGCGTGATCAGTAGTTCTTGCCTAGAGACGCATCTGCCATCACTGCAGCAGTTCTGTGCTGCTCGAAACGAAATGCCTTTGCTCGCTTGCTTTGCTGGTTTCCTTTTGTTTCTGCTCCCCTCGCCTCAGCCCCTGCAAGCGTGTTTTCTTATCGGAGTTGTGATATTGAGCCAGCAGAGTTTAAGTGCCCGTGGGGCTGTCTTACCTACAGCTTTGCAGTTCTTCGACAGGGTGTCCATCTCGTATCCCTCGTAGCACTCACATTTGTAGTCCCCCTTGTAATTAATGCAGATCTGGCTACAAGCGTCTGGATTCTCACATTCATCTATGTCTGAAAGGAGTGTTTGAAACCCATCAATAACTTGAAATCAAACCATCTGTGATGGAGCAATGCTGAAGTGAATATAATCACGTCTCTGTATGGTGAAACACAAGGGACTGCTGTTTGCATGTAAATTACCTCCACACGTTTTTTTATCCAGAAGCTTGTATCCGGGCGGGCATTCGCATTCATAACCGATCTTCAAGTCTTTGCATATGTGTGAGCAACCACCGTTGTTCATGGAGCATTCATTAATACCTGGAAGGGATATACAGATTATCTATGATAAAGGAGGGCTTTTAGTTGTAAGGTGGAATAAAATTCAGGGATGAATAAAACCTCAGAAATTTTCCCCTATCTATCAGCTTTTGGTAGCCAGGGAGCTGGCCCTATAGGGCATATGAGAAATTTCACAGATAGAAAGTCACCGCCAGATCACTTTTTTGCCCTTTATTATTCCACACCAACACTGCAGGATCATTTGGACTGAAAGGTAGTGGCTAAATGAACAGGGAGCCCTGGGGATACAGCGTATGTAAATCTCTGCATCTCATCCCATCAGAGAGCTCCTGCTTCAAGCACGATCCTGTGAGAAACTTCCAAGGGACCTAAGGGCTCTCTCCAGGAGGCTCCCTCTTCCCTGTGTGCTGGCTCATGTTGACTTTTCTGAACAGTCGCTCTGAGCTTTAATAATTCATGCTGGGGGAGTCTCATCTCCCAGGGGCCAGCTATTTTGAAATACTGTACTGGTTTCCTAGTGAGCTCCAAGGAACCATCTATGCGAAAATTCCAGAAAATACCAAAGTACAGGCTGTTAGAGATACTCCATTAGCACCGAGGTACAGTCCTCCCACAAACACCTCCCACATGACAGTCTCTGCTGGCAGCCTGCATCAGCCCAAGTGTGCAATTCATGAAGCAACAGCCCCCATTCTCTCCCGGGTCCCTGTCTAATCCAAGGCCACCTCTCTGGATCCTGCTTTTCAAGTGCTGAAATGAAAAACAGTCTAAACGGATCCTTGTAACTAGAACTGAATGAGAGGCTGAGGAAAGCTGGTTTCCCGTCAGAAATAACATCTCTTGTTGTTGTAATTAGCCTACACAAGGTGAAGAGAAAGTCCTACCTAAGTAAGACTGCTGAACAGCAGCTGTGGGATTTCAGGGATAGAGGGCTCACTAGAACAAACAAAACTGATTTGCTTCAATCTGTAATGGAATTTAAAGGCAAATTTTTCATTTATCTTTTACTTCTTGCTTCCTCGCACCCTGCAGGTGAGCAGTACAGCACAGCCATTAAACCAGTGCTCTTGGAGAAGACAATGAAAACAACCACAAGGCAATTAAGTCAGTGAGACTAAGAAAATATCCCGCCAGAAGGAACTCCATCTCAGCTCTGGGACGCCCTCACCTTCCTATCAAAGACACACACGTACAGATACCAATACATTATTAACAGAGCATGTTCACTAGGCTCCAAGAAGGTGCCCACAGACTCACATTGCCTGTTGTCACTCTTCCATGATGTTTATTAATGGGTATCACCTATTCCTACCCTTGCATAGGCTTCTAGCGAATTGGGTCATAAACATGCACAACACTACAAGGGCTGTTTTGACCAACAAGCAGACCCTCACTCAGATGATTCCCTGGTTTCAGAGGTGCTGTGGGGAATGGATTTAGGGACTGTAAATCGAGTGCTGGTTCACTTGCTGCACTTCTCAACAGGAGCTGAGGAGGAGCCAGGCAGAGATGTTTGCCTGTTCTCTTTCTGCTGGGCAGCTGCTGCCCATTCCCCAAACTTCAGTGATATATTCACTGCCTAAAATCAGACAAGGGGTATTCTGCCTTGTACTGTGCTTTTTTGGGGGGTATCTCTGAGGGCCCTGCAGTGCCTCAGGCAAACAGACACAGGAAGATGAGGAGCATGCCCTGCACCTCCCGCCTTCCGTGTGGATTACTTGTGGGTGGGCATTACATTCACAGCAATCCACATCATTCTGTGCTCTTAAAGAAACACGTTTCCTCTGGGGGCTGTTCCCTGCTCAGCTTCCTAACTCAAACGACGCTTCGCTGTCAGCCCGAGACTGCACCAGCCATGGCACCACCGTGCAACTGCCCGGTGTCCTGTGACAAACCGGGCTGCCAGCTTTCTTGGGAGACCTCCGCAGACAGACAAGTTGCAGCACCCACTCAGAAAGACAGGGAGACATGGATTAGTGTGGAAGAAAGCAAGGGTGTACTGAAAGGACACGGCGAGAGCATCCTCACTAGGTATGCACACACACTGTCTGAGAGAGGACAGACTGACAGTTCTTCCTGAATGTGAGTTGCTGGAGAGGCTGGCACTGAGCTCCACGCTGCTGGTGCTCCATGATGTCATGGAAAGCGCTGCCTGTCTGAAACATTTCTGTACTGGGAAAAAAAAACCCACTGTGTTAGAGTAATGCTGCAGATTTGGGTTGGTGCCCATAGTGCCAGGTGGGAAAGGTGAGAGGGGGGCTGGCCTCAGGAGAGTGGCACCACTCTCTGGCCTGGGCTGTCCATTCTGCTGACTCCAGCAGCCCCAGTGCAGCCCCAGCTCTCGTGCCTCGCTTATGCTCCCCAGCCCAGAGCTGGCAGGACGCTGCAGAGAGCAACCTGCTGTCATTTCTAAGGGAAGCAGCAGCAACGTGTGAAACCCAGAAATGGCTTAAGACATCTCTCTGTGATTGCTACCACTCTGTATGTTTTCACCATCAAAGCATGCTCCTTATGCTAAGTCTTTATGACGTTATCTTCATCTTACAATTCTAAGATAATTTAGGCAATCAGGCTAAATAAACTGGTCTGTGCTGTGGAAGACACCAGTATCTGGGAAACGGGGAATTCCTGGTTCCTAGTCCCGTGCTCAGTTCATGCATCTCTCCAAGAATAAAAGCTGAGCTGAGAAGGGCACAGTTCAAACTTGCAGATGATCAGATGAGGCTACTAATTATATTCATATGAAGGGTGATGAGAGAATAAAGGCAAGGAAAGAGGAGCGGAGTGAGAAATAGCATTAGCAGCTACATGTGGTTACACTCAAAGCTGTGAGCAGCAGATGGAAGAGAGGGGAAGCAGTTACAACAGGAGCAACACGTAGAAGGCAAGTACTGTACCACATTCTTTCAGAGGCTCGTCAGACCAGTCCCTGCAGTCTCTATGTGAATCGCACACTTTGCCTCCGTCAATGCACTCTCCACTCTTACACTGAAACTTGCTGGGACTTTCACATGCTGACTCTGTCGTGTCGGGCAAGAGAGGAAAGCAACTAAGTTAGACCAGGCTCATGACAACAAAAAGCCTGACATAAAGATTCAAGAGGGTGTCATTAGCAGAAATAGGATGAGATTAAGCAAGTGAACATTAAGCCTGAGTATCATGCAAAGAACTTTTCACAACATTCAGTCGGCCTGGTCAGCACAATCATCTCTCCCAAGGAACCCCACTGCAAGAATGGGCTTAAAACTCTCTCTAGGAAGTGGCCTGCCATGGCCCAGAGGACCAGCACAGGCCTCGTCCCTTTCCAGCAGCCGGGCAGCTCTTGCAGCCTCGCAGCACAGAGCATGAGGAGCGCAGAGCTGTCTGTACCTACCTTGGACGCAGCCTGCCTCGTCGCTGTTGTCAGGACAGTCATGCACCTTGTCGCACTGCTTTGCTCCGTGGATACAGGTCCCATCGCCACACTGGAATTCATCCGGCCGGCAGGTCACCAGAGCTTTAAGACAACACATTCAAGCATCAGTTGCACATGACCTGAACCTTTTATATGGTATCTTTTAGCCATGTATCTCTGACACTGCTGGAGTTTTGCACCCTGTCAGCAAATGGCACAGAGCATCATCTGCTTCCACTCAGCCGCTGTCCCCCTGTGCTCCTCTGCCGTCCCAGACCCACCTCTACATCCTTGGGAAAAATGTCCCAAAGCCCATATGAGCAGATCTAGCCAAAACAGTATCAGTGCAGGCCGTGAAGCTTCTTGGGTGAGACACAAAAGAGAAAACAGGCAGCAAACTGTCAGAACCAGAGCCCCTTTGGGGTCCCCAATCTATGTGAGACCAGACTGCTTTCCAACCAGAGCGCAGACTGGCACTGGATAGGCAAGCACAACTGCTCCTCAGCTCTCCTTCCATCAGAAAAAAAAATATTTAAGGTATATTTCAAGACATGTTCAGGTTAAGAACATGGGCAAGAGACACATATTGACTCTCTCTGCCAAAGCCAGCAACATGGCCATCATCATTTGGGTTACTAAAAGCCCATGAGCTAACAGACCACTGGAAGGCAGAAGAGCTCCACTGGCGTTTCCTGGGGTTACGGTCCTAAAATGTCTCCATGGTGCCAGACTAGGTTTCAAGCCTGAAGCTCATTTGCCCAGGTCAGATTATTACAGACTCAAACCTGATCTGATGAACACCAAAGTTGGGGAGAAAACATAAAGCAGACAGCTGCAACGACCACGCTTCAAAGCAGTCATGTTTCCCTCCCCAAGGTGACACTAGAGAGACCTCCCTAGCTGGGCCCAGACTCACACTGCCAAAAGGCACAGGCACTCGCCAGCCAGCCAAGGGCTGCAGCCTGTAGTTCGCTGGCTGAACAGGCTCCTTATTCCTGGACCAGCTTATTTCTGAGGGGCCCGTCATGCAGATGTTTTCTTAAAATCCTATTAAGGCAGTGCACCGTGGAGAGCTCTTGATTCTCGCCTTTCCAACTTGCTGATTGCATCCTGGTATCACACGGCAGAAAATCACTGCCTCGGAGTAGTGAGAGGAGGTCAGCACTGATGCTACCACATGGGAGGCAAGAGCTACGTGGCAGACCTTCCCTGACAATTTGACTAACTGGTTCTAATACAAAAATTACTACTTTCAGATAACCCAGGAAGAGCCATAAACGTGAAGTGAGCGTGCATCAATACCATAAAGTATTCATTGCACAAAGAGTCAGCATTATTGGTGATTGCACTCAACAGGATGCAGGATCCAGATTTACGACTGTTTCACTGGACTCAGCTCCAGTGCATCTTCAGCCAGTGAAGGGCACAAGAGACAGGAAAAGCTGTAACCGCAGGGCTGGTGGGGGGAAGGGGGAAATCCTGCCTTCAGAAATACACAGTATTCACATGAGAAAAGTTTGGAAACAGCACTGCTCCTTGGAGAGAAAAGCCATATGCACTATATTCATAAAAAGCTGCAAAACAAGAAAAAAATCACAAGCAATAAGCACAGTTATGGGACCAGCTGTGTCGCCACATTTTAGCTAATAAACCCAGGCACAGAAATGGGAAACCTCGGTGGGACATCTGGGACAGCAACTCCTAACTAATTGTTTGGGAACTGCTGCTCTAAAGGAAGAAAAATGAAGAAGGGGAGGAAATGAAACTCTGGCCTGGGACAGTCACAGACCACAGGTCTGGAAGTGGCACTGAGCTCCTGCAGGGAGGCAAAGGCACTTCTTCAGCTCTACCTGCCATGTACAACCACTTGCCTGGAGAAAGCCCCAAGAGATCAACTTCTCCCCAGGCAATCCCAACCTCTTCCAAGCTAAACCTTGGCCACTGCAAAACTTATCCTATTGTCTAGCCAAAATTTCCCTCACCACATTCCGTTGTCCTTACCACCCCCAGCATGGAAAGCGGGTTACTTCACCTTTTCTGTAGCAATTTCTAGATGTGGAGACAGGAAAGGACAACCCTTCATTTCTAACTATAAGTATTAACCCCCCACAAAAGTGCTACATGTAATTAAAGCCAATAGGGACCTTGTCTTTTCCTGTAGTAGAAGTAGGGCTCCAGTTTATCAAGTAAATCTGCACGGCAACAGCTACACATTTGGAAGCAGCAGTTATAAAACCTACTAATTGTCCTCAGTTGTAATCTTCAAAGCTCTTCTAGAAAGCAGTTACATCTAGATGCTAAGAATAGAAAGGTTTCTAATCCTAAACCAAATTTAAATGAAGGGGAAATTTGCAGTAACTGCAAAGACAATGTTGCAAAAGCACCACAAGACTGAGAAAAATGCCAGTGCGGCTCCCAGCTTGGTTGCTACAAAGACTGCAAAACATAGACGCGGGACTGCACAACGTCATTGCACAAAGCTTTTGCTTCAAGAAGAGGAGAGGGAAGTTTGGAGATCAGGCTTGGTTTCCTGGCTCACTTCTCACTCCTGCAGAGCTGTAGAAGTTCAGATCTTTGAGGAATAGCCCTTGAGCCTCTTAATGGACATCCAAAAAGTGGAGATACAGTAGCAGTTCTTACTGGTCGTTATTAAGATGCTCATACAGCATTTCTCTTCTGGTGCATTTTTTAGTAGGAAGACAGAGAATGTTGTGTTTATACCTGGAGAGCATAAGCTTGATGGGAAAGGGCCAGGAAATTTGTTACCCTGAAGCCAGGACACAAACCCATCTCAGCACTACTGGCAGAGCTGACAGCAGGTCGCCATCAAGGCCACTCCCAAAGGAGAGCAATATCCCAAGGAGAAGGAAGAGCTGTGCTGTTTATTTGCACAAGACGCTCAGAAAATTGCTCTGCTATTTTTGGGGGTTTAAATAAGTGAAATCTCAGCAGTTTTGATAAAAGGATTTAGTAATTTAGTTACAGTCATCTCCTCTGCTTCGCAAATCAAATATGAAACAATTTACCAAAGCCCTGCTAAATTAACAAGCATCAAACAGATCCACTTCCCATTTCCAAATACTAGGCACAAAGCTGTACACCTCAAATTCAGCAGATAGAGCCCAGATTCCAAATCAGAGCCTGGATTTCTTCTATTTGCTATTTTTTCTTCCCTCAAATTAACTTAATGTCAAGAAAACCCCAGCACTTGCAAAACGCATCAATCCCATTTTATAGGTGGGGAGAGAGAGGCACAGCAGTGGGAGGTCAGGTCTCAAGGGACCTGCTTTCTGGCCATTATTCATTCTTCCTCCTGGATGCCCTCTTGCGAGTTGCAAAGGACATTTTCAAATATAACCGTTCCAGATTTGGAGACTAATAAACCTAACCTAATGTTCACTTTATAAATACACATATATATTTGAATATATATGCTAGAGGAAAAAAAACCCCAACCACTCAATGTTATCACTCAGCTTTCCTGAAATGACTCATTCCCTCCTATTTATTTGCTGTCTCCCTGCCAAAACCTGTTCACCAATTGTCACCCTTCCTTTCTGCTCTACTCATTTATCCACCCAAAATGATTATAATGAACGGCTGGTGATGGCCTCATGACATTTTTTTTAAAGCATTAGCACCCATCCCTCTGTTTTATACAATGCAAACCCTATATGATTCCCGTTTGCAAGAGAAGACTTAGTGCTGGTATCTGCAATTTTAATCAAGTCAAACCCAGGGGTACTTGTGCCACCTCTGCTGCTAAGGGGATGGAGCTCTGTCGTACACCTGTACTGCCTGCACACCACGCCATCCTGATCTCAAAAAGAGCATTTCTGGAGAGGAAAATAATAGAAGTCAATCCCTAAACTCTCCAGTCTGAGAGATGAACAGTGATGTGTTTCCAGAGCTCTCAAATGTCACTGTTTTACTGCAGGCGTGCGTACCCAAGCAACAGCTGCATTTGGGATGGGGAAGCAACGTTAGATTCCACTCTGACCCAGACGACCCATCAACTACCTGAGCACTCAGCGCCTCGAGTCTTCTGGCTGTAGAGATTCCCCCACCACGGTGTAAAGAGCAGGAGCCTTAGGCACCACCTTCGTGGCGGTTCCCAGTTTGCAGGGGTGTAAAGGGCAGAACCAGGCACTGTACAGAGAAACACCGCAGTAGCTAAAAACATGTGGCTTCGAATCCCACTGTTTCCTGGTCCACAGGACTGAGCCTCTTCCACGCTCATTTCACACTCTGCTGTACCAAGACTTACTGGAAAAAAACCTTGGGCACCACTCAGGGATTTCCCTCAAGTCACTTCTGCCACATTTCCTCCTTCCTCCACGGGTTGTCAGCACTGTGCTGTGCTGCAGAGGTGCCCAGCTGTGTCCTGCAGAGGCTGCCCTTGGCGTATCTGGAGGTGCTACTTAGCGAAGCTGCTCTGCAGCTGAGGGAAGGTGGTCAGAGCTGCACTCCTTTTGGGTCTCACGCCTCAGCAGTCTGAGCTCAGCTGGATATTGCTGGCGTCTGTCAGGTCAAGGAGATAAGCTGGGGAGCAGAGTGCTCCTGCTGCCTCAGCGAGGTACATGGGCACAGTCCCACTCCTCTCTCCCAGCAAAGAGTCAAGGTAAATGGGTCTTGCAAAAGACTTAAAAACAATTAATTTCAAGTTAAACAACAGGGCTTGAAAGCCCACTTTAGGGACATTTCACCAGAAAGCAGAGGTAAGCTGCTCCCCTCTTTTTTTTCACCACGTGGAAATAGAAGTGAGCTCATTTTTCCCTCTCCTGCATTGCTTAAACTCAGCCACCCTGAGGGACAGAGATAAGTTCTCTTGCCAGGAGCACCCAGTTCTTCACCCGAGTTTCTAACGCAGGCCTAGCCACTGCCTCCTGATTCAGACGGGATGCAAATACAGGACTGTCTGCAGGAAGTCTTGGAATGAAAACAGGCACCAAATAACACAGGCTGCTCCAGCTAGTGGTGCAATTCCCCAGTGGACATGGCTCCTGCCCGGCTTTCTTACTATCACTTCACACTGAAATGGATGCCAGGACCACCTTTGTCTCCTGATTCCACTGTCCCTGCAATGCTGCCTGCCAGGGGCTGCGCTGACAGCACGTAGGACCCTGGAAGTACTGTCTGGGTACCTGCTGCCCAAGAGCTCTGTCAGCTCCTGTATCACCTTCTTGGAGATGAAGGAGAAGACATCCTATCTATTCCATCCCCACTCAGAAGGTGGTTGGCAGTTATGATAGCCTTGTATCCAGCAGTCAAAGCTGATCTCTTCCTAAAAAAACATATTTGGCTTCTCCTACTCTGCTCTCACCTCTTCTTTAAAAAAGCCCCTGGTTCTTTCAAAGGCACAGCAGCTCCAGGGTTACCTGTGGCTCATCCCCCTGCTCTCCTGCAGTGTAAACAGTGGTGTCCAGGATTTACTACATCCTTCTCCTCTCACTAAGAAGCCACTGAATTTACATCTGCCTCTCCCTGCTGAGAGGCTGGGAGTCTGCTCCTTGAAGGGCTCTCCCACGTAGCTGCTCTGAGCTCACTGGCCTGGGCTCAGTGTTGTCACATCTGTGAAAAGATGGTGCTGGCAAACGTGATGAATTTTCTTAGGTATGTTTCCAAAAATGTCTGGATTCTGTAGCTGGTTGCTGCCTTCCTCCCTAAGGGTGACCCAATGTCAGAGCTGCTAAATATATACAGCTATGTAAATATTTTATTTTATTTCAATCTTGTGATTATAAATATTTTAGCAAAACATTTTGCTCTTATTTTCTTGTCTGTCTCTCTCTCCTTCCTCAGGTAAGTGACCAGCTTGAACAGTTTAGTGGCTAAAAACAGATGAGACACCACACACACCAACAACACCATGTTAAATGCATAAAGCCAGCTGAAAAGAAATCCATTATTTATTAGCTCTGTGCCTTTATCAAGCCAAGCTCAAAGTGCATTTCAAACTGGATTCTTCAGAGGTGCTGCTCTTGACTGCCTTGTTCGGTATACTCTAACTTCAGAGGCAGAAAACTAATTATTTTTTTTTCTGCTGATCATGTATTCCCTTTAGCATTGCGGCTTCTAACCTCCAGGCTGTGACCCTACCATGCAGCCTCAGGGCTTTGAACATTTTTCCCATTTCCAATCCTTGTCTTTCTAGTGATACAGATCTTTTCTGAGGCATGGTACCATCTAACAGCTCTTGCACCTCCCTTCTGAATCCTCAAGGAAAAAGCATAAAAGGAGTCTGGAATATACCTGACCCTGCTGGGCTGGGCACCCAGCCATGCCATTTGGGAAACAAACGCTCCTTGTAAGGCACACAATTGCTGCATAGACATCAAAGACTTGCCTTAAAACACAGCCCACAGCAGCCTTCTGGCCCCTCTCCCCAACACAGAAGACCCCCCAGCCCTGCCCTCCCCCTGCAGACACTCACGGCAATCCTGCTCGTCAGACTTGTCCTTGCAGTCTTCGTCTCCGTCACATTTCCAGTTCAGGTGGATGCATTCACCATTGCTGCACTGGAACTCGTGAGCTGCACAGGTGTTGAGGGCCTTGGCATCGTAGCCGCACTTCTCTACGGACTCGTCTGACTGATCCTCACAGTCCGGCTGGTTATCGCAGACCCACAGGTCTGGGATGCACACGCTGTTGTTGCACTGGAACTCGTTGGGGTTGCAGGTCAGAGGGGAGCATTTTCTTTCATCACTGCCATCCCCGCAGTCATTGTCACCGTCACACACAAAGATGATGGAGATGCAGGACTTGTTACTGCACTGGAACTCGTTGGGAGAACAGGCTTAGGAATAAAAACAAAGAGGTGAGCTGTGAGGTCTCCCACCCACCCCTCGCCACCGTGCTACCACGTTAGGAATGTCAGAGACAGGGGGAGGGCACAAAAGCATTATCCTGGCTGCCCTAACCCAAAACATTCTTCCAGACCGTAAACTACTTAGCAAGGAGCAGGTGAAGACGCAGCGGTCACCTCCCCAGCTGTGCCACAGGATGCATCCTCTATGGGCCATGGGCAGCCCTGAAGAAGGGGCAGCAGGGCTGTGAGACGAAGAGCAGGGGACCGGCTGCAGCGCTGCCCTGGTGTCCAGGCAGGAGCGGCCAGGAGAGCCCCCGTTTTTGGGGTGATGGCATGGAAGGAGTAGGGAGGCTGCAGGGCAGGCGGAAGGTGAGCTGGCACGCACTGGTGGACTCGCACAGCGCTTCGCTTTGCTCCGCGCTGACTTTACCAGCTTCCTGCCTTTCACAAGCACAGAATCAGGTTTCAGGATTTCACAGTGTGCCTGGTTTTGGACATATTAAGTGGGATGTGTAGGGTAAATATTTAGTGAGTTGAGCATCAATTTAGCTGCAATCTGCCAGTAAGGCCCTTTACAACACACTGAATGCCTTCCCTGGAAATCACAACTCAACATTAACATACAAATGAGGCGTTTGTCAGATAGGAAGCTGAGTGGAGTGCTCTCCTCTGCGAGCCTAATGGACAGCTGAAGCAGAGAAGCCTTATCAAATTAAACTTTTGCGTACTCCATTGCACAATCACTTTATTTCATCAAGGTGTGGGGGAACCAAAACCCTGGAAGAAATTCTCCAGAAGAATTTTTAGATAGTTACTTAAAAAGAATTCTGCTTCTCCAGTATCAGTCATCTACAGGACAGTTATGGCTTTGATAAATTACAACAGATATATACAAATAAATTATAATTTTTTTAATTTTTTTTTTAAACACTGCAGTTGGGAGGGGTGTCTTTTTGTCTTCAGAAGCAGAACTATTTATGGTCATATCTGCAGAGCCCCTACGATAAACCAGAGTTCAGATGGTACCGAACACTGTGACGGCAAACGCATCTGGGCAGCAGCAGAATCTCTGTAAAGGAGTTGTCACATCCCAGCTTTCAGCCGACGACAGGAACCCAGCGGTTTTCTACTGAAATATTATGTCTGGTTTATTCCTGGGAGAGAAACTAGTATCTAGTATTCTATTTATCTAGTAATTAAGAACATGTTCGCTTGTACACAGATATCTATTTGCATTCTCGCTTGCAAAATTGCTGGGCTCTGTCTGTTAAACTAAGCACCGTGTAGTTTTACATCAGAGCGTGACAATATATATACTGCTCCCTTCCTGCCCAGTGCTCTGCCCTATTCAGTCTCAGGTTTTCCAGATGTTACTGTGTATACCAGAGTAGCAAACTGCCCAGTAAGAAGAAAAAGAGGTTTGCCTTCCTTGCTGCAATACTACTACTATGCACTGGCTACGACCCAAGCTCCCACCCACGGGAATAGAAGTTAAAGAAAATCTCAGCTGCACCCTGCTCTGTGCCAAATTTGACAGCAGTAATCAAATGCAATGGAGTGTGGTCATCGAAGGAGCACCTAGTGTTAGACACCAAAGTCTCACCCAGTCCAGGCTGGTTGCTCAGGCTCCTTCTGTATTCAGCAGAGTATTCTGGATATAGAGAGGATGCCCTCAACAGGCAACTCCTGCCTCTTACCTTGGGCTAAGAAATGACTCTTGGGAGAAGGGACTGAGATAAGGCAACTAATAGTAGGAGATGAACACCTCTCAAGGACCTGAAATACGAGCACAGTCAGATGGGGAAGGATCTGAAAAACCCTTCTGCACAGTAGAATTGAGACCATTAAAACGCTCTAGTTTTCATCCAAATTCTGCTCTTTTTCCTCACTGAGCTGACTTTTCTATATCCTTATCCCATAAATAGAAATAAAATAATCTATTAACCCTACTGATCGGTACACAGCTGAATAACCTAATGTTCTTTTCAGATGATGCATAATACAGAACTGCCAAGTGGCAACTTAAGGTAACAGTTCTCACCTTACCAATCTATTTTTAAAAGGAAGTGAGAAACAAGACTATTTCTAGGGCTATGTACAGTTTCTGTAACAGATCAAGGCTAAGAGGAACAAACTGCTTTTCTGGCATTATTTTGATGAGTCTCAGAAACCGATCAGTGAGCAAAATTTTGCATGCTCCTTTGATCCCTAATTTTTGGGCAAGGTTGTAATGATTTTCCAAATGTGCATTAATTTCCTTTCCCCCAACTGTAACGAGTCCATCCTTTCCCCCCGCTTGTTTGCCTGGTCCCATTGCCACCCTTCCTTCTGTCTGTATGTATTTCCCTTCAGAAATTTGCTGCATGGGCAAATTAGTGACTGATAAACAGATGTGTGGCATACAGACAATGAAAGTTTGCACACAAGCTCCTCCTCTGCACCTACAAATCCCAGTACAGACACAAAATTACGGATAATCACAGCCAGAAACTAGAAGCAGTTCAGCTTTTGTAACCTCTCATGAGGTTTTTCTCAGTGAAGCTTGTGAATTACTAGCTAGAAAAAATGCACAGTCATGATTATTTTATTTCTTTTTAAAAAATTAAATTTAGTGGGATGACAGCACTAGAGACTGCAAGTTCTCCCTCCGCTGAACAAGCACAGCAGCCAGGCTGTTGCTAATTCCCTCTTTCCCACCACCACAGTCTTTAGGTAGGGATCAATCTCTGCAGCTCACTTGTGCCGCTAAAGCCAGGGGTGCTGGCACCAGCCCTGACGGTGTCATCTGCACTGGGACAAGGCCTAGGAGGCAAAAGAGCAGATCTTTGTGCTCAGGTCTTCTGCCTGCAATTACAGCAGCCATACACTGTTGGGACAGCCAGTAAGACTGACGGGCTGCAGCCAGTGTGCCACGGAAAGGAGGCTGCTGGTCAGCCACCAGAGCTGTCACAGTGGGCACTGCAGTGCAGTGCAGTGCAGTGGCAGTGCCAAATGGGAGCACATGGTCCATCACTACAGAAGGCTGCTCTGCACACCTCTTGGTGAACTCAGGAGATAAAAATGCCCTTTTCTTCATTTACAGACCTAATGACCACCTTCAGGCTGGCTCAAATGGGACAGGTCCTTCCAGGTCACAGATGCCTCCAGCAGCTCCGTGTGCAGCTGGCTCTGCTGCTGGCCATGGGAAGGCAGATAACGTCCCAATTCCTCTCACCCTTCCATTATCCTCTCTGACAGCTAAAATCCGCAGGGCATGCCAGGATAAAGCAAAGTCTGCAGCTTCCAGCCACTCGGGGACTTGCTCTGGCACAAACAGGCAACAGAGGAGAAAAGCTGCTTACAACCCCTCTGTACCCAGGCAAGCGCCAGCACGCTTGAGCTCTTCAGGGTCCCTGCTGTGTGGTTTGGTGCTGGGTTGAAGAACCTAATAAAAAGCCGCACTACAAATTATCTTACATAGCACCTGGAGAAATGAGGATGGGAAAGGAAAGTCCATGGGACAGTTTACTTCACATCTCCTTTCATAAATCTGTCAGGGTACCTGGGTAGTCCCATCATTACAGCATTTCACTGCCTCCAGAGCATTTAAATAGAAAATGTGTGAATAGTAATTAAAAGATCACTGGGGTATTCCTTCTTTGACTCGAGCAATTTGTTTGCGTTCTCTGATTTTTCTACCTGTCCTACTGTAAGCTTATTTGTGCAAAACAAAGGAAACAAATATTGGTTTGCTTTCCTTAGTGCCAAAGAAATTAATAAATGTCGTACGCTAAGGGGCAAAACCTACTTCAAATACGAAGTGATCCCAGCAGAAATCTTGGAAATGTTTGTCAAGAAGTAGTGTTTAACCAACAGGCTTCAAAGCAATAAAGTAGAATAATTACAAAAGCAGTGCTGTAGAGTACTGTGATCTGCTAAGGTTCCTCACAATTTTAGGAAGCAAAATATCACACCTAAATGATAGCATACATATGCTTTGGCCTATAGACAATAAATACCAGAGCTGTTCTGCATTAATTTCTGCCTTGTACTATATACCAGTGCGTAGAGGACAACTGTGACGGTTTTTGCCTCCCTGCCTCCAGCTGCAGTCTTGCCTCATCTTTTGAGGAAAGTGGAGCAGCAGCAGTTACTGGATAGAGGAAGTTTTAAAAAAAGAAAGAGCTAGACGGCAGTTGTGGAGTTACCGTTTCAGGACCGGCTGCTTCTCTTTTGCCTGGAGCTAGAATTTAAGCAGAGGCTTTATTGAGCAGTCTGGTGCAGCAGGGACAATCCTAGCTCAGGCTCTGCACCAAAAAATTAAGATAATTCTACCACATGCTTTTAAGCGCTTATAGCGAAAAGCGGAATGCTCTAAAGATAAAGAGCACTCTCTAAGAACTGTATTTGAAAAAACACATACTTGTACTTAATGTTTCTACCATGGCCATCTCTCCCAAGCATGGCTCCTCAAATCTGTATAAAACGCAAACTATGAAATAAGCAGCATATCCATCATTAATAGGAGCTGGGAATTATGTACAATGAACTATAACTGCTGCCACTGCTAATCTTTAATTAAACATTTTCTAGCTTTTTCATAAGAGTCAGATATTTAATTCATCTCTCTCCTCCAAAAAAGTCAGTTCCACTTGAAATTACATGAATGGCTTAAAGAAAGATAATTATTTGGTAAAATTTGCGGTAAAGTGGATAACAGCAATTACTGCTGCTGAAGACAAGAAAATAAGATGAATTATTACACTGCATTTTTCTGACACCCTCCCCAAACCATTTATAGAATCATAGAATGGTTAGAATTGGAAGGGACCTTAAGGATCATCGAGTTCCAACCCCCCTGCCATGGGCAGGGACACCTCCCACCGGACCAGGTTGCTCAAAAGCAACAGTGTGACTCAAAATTTCTTGTCTGCTTAAATTTGATATTGCATCTTCTAAAGGCGGCAAAGGATGATTCGCACTGGGGAGGGAGAGAGCTGCTGTCACCTCAACACTGGCTGGTGGACTTCAGAAACTCTGTTAAGCTGTGAAGCTTAGGACCTGAGCTGCACATGGCCGCAGGAGTGGAACGGCTGTGCTCCATCTGCCCAGGTATTCTGCTCGAAGTGCAAACCCAGCTACCACAGGCCACGTAAATTAATTTTTGAGGCGGACTATGGATAAGGAGGTCAGAGTCCAGATAGGCTAAATTAAGTTGGAACTCCCAGTCCGCATACCAATGTTGGCATCGTGCTAGTTTTATTTAACTAGTAGTGATTTTCAGGCTTAATTGGTGTGCTTACCAAATATCTGAATACTTCATAGAGATATCAGTCAAATGCCAGTCTTTAGAGCATGGATTCATGCCTGGAAGGCCAAGTTTCCCATGGAAAGCTGCCCTCCAGAAAGGGCAGCAAAGAGATGAAGGTAAATGAAGATGACCTTGAAGCGCATTGCTCTGAAAAAATGACAGCCCTCCCATGGAGGGAATAATGCAGCTGAATTGCAGTCTCACTACCAACGGTGGTTGTTGCTATGGTGATTGATACCAAAAAGCCCATATAGACCAAGGCTGCGGGAGGAATAGTAATTCCTGATATTGTTCAAACCACTAATGTAGCTAAGGAGCCATTTCACGCACCCTTGCAAATTAATATTTGCATGCGCTCACTGCCTTTGCCACACTGCTCCCCTCAAACACAAATGACTTATTTTTCCATTCTCTGCAGCAGTATTTGCATAGTATTAGCTAATTATAATGGCGCAACCAGGTGCCAAAGCCCCTGCTGATAAATAATAGTTGGTTCAAAAATCTATTTACTGACTTAGAATATATTTCCCAAGAATCATATATTCATTCAAAGTGGTTTAATTTTCTGAAAATAGAATTAATTATGACCCCACAATTTATGGAGAGAAGCAGCTTATGGACAAAAGATTTGCGTGCTCTCAATTTCTTCCCTGTCTTTAATTTTACTTCTGTGCAATAAGGCGCCTAACTCATACGTGCATTCTCCTCCGTTTCACTTTGAACTAGGGAAGTTGATCACAGGTTCGTCTGGTTAAATGACTGAAAATGACCTCAAAATCCAAACAAGTTGAGTCCAGAGTACAGGGTTTAGGGGTAAAACAAAGCAATTTGGGAGAAAAGAATGCCTAAGGTTAACATGGCGCAGCTTTTCGCTAAAATCAAGACATCCCACTGGGTTCCTGTCGGAATAAAGACCTATCACTGCTCTTTTTTATTCTATTTGGAATATAACCAGTTGAATCAGATTGGGGATGTTTGGTACTAGCCAAACTTTAAATGGAAAGAAAAATATGTGGGGATGTGGTTTGTGGGTTTCTTTTCTGACTTTGAAAATTGGAACCTGTATGGGACCTGCTCACTCCTGTTCTCTCAGACANCTGTGTGACCCAGAGTTCATTTTGCCATTGCAGAATCTAAATCACAGACACTTTGCCAGGAAATGCCTCCTTCATTGATCTTACCTTCCATCCATTGGGCACACATCCACCCTGTGGTCATCTGCTAACAGACACACAAACTGCCTTACTATATACCTGCCTGTCTTCTCCATTGCTTTCTGAGTTCTTATGTCCAGCTCAGAAGAGAGACTTCATCAGAATCTTAAAAGCTACACCTTAGTCACTTTGGCAAGTGACAGCACAATTTGTTTAGTTCTCTGAAAATTGGCAAGCTCTCTGTTTTTTTTCTGGCTGGGAAAGGCAAGAGATTCAAACCCACATCTGTTGGTCCACAGCTATGTCCACTTCCTCCTTACCCACACATTCCCTAACACAGGGATGGCACCAGTTTAACCAGCTGGAAAAGTGAATGGCTGGAGAGCAGGCCTGAGGAGAAAGACTTGGGAGTGGCCATGGATGAGAAGCTCAACATGAGCCGGCAGTGTGCTCTGGCAGCCCAGACAGCCAACCCCATCCTGGGCTGCAGCAAAAGAAGTCATGGGAGGTGATTCTCCCTCTCTACTCTGTGTTCATGAGACCCCACCTGGAGTCCTGTGTCCAGCTCTGGAGTCCTCAACAGAGAAAGAACCTGTTGGAACCGGTCCAGCAGAGGGCCATGAAGATGACCAGAGGGATGGAGCACCTCTGCTGTGAGGACAGGCTGAGAGAGCTGGGGCTGTTCAGCTTGGAGAAGAGGAGGCCCCAGGAAGACCTCCTAGCAGCCTTCCAGTGTCTGAAGGGAGCTACAGGAGAGCTGGAGAGGGACTCTTTGTGAGGTGTAGTGATAGGTCAAGGGGTAATGGTTTTNGGCCAAGTTTCCCATGGAAAGCTGCCCTCCAGAAAGGGCAGCAAAGAGATGAAGGTAAATGAAGATGACCTTGAAGCGCATTGCTCTGAAAAAATGACAGCCCTCCCATGGAGGGAATAATGCAGCTGAATTGCAGTCTCACTACCAACGGTGGTTGTTGCTATGGTGATTGATACCAAAAAGCCCATATAGACCAAGGCTGCGGGAGGAATAGTAATTCCTGATATTGTTCAAACCACTAATGTAGCTAAGGAGCCATTTCACGCACCCTTGCAAATTAATATTTGCATGCGCTCACTGCCTTTGCCACACTGCTCCCCTCAAACACAAATGACTTATTTTTCCATTCTCTGCAGCAGTATTTGCATAGTATTAGCTAATTATAATGGCGCAACCAGGTGCCAAAGCCCCTGCTGATAAATAATAGTTGGTTCAAAAATCTATTTACTGACTTAGAATATATTTCCCAAGAATCATATATTCATTCAAAGTGGTTTAATTTTCTGAAAATAGAATTAATTATGACCCCACAATTTATGGAGAGAAGCAGCTTACGGACCAAAGATTTGCATGCTCTCAATTTCTTCCCTGTCTTTAATCTTCTGTGCAATAAGGTGCCTAACTCATACGTGCATTCTCCTCCGTTTCACTTTGAACTAGGGAAGTTGATCACAGGTTCGTCTGGTTAAATGACTGAAAATGACCTCAAAATCCAAACAAGTTGAGTCCAGAGTACAGGGTTTAGGGGTAAAACAAAGCAATTTGGGAGAAAAGAATGCCTAAGGTTAACATGGCGCAGCTTTTCGCTAAAATCAAGACATCCCACTGGGTTCCTGTGGGAATAAAGACCTATCACTGCTCTTTTTTATTCTATTTGGAATATAACCAGTTGAATCAGATTGGGGATGTTTGGTACTAGCCAAACTTTAAATGGAAAGAAAAATATGTGGGGATGTGGTTTGTGGGTTTCTTTTCTGACTTTGAAAATTGGAACCTGTATGGGACCTGCTCACTCCTGTTCTCTCAGACATGACTTGCTTATTAAAATGGCAATTTTACAAATTACAGTAATTTGGCAAATCCCTCAGAAACAGCTGATAATATCCATGAAAGTAACAGCTGCTCTGATATTATCACACAAACTCTGTAATTCTAAGGAATATATAAATGTGCTTTCAGCAATCAGAACAGAGCATTACCGACCAGGGCCGTGATCCTGTGACAGTACACAAACCCCCTCACATTACTGAGTACACAGAGCTCTTGGATTCAGCAGGATTCCCTGTGGTTATGAGAACTGCCTGCACAGACCTTTCTGTGTGACCCAGAGTTCATTTTGCCATTGCAGAATCTAAATCACAGACGCTTTGCCAGGAAACGCCTCCTTCATCGATCTTACCTTCCATCCATTGGGCACACTTCCACCCTGTGCTCATCTGCTAATAGACACACAAACTGCCTTACTATATACCTGCCTGTCTTCTCCATTGCTTTCTGAGTTCTTATGTCCAGCTCAGAAGAGAGACTTCATCAGAATCTTAAAAGCTACACCTTAGTCACTTTGGCAAGTGACAGCACAATTTGTTTAGTTCTCTGAAAATTGGCAAGCTCTCTGTTTTTTTTCTGGCTGGGAAAGGCAAGAGATTCAAACCCACATCTGTTGGTCCACAGCTATGTCCACTTCCTCCTTACCCACACATTCCCTAACACAGGGATGGCACCAGTTTAACCAGCTGGAAAAGTGAATGGCTGGAGAGCAGGCCTGAGGAGAAAGACTTGGGAGTGGCCATGGATGAGAAGCTCAACATGAGCCGGCAGTGTGTGCTGGCAGCCCAGACAGCCAACCCCATCCTGGGCTGCAGCAAAAGAAGTCATGGGAGGTGATTCTCCCTCTCTACTCTGTGTTCATGAGACCCCACCTGGAGTCCTGTGTCCAGCTCTGGAGTCCTCAACAGAGAAAGAACCTGTTGGAACCGGTCCAGCAGAGGGCCATGAAGATGACCAGAGGGATGGAGCACCTCTGCTGTGAGGACAGGCTGAGAGAGCTGGGGCTGTTCAGCTTGGAGAAGAGGAGGCCCCAGGAAGACCTCCTAGCAGCCTTCCAGTGTCTGAAGGGAGCTACAGGAGAGCTGGAGAGGGACTCTTTGTGAGGTGTAGTGATAGGTCAAGGGGTAATGGTTTTAAATTGGAAGAGGGGAGATTTAGCTATTAGGAAGAAATTCTTTCCTGTGGGGGTGGTGAGGCACTGGAACAGGTTGCCCAGAGAAGCTGTGGATGCCCCATCCCTGGAGGTGTTCAAGGCCAGGCTGGATGGGGCTTTGAGCAACCTGGTGTGGTGGGAGGTGTCCCTGCCCATGCCATGGAGGTTGGAACTCGATGATCTTCAAGGTCCCTTCTAACTCTAAGCATTCTATGATTCTATGGCCTACCAGAATTAGCCGAGTCTTTTACACTGCCTTAACTAAGATGGTAAATCTAGATGTTTGTAACAATCTACAATACTTATCTTTTTTGAACGCAGATAAGGAACAAGTGAGCAGCAACCAACACTTCAAAGCTACATGCACTGCTGACGCTTGTGCCACCCTCACTGCACGAACACCCTGCACACCTCAAAAGCACTTGCAGAGAAAGAAAAAAAATCTGAAATCTTAGGTGGAATATTTTGTTGATGGAATCACTTTGCAGCCTGTCTGTGAAAAACAGAGGAAAGTCATATTGGCCACCCTCAGGATAACGTTTCTGACCCAATGGGCCAAACAGGTAAGGCAAACAGAAAAGCCTGGCTTCAGCATGATAACCTGGCAGCTACGGCAGCTGAGGGCTCACGGGGTTTAACTCAGCTGAGTAGTGAGGGACAGAGCAGTGTTCACCTTGTAAGCAAGGAGGTCACTGCCCCATAAAATCCCCACTTCCACTAATTTACTTTGCTTGATAGGAATTCTCTGTAAGAGGAGATACTTCTTCGTATTACAGTTTGCTTCACTATTAGACTTAAATATTCACTGCATTTGGAACATGGCACTATTAACTAACTCTTCCAGAGCACAGACAAAACAAGGGAAACACTGAGAGTTGTCACATCTCCCACCCCCAGTTTACCCAACTGTCTCTCACATTTCTCCAGGAACAGAGATCCAAAATGCGTTCGAATGTAGGTGCGATAGCAATGAGAAAGATGCTCTGAAATAAAAACAGTCTGCAAGGCAACTGATCTGAAGGGAAAAGTACTTTAAAAAAGAAGCATCGAGGATACGAGACCACCGACAGAATTCAGTGTAGCCAGATCAAGGTTACGAAGCACATACCGTATTGATCAAGTCTATAAAGACAAGACCACTGTGGTGGTTTCGAGAGGGAGGGAGATTAACAGACTCTTCAGGAAACTACCAGTCACCCAATTCTTTTGAGTGATGTGATATTAGGGGGCACAGCTATTATTTGATGCAAACAACGTACACAGACAATGTACCTACAGTTCCACAAAAGAACAGCAATCATTTTTTAAAAAAAAAAATCTTTGATTTTCTACTCAAATGGAAAATTTAAACACTGAATGACACTCACTGCAATTAAAAGTCTAAGGGTTGTGCTAACTGCACTCTCTTTAATAGTAGAGAGATTTCTATGGCATTAGGATTCACCTTTCAGTTTCTACAGCTTTGAAAGAGAAGACGACGCTTTGTTTGATTTGGGCTGAGATGAAGAATCAATTGTACAACACTTGATTGTGCTTTCAATTTTTTGGAAAAAAAGGAAGTGTATTGAAGTGTATTTTATTGTGAGCTAAATCTTCCCAGTTACATTTTATCAAATAAATTTTTTTTCAAGATATAAGCAAAGTTAATCCAACCATTTTATCTTCCTCTGCATGAAAAGAGTGTATTTCAGACACTAAGATAATTTTCAGATGTTGTTTTATCCATTAAGATGACTCATAAAACAGCCTTCTTTTGGTTTTGCATCAAACATTACATGGTCCTCTCCTGCGTGGGACTGTACTGAGTTCAAGCTAACTGATTTTAATTCAGTCTTCAGATCATATGCTCAGGAAGCATAACTGTTAAGCACTCGTTAATTAGCATAATGCATATGGACTCATGGCCACTGAAGGATGGAACTCCTACCCATGTATCTGCCACCGTAGCATGATCATTGGCACTGACAGCTACAGAAAATTTTCCCTTAATAAAACTAATAGATTCTTGCTTTTTGGATGAATAGGCCCAGAATTATAGCTCCATTCTTACGGAGAAAGGATTCAGGGCCACGAAACACAATTGTATTTGGCAATAAGTGATGCAATTTCTTGGCTACTTCAACTCCACGAGCTCTAACTGTAGAAAGATAGACTGCCCAGAAGACAAACATAACTACAGGCCAAGTTTTCCTCCACTGGCAGTGCGACATATGAGACTGGAAAGCAGAATCAGAGACAACTTGCCCAGCTGAAGTACAGACACACCAGCAGGACAAAGATTTTGGGTGTGCACGGGTTACACGCAGACTTGTGCAGTGCTGCAGCATACAGCAGTATTAGGTGTTTGTTTTAATTATCCACAAACCTTTGTATAAAGGCAGTTCTTTCACACCACTCCTTCACAACTCTGTGTGCATGTAGGACTTGCTACTGACAATTTATCTGTATCTGAGGGATCAGCACAGAGAACGTGCAGAGGCCACCACCAGTACCTGCTGGGGTGAGGGAGGCACCACTAAGGACTGGGAAACTCCATCTGCAGAACGTTACATGTGTCTGTTCTCTTCTAAATCTAAGCTCAAGAGACAGCAGTGGGGAAACAAAGCCCTTCTGCCCTAACCTTCTGCACGTAGAGCCCTGGCACAGCTTAGGCCAAAGCTTTAAGGTTTAAATGTTGACTACTTACCTCTAACCTAAGTTCAGTATTTTATATTTAATTACAAGCATCCAATATATTAAAAATGAACCACCTTCATTTTTCCTGTACGAATGCAATTAAAGGTAACCACCAACTCATTTTTCTTGCTGTTTTGTTCTGAAGGAACTCAGGACAAATACGATCATGGGCTGAGATTTTTTCCTAAATAACAATGGGGATTTTTCTGCAATTACTATTGCTTTTGAAGGAGCTCTAATACTTTAAGCAGTGATAGAGTGGCAGCTGTACATGTTTAATTTCTGAGAGCCAGGGCATAATGCACAAGCACTAATCTCTCCAGCTGTCCAGTAATTAAACATCATGTAAAGCCCAGAGGATATCATTGTTGTGCTACCTTATCTTATTTATGAAGGACTTTCATTTGTTAAATCTATAGTAATTTTTTCTCCATTCTTGGAAATAATTGTACATTCCTCCACCATAGCAAGTATATTCCAGTTACAGTTACCTTCTGTAAAAGGACAGCCATGTCTCTTCATCACGTGCTGAAATAATAATGAACAGTGACAGTAGATAAATATTTTGCCTACAGGCACCAATGCAATACTATGGGCTTTAACCCCATTAAAAACGGTGGGTTTCTCAGGGAGAATATACGGCAAAGCCTCATCCTTTGGTTTTGATTTCCCTCTGAGCTGACTAAGGAACAGAACATCACTATGCACCCAGCCTGTCAACGAAAGTAACAAAGAGAATTCCTAACTTTGACAAAGGCATGTATTAATCAGGCTGCAAAGGAAGATAAAATTAGTGCTACATTATCACTAGGTCTGTTCACATCCTAGTAAGTAGCACTGGAAGTGTGACTCAGACAAAAACACAGGTACCTCTTACTGCATCGAGAAGAAAATCATGGTGAGATGACATGATGCTCCTTATTTCAACAGGAAAATGATAAAAGAAGATACAACAATTTAACTGTCCACAGAAAGGTCACTTCATGTGAGCGCAGGTGCAGGGACAGTGTGGAGGAAGGTGACTTTAAATCAGCTTTGTAATTTCTCTACTTCAGCTGGCTCATCACCAGGTGGATCTGCTGGAGGGATCAGACCAGCAGCTTTAGCCTGCTTTAAATTCTGCCTTCTGCCGATGGCTCTCAGGTGACACGAGGGCTATTGAACAGGGCATTGGAAAGAATTGACTCTGAAAGTTTTCTGCACATGGACCTTCCAAGAAAAGGATCCCTCACTTGTAGGCACTGCTGCTTTTTATAGAGCATGACACATTTGCCTGGAGCTTTGCCAGAATAGAGTCAGTGAAAAGTTTCTGCCATGAAGATCTTGTAAGTAGAATATATACATGGAAATGTGAAGTCTGGAAGCTACCATAGCAAGGACATGAGTTACAGCTGAGCAAAAATGTGCTTATTGTTGTTTCCCTTATTAGTTTAAAGACCTTTACCCAGTTTATTCACTTTTACTCTGGCATATCATATCATAGGGCTGAAAATCTAGAACTGATTCTGAGATATGTGGTCAGCAATAGAAAGCTTGAAGACTAGGGTCCAAAAGAAGACGCTCTTGGTAATGAGGCTGCCACTGTCATGAGCCTCCAGCAGGAATTCCTGGCTCTCACACTTGGACAACTTTACAAAACCAGTATAAGTACATCCATTACCTGCACAAGTTCCCATGGATTTGCTGTCTCTGTACCATAGCTAAGCAGAATAAATCAAAGTATGGGAAAGTAGCTTGTTATGCTATCAATGTATCAATGAATCCATCATTTCATTGTATCTGACTATTGGGAAAAGGGAAAACTGTACACTTCTAACTCCTTATCTGCAAGACAACTTCCATACTGTCTGCAAGAAGTTGTCCAGGTGAGAACCAGTAACACAATTAGAAGAGATGGGGCCAGAGACTTGCTCTCTCTGTTGAGCGCCCCAGAGTCCTGTCAGGAGGAACAAGCGATGTGTGCGTTAAAGGGGTGCAGTGCCCATTTCAGCGGTTCAGCTGTCTTCCATTCTAAAGCCATACTGAAATGCTCTCTGCACTTCTGAGCGGCTGACAAAACACTGGTTATTATCTCTCTTAGCAGCTACTTAACAGGTTTTGCAGTAGTTAGTAAAGTCCAGACCAACCCTGAGTTGTAATGCTTTAATTACAGTCTCTCATATTTAATTTCTCTTTTTAGTCACAGTAAATGCATTCCTAAGCCTGTCCAATCAACTGTGACAAAGGTTAGGTGCACTGGGAGCAGAAAACCTCAACCAGGAAAATAAAGAGGAAGGCAGCATCTCCAAGCCAACGAATTTGAGACCACTCTTACATTATTAACTGTTGATGTCTATTTTAGAGGACTAAACCTGACCTATGACTACAGCACACTTAGTATTATAAAGACACAATTTATTTCTGCTCCAAAGAGCTTAAAAATAAGGTGGTTTTCTTTTTATATACTCTTTTGTTTTAAAAAGATAGACACCTGCATTTTCAAAAACTGTTTGTGCGCTGGAAGTTACCAGTGGACTTAAAGCCCACCTGCTGGAAGTACATTATTTAGGAAGACGGGCACTTAGCTACCTACACGCAAGGATTAATACCTGCAATAAAAAAAAAAAGAGGGAACAGCCTGTGCAGACACAAATCTGGATCCCTAATGACTGGTGCTTTATTCACTCCAGGTTAAGTAATTCACAGCTTCCGTTGCTTCCTCGGGAAGTTCTTCCACAGAGTGAAAATCACATCATTTTCCCTTCTTGCTCCTGGGTGAACAACAGCAGTGAAGTGCCTTACCAATGGCTTCCACGCTGTACGACGGGGTCGGTGCCTGCACTGCTTATGAGAACAACTGCCTGACAGGCCAGCAAGGGTTGTTTAACAAATCTCTGTGGAAGTTTTTATTTTAATGGATTTCACCTATCAAATTGTTTCTCACTTTAGATGTGGCAAACAGGACACTTATTTCAGATGAATACAGTCTACTCTGCTTACTCCTACGGCTGGCTTTTTATAGGACTAGATTGTACAGGGAAGATGAGGAGCTCAAAGGAAATATTTGACTTATCCATTGTTTGAGATGATGGTTTTGGTTTTCTTTGACATACCTGCAACTCAGGTAAATCCAGACCTTGCTAACTACAGCTGAACCCTTTCTCTAAAAGAGGTTGAAGAAGGACAGCACAGAACACTGCAAATTCTCTCCTACCTTGAAGGAAAGTTACTCTGAGCACTGCTGCGACAAACCCTTTTCAGATCACACTGAGTGCCAGTTGAAACAGCCACATCTTCAACAGCGGCCAAAAGCAAAGGAGAGGGATATACAGCACCAGATTGTTTCCATTTGTGTAAGATGCACCAAAGCCGTCACTGATACAAAGCACAAAGGAGAACCCAACCCAAACAAAAGATCCTCTTATTCATACTTTATACTTCTGTTTCTGAATTTCTGAACAGCAGCTTTCTCCTTCCAGCTGGCAACGCCACTGCCTACATTGACTATGCTGGATAAATTTCACACTGATTTCAAAATGCAATTGTATAATTCTGAGAAGAAAAATACACCAAGAATTATCAAATCCAGAGCAGTGTCTGATAAGCAAGTTGTTGGAGGCCAGAAGCAGACACAAGGAGGGGGGGAACCATAATATGCTTGCACTGTGCTTACTATTTTGAACGACGCTACTACCATAATGGTTGTTTTCCTCTCCTGCACCCTCCTGCAGTAGCTCCTCCTGTAACTTGGACCGTGACCATTTTGACACAGGGACTGGCACTTGCACAGCCTTAACACAACCAGACCCTGCTCCTGTACCTGGACACCAGCACAGTATTGTTAGTGGTATAAATTACCAATGCAGAAATACAGGCTCATAAATTCCATATTAACTTATTTTGAAGAATACTAAAAGCCAGTTATTCCTATGAATAAACACAAGTATCCATAGTTAAAGTATGTTGAGGGTGTCACATCAGCTCGAAGTAATAGCTTTATTAACATGGATTTAGAAAGAGCTTAGGGTATTTTCTTCTGTATGCCCTCACTCATAGTATCTTCAAGTAATCTTCCACTTGTTTATTTCAAATGCAAGCTCTCACCACAGGAACGATCCTGACCACAAATAAACTCATTTCCAAACACTTATCCAGAAAGAAGTGTTATTTATAGACAAGTTGGTCAGCCCTGTGAGAGGTACAGCTTTAGCTGTGACAGGGAGCTCTGCTCCACGGGGCTGCAGGTGACAGTCAGTGCTCAAGCTTCATTTACAATGAGAACAAAAATGTGAGTTCAGAGGTTAAAAAAAAAAAAAAAAAAAAAGAGGGAGAGAATCTGAACCTAGGAACAGACTTGTGCCTTTTTTTTTGTCAGGATGCTGTGCTGCTGAGATAAGAGGAAACGGATTCTGAATAGAGAAGAAATGGGAATGCTAACAGAGTATATCAGTGGATAGGCTTAGTGAGGTTTATCAGATTTGGATAAAAGAGAGGATAGCTATCAATCCTCCTCAAGCCCTCATAGTTTAAATGGCTAACGTATTTGTTCTCATCCATGAGGAAAACACCTTAATTTGACAAGCAACTTCACTGGAAATGCTCCCACTACAGCCATTCAGCAGTGCCTCCTGCTTCCTTCTCAGAGTGAATTACTTAATGGCTCTCAAAGGTGCTGAGTCGACAGGCCTCAGGACTGAAAGCTTCTGAAGTTTGCACCCACCCAAGAAGCTCCAAGTTTGCCTGTCAGCGCCTTTCTGCCTGGTCCCCTGGTCAAAGAATGGCCCATCCCACATTTGGACTCTGCAGCGACCCCTCAGCAGAGATTTCCAATCTGCACCCCCCGAGGTGGCAGCTGGTGTGGGGACAACACTCTGTCATAAGTGATTTTCATTTAGTTCCTAATTCATTTCGCATGAGTGACCCAACAACCATCAGAAGATGGTAATTTGTCCTTGGATTAAATTTCCATTTTAAGAACCTGCATGTGCACTAAGAAAGTGGAAGATAAGTAAGGCTAGAGATGCTGAAACGTCCAGAAGGGAAACACTCAGCTATTTCTAAATCCATTAATAGCATCATTATGCTGAAATTATATGGCGTTCAGAACATATTTACATTTATTCTGCCGGTTACCTAGAGCCTTGAAAAAAGGAAGTTCAAAGCAATCTCAAGTAGATTTTTATTATAAATAAGAGACTCCATGAGACAACTCCTACTGGTGCAAGCAGCAGAAACATTAAATTAGTGGAGGCAGTCTCCAGCGTAAAAATTGTTTTAATTTCAGTAACTCGTATTGGGAAAATCATATTTTTTCAATAGCAGCTACAATTCTCTTCTGAACTTGTCTCTACTTCAAGCCTGCCATTCAAAGGAAGTAATGCATATGCTACAGAGAGAACACTGAGAGTTTCAGACAGAAAACAACAAAAAAAAAGACCTTTGAAAACTGCTAAACTGTTGTTAGCTTGAAGGACACTGGAGCAGGGGTTCAAGCACATCACCAACTTACAACATCATAATAATCTCTGACTTTGGAAATGACTGTGCATACGCACTTAATTCTACATGAAACAAGGCAACGTAAGACAACCTATGCCTTTTCTGCATGGACCAAATCAACTGCAGCTATGCTGCACGGGCTCAGCACAAGCACAGTAACCTGCTACCATTACCCTGGGCCTCCAAGTCATGTACAATATGGAATAGACATGCTTGGGAAAACCTTGTGTCTGATCTATAGTTAAATGACTTGGTGAGTCGCACTGAACCTTCATACCCAGCTTCATATGTAACAAACCACACACGGGGTTTCATCAGCCATCAGGTTGAGGGAAGTGGTTATTCTCCTCTAGCTGGTACTTGTTAAGTCGTATCTGAAATACGATGTTCTGTTTTGTGCCACTCTGAGAGTACAGGAGAATATCTATAACCTGAAGGGGGTCCAACCAGCAAGATGGTTATGGTGCTGGAGCACATGATATACAAGGAAGGGCTGAGGGAAATAGGTTTGGTCCACCTGGAGAAGGTTAGAGGGAGATCTTATTGCAATTTTCCAATATCTAAAGGGGTGCTCCAGCAAAACTGGAGGCCAGCTTTTCTCAGAGTGCACAGCAAAAGAAGGAGCATCAGCAGGCACAAGTTGTGACAAGAGAAAGAAAAAAAATAGGACAAAGAAAAAAAATATTTTCACAATGAGTGGCTAAACACTGGAAATAGGTTGCTCAGTAAAATCTTTGTTAGGCTTTTGTTTGGTAAAGCTGACTGCAGAGAAATAAATTTACCCACAGTGGGTTTTACTCCAAAACAGAAAATATTGATGTAAAAAATATTTCATTACACAACTTCAATGAAAAGATATAACATGGATTATGAACTGCCCAGGTGTTAGGGCCCAAAATTTGGTTTACAAAAGAAGAAACATTAATGTGTGTTTGCATGTAACCATTCAACCCTTTCACCAGTAATTTGGAAGTAAAAATAACATTGCTGATGTCACACGCAACACCAGAAATATTGATGTATGGGTGAATATATACAGAGCATCAGATGGCTTGTTAATAGCCTGGGATCATTTGCACACAAAGAATTTAATAACAACAAAGTTACATAAGAACAGTATTAGGAAGGTGATTTTATGTCTACACAGACTGGTAAGACTAAGATTCCTAAAGTTCTGGTGATCTGTATAAAAAGAAAGTTGTAAAATCAGCTGGGATACCAAAGGGAGCCACAGAAATGAATCAAGCATTCATTAAAAAAAAACACAACAAAACCAACCAACAAAACCACAAAAACCCCATTTGACAACAAGAAGCATAAAGAACTAAACATGTTTAGTCTGTCAAAAAGACAGTTTGAGAAATGGCTTGATTACACAGTGTAGGAGTTTTCACAGAAGGAAAAGACTGTTAAAGAGCTCTTTCATTCAGCAAAGAAAGGCCTAATAAAAGGCAGTGGCCATTTAGGGACGGAATTAAAACAGTTACAGTAAGCAGTTTATCATTCTCTCTCTGTCCAGTGAAACCAACAAGCTATTAATAAAGAAGTGTCCAGGCCTATCTATACTATCCCAGCAGAGGATAGCCTTAGTTTATAGGGTTATGGTCTGCAGGAGGAAGGACATGGCAGTAAGCTGCTGAGCTACCACGGAGGAAGGTTTGAACATTGTTATTTAAGTCCTTATCACATCATCTGGGTATTAACCCCAATAATCACGTTCCAAACTAACTAACTATAATCTGCCACAACAGTGAAAGAATACTCAAGTCTCCACAGAGCTCACTTTATTTTCTCCAGGCAGCTCCAACTGGAGAATCCTTCTTTCCTCTCCTTTTCTAAAATTCACTACTTAGCATTGCAAATGTAGAGTGGATGAATTTGTTGGCAGGAGAAGTCATCCCTTTGCATGCAATTTGTAATAGTCACTCTAGGACTTTTAAAATCCTAACGGGAGATGTTGCACACGTATTAAAGTATTATTTCAACTCACCAGGAGTGCAGCCAGCCTCATCAATACCACTTTCACAATCCTTCTGCCCATCACATTTCCAAGACAACGGGATACATTTGTTGCTGAAGTCTCCACAGCTCATTTTTTCAGCTGGGCATACTTGCTTGGCTGGAAAACAAACAGAAAAAACCCTCAAGTTAAACATAATTCTAGACATTGCTACCATTACACTTTAAAAATTACTTTTATTTTTTATGGCTCAATCCTGACACATATTGTAATGAAACCCCAAGCCAACACTGATTTTTAGGTATGGCTGCTTACATGTCCTGTAATGTATTCCCCAAAAGAGATCACAGTATTTTTATGTGAAAAAAATAGAAAGACCGGGGCAAAAAAAATGTGCCATTGTATATTTTAGCAAAATCCCAGAAGCTTAACTTTAAACTCAAAGGAATTAGTGGGGAGGGACAGAAGCCCCATCTGTATGCAACTTCTCCTACCCAGCATTTCCTAGTAGGCTGGCTCTTGTTTCTAGTCATCCCAGTGATGCCAAGTTGCAATGCACATAAGGCCCCGTGGCTCTTCATACATCCTTGGAGCCTGGTGGCCCTTTCCCACCTTCTCCTTGCCATCTCAGTCTGTGCAGGGGCTGGAAGTGCCCGGCTTTGTGCTGCCACTTTCCTCTCTACAACAAGGTGCTACCTCTTAAATCACATCTCCTCAAACTGGCTTCCCCAGAAACAAGGACCTTGCTGTACTTCCAGCCCATGCCTGACCCAGCCAGTCCCTTCCAGGAACATAACTGTACAGGAATATGCAAATAAAACAAATACTATCCCTCGCTCTTTATTTTCAAGCTTAATTTAACCAAAATGAACCAGCAGAATTGCTTCAATAGATCAACAGGGATTTCAACTAAGAACCTAGGGTTGGTGGAAGGACTGGAATAATCCCTGTGAGTATCACTCACCACAGCATGGCCTGTTCGCAACCACCTCAAACCCCCAGTAAACGGTGCTTTTGCTGTTATTAAAGCATGAGCTCCCTGCACACCACAGCAGTAGTATCAGACAAACTACTCTGAAAACCCTACTTCGAATCAAGTCAGGAAAAATGAATTGCCCAATTTTAGTATAAGGGTTTTCTTATATGTTTGGTAGTGCAAGGTAATTTCTAAAATCAATGACCTAGGAACAGAATGGTCAGTAAACCTAGGGCAAAAGCAGCAGGCACAAGCATGAACTTACACGTTAAATAAACTTAACTGTAACTGCCTAAATTAAAGGCAACTGTGATTTAAGAAACAGAGACATGAAGACCCACAGAAGCAAAAACCCCAGCCAGTACATGCAACAATACAACTATGAAAAAAAATAATCTGTGAAGCTCATTCTCTTATAACTATTTTGCATTGCCAAAATTCCATTTCCACCCCACCCTCCCATACTAGTGTAAAGAGCAACAGATCTACATTTATTGTGACAAGGCTGCCTGAATGCATAATGTTCCACAGTTTCAACAATTCTTTAGTATTCTGGAATCATCAGCCAGTTTCGGCAGGATTTGCTTATTAAAAGGACCAATTTCTCTCTTTAAAAAATGACATGTTTTAAAATAGTTCTTCCATTGGTATTAATGACAATAATGCTATATATGGCTACAGGTCTACCGAAAACAGAGCAACCTGAATTCTCAATTAAAACTTTCACATTATCCTGCCCTGGTAAAGGTATTTATGCAAAGTCAATCAGCTTCCCAAGTGCTGAGCAAAAGAGGATGAAAATTATACCTCTCCCTTTCCACCTGCACAAGAAGGCTGCAGAGGGGCATCTTACAGCCCCAAACCATCAATCAGCCACTTAGGAAGCAGTGCCATTTAATCTCAGGATTCCTCTGTCTTAGCACCTTGAAGTGCTGTAAGAAGCAGTTTCTGGAAGCTGTAGGTAACTGATATATCAAGAAAAATTAGGTCCTGCCACAGACAGATGGCTAATAACAAACGTAATGAAGTTTTATAACCCTGAGGCAAGGCAGCACTTTTGTTGAAATTTGCCCACTACAAACCTAAATAACATTTGTGAACCTTGCATAGTCTACAGAGTGGGGGGTTAGAAAGGGATCCTCACTTAGGCTTTTTGATTATTTACCAGCAGGTCAGTAGTAAAAAAGTCACTTGACACTGGGAAGGCTTTGTGACAACACCCCACCGGGATCAATGTGGCTGCCAGCTCAGATGAGTGCCCTGCTACAGGCTGGGCCCCGTGTCCTGGATTTGCCGCTCAGCCCCGGTTCCTCTAAGCTGCTGGTTTATAATGCATGACTGCAGGGACACTCGGCAGCGCCGAGGACTTGTGTCCTTCCCCAGAAGTCAGACAGGCACGTCTGAAAACCAGGTCACTTGCCAACTGTGTAAAATGGTGTCAAGCAAGGTGCTTGCCCTCACCCTGGAGGAAGCTGGCGTGTCCCAACGTGGCTGAGCTGCTCCAGACACCGTCCCCAGAGCTGTATTCTGGGGTGCACCATCCTTAAACATGGCCAGATAATTCATGGATGAAGAAGGAAAAACAAATTCTGTGACAGCTGACTGGCAACTAGCAGCCCCTCAAACTAGAAAAAAATGGGGCGAAGTGCTTCATTTGGCCTAGAAGCACCACAG
The DNA here is from genome assembly GCA_013398155.1 of Pedionomus torquatus. NCBI lineage: Eukaryota > Metazoa > Chordata > Aves > Charadriiformes > Pedionomidae > Pedionomus > Pedionomus torquatus. The sequence continues at coordinate 66,653 of VZRU01001682.1, forward strand.
CCCCTCAGCACAGAGGGCTCATACCCCAAAAGTACTGCTCCTGCCATCCTCACCCAGTCCTCATATGTCTAGATGGCAACTCTGAGGAGGAGACAGCAACTTCTGGGAAAGGGACAGGGACGACTCCAGGCAGCAAAGGAGACCTGGGGAGGCAAGAGGGACATAACATCTGGCTGCAGGGAAGGGACCCCAACCCCAGCAGCAGGGTTGCCTTGTCTTCCGAGGGACCCAACAAAGAACGTCAGTGAAAATGGCTTTTTACCACAAACGTTGTACAGAGGGATGATGTGACTGGGGTTTCCAGCAGCTGCCCGTGTTCTGCATTCCTCCACCAAGGCCTCCAAAGCCTCTCAGATCTGAGGTGTGCAGCTCCATGGCCACCGAAACCTAGCTGCTCTCTCCTGAGAGTCTTTACCACTAAACCCTGGCTGCTGAGGAACCATTTCAGAAGACCAGATAGATGGGGTTTGCTGCCGGAGCAAGGAGGTCCCCAGTCCCCTCACCCTGCACACCCTGTGTGAGGCAGCACACTTGCACCCTGCTGAACCCATCTTCTCCACCCCATTCAATTCCAGGCTGGGCCCTGTGATGAGGTTTGCTTCTAGGCCACCCCATGTTCTCAAACAAGTTTCTACTTGCTTAGAATACATAGGATAAAAATAACTTTCCTTGCTAGATTTGTTACTCCAAACAGCTGCCCATGTTTTTGCAGTTCGAAAGTTTGTCTCCTGTCTGCATTTGTGCAGTATGTTAAAGAACAAGGAAAACTGGGAGACCAAAGAAAGTCATGAAGACATTTGTTAATCAGGTTATTGGTCCACATCCCCAAAAAAATATTCTAGTTCTTCTTGCTATGGTGATGGAAACTTTGTTTTAATGCCAAATAGGACCTCCTTTTTCATCCTTGTCGTAAAACTCCATTGAGAACTAAGTGGGTCAAGACAGGTGAGAACACTTTCCACACACCTGATTATGAAGGTGAAGTATAATTACAAAATGGTATCATAACACACTGGGATCATTAATGAGCAGAAAGGTTATTTATTGATGTTACTGGTATAAAGGATTTATTATTACTTTTGTTCAGCTGCTGTGGGCAAATGCTCAATAGCTTGCTTTGGGAAGCTGAAAGGTTTAGAGAGGTATAGACAGAAGACTCCTATTTATGGCAGACAATCTCTGTGTTAATCATCTTTCTGAAAGAGTAATTACAGACATTTTAAAAATGTAAATGTAAATTTAAAAATGTAAATCAAAGTTTGAACTTTCAGAGATGCAGCAACAGAAGCTGCTGTCACAGTTCATCAAATCTCCGCGTTCCAGTGGTTTCTGTACTCAAGCAATCACTGCATGGAAGCCAACAACTTGTAAGCACTGGCAGATCCACAGAGAGGATCTTGCATAAAACTCAAAGCAAAATTTTGATGAAAAGTCTTCTGTGTTATTTCAGCAAATGAGGGTTTTTGTTCCTCCTCCCCTAGAATTTCTGCAGCAGCACAAGTAGACTCAATGTTGCCATCCACGCTATGAAACGGCCTTTTAGCAACTGCAATCCAGACTTAGTGTTTCTACACACTGTTTAAACAAACCCAGGCCTCTCGGGTTTACGTGACCAAAATGTTTGCTTCCTACTTTCCTCTCCATGCACCCAGAAGGGAAAGGGTTAGCGCTGTACATGATGGTGAGAGCTCTTACCCTGGTTATATTCTGGACCAACGCAAGTTATAGCAAGATCTGCCTTTTCAGAAAAGCACCATTAAACAACTTGGTTGAAATGTCAGACACATCAAGACCAATTTATCACAATGAACTGCAAATGCCAAGGATGGACAACAATGGTTTATTTATAAGGAGACAAGAGCAAAGAAGACAAGAAGGTTCCATTTACTCACTACCGCCAATGGCACATTCTTCTTTTTCTTTACAGGAGGCTACAAAGTCTTTCAGAGAACCATAGAGCCTAACTGGCGCCCCACTGTTTGCTTCCTCTTGTGCCACTGCTGTGCTTTTCAGGCTCCGGACATCATGTATATTCAAGAAAGCCCAAGAAAACAGAATTGATTTACATTCAGAAGACCATTTGTCAGGTTCTCACCAAACAGGTACTCTAAGGGCATACACAAAATGTAATTAAGCAGCTTCTACTGGTGGGAAACCCACAAGACTTTTCATCAGCAGACTGAAAAGAGGGCCTTTTGTGGAAATACATCATCTTACAGGTCTGAACAGTTTCTCTATATTTGCTGAAATAACTCCCCATCCTCTCCAGACCGCCCACCATGTTTTTCACAGGTTCTACAGAAGAAAAATCCCAACACAGAACTTTGTTCTGCAGCAGAGAAAACACCACACGAAAGTGGTTTAATTAATTTCTGACATGCCAATAAATTGTTCCTGCAAAACTTCCACTACTACCTTTATTATGGATCTCCCTCTTTCCTCCAGCAATGGTTTACTTGTCAGCACTTTTTTATTTTTTAAAGGAATGCTTTTAAGCAAGGACCTCAAATATTGCCCTTAAATATTTTTTTGTCCTAGCTGGCAGTTCTATCTCAGAGATGCACCAAGCACAAAATAGATGTTCATACCTGTCCACGTGCAGAACTATCACTTCTATGTTTCCAGCCAAAACAAGCACAATTGTTAACTGAGCAATCATTCAGAAGAGAGGAAGGGAGTTAGAGATTGCTTAGAAAATTTGGAACTCAGCATTCCCAGTTCCTGGAGATTTGTGATTCAGAAAAACATCTCAGTCAGAAGTTCGCATATATAGCTGGTTTATATATATGTGTGTATTTGTATATAGAGATACATATATAAACTTATGTCCCAGTCTACACTCACTACTGATTTACATCTGATACTTTCCCAGTGAAGTATTTCAAGTGCACAAGAAAAACATTTCAAAATCCACCCTATGACTTAAATGACTATCACAGCTGAAGGTGTCTGCACTGGCATTTTCCTTCCCTTGCCTCTTTTCCCACCTCACCCTGGGTGCTAAGGACACTGGCTTCTGTCTTTTTCACCCTTTAGTTCACTCCATACCTCAGGACAGGTTATCGTTACCTTAGTTTACTTAACCTTGCAACACAATCAGATTTTCTGCTAAAGAGTGTTTTATAATAATATTCGATATATCTAGTTGTGCCAAACCAAACAATATCAAACAAGAGCCTCCTCATTAATAGGGAGAAGTGTTTGTGCAAAGGCAGTAATATCCATGGTGGATGCATCTCAGGAATTTCTTTGGCATCGGTGCACAGGGCACAGACACTGTGACTGCACAGGAGCTCTCCTAAACCCAGAACTTTGCTGGGTGCCTGCTGCATTTGGATCTACGCGTTAGCAACACACAAAGACAGAACACATTATGGGGAATGTTCATCAAATAATTGCTTGCACAAAGGTTAGGATTCTGCAGTGAACGTCCCCTTCTGCCACGTAAAGCAACACAGAGTGAACACCAGCCTGCTGAGATCGCAAGCTTTACACAGACTTCTACTAAAGTCAGTGCAACTGATAAAAAGGCAACTTTACATATAAAGGTAAAGAAGTCATATAACAAACAGAATTAATAGTTGATACACCTGATAAAAAGTTAGTTTCTGTGGCGTGATTTGATTGATGGTGACTTATGTTTAGAAGTTCCCAGGGGAATGGAAAAGGATTTGCCCAGATTTAACTCCATTGCACAGCATAGTACAGCCCTTATTAAGTCCATTCTCATGTGCTTGTAAGAAAGGCTTCTTTACAAGAGAGAGGGTTAGGACTCTTCGATGAGTCTCTGACTCCTCTACATAGAAAATGGAGGGAGAAAATAAGTTTAGTATACGAAGGGTTCAGCATGTGTAAAATAGAGAGCATGTACCTTGCTTTTCTGCAGATTATCACATAGGTGATTATCACCTTTGAGATCAGGGTGAAATAATCAGGAATTCAAAATCCCAGGAATAATCCTCATTACTGAAATATAGATTCACTGTCAGAATAAAAGTGAGGTAGATTTTACAGGCAAGGCATGTTTCAAACACAGACACTACAAGCAACATCCATGAAGAAAATTATTTTTAGGGTAGTACCAATAGTTTTAATACGCAATATAAATTGTGTTTCTGCGCAATGTATAGAGGCATATTTATATAGTAGGCAGAACAGACAAATGACATCAGATTTTATAGTAACAAATAACTAAGCTTCACGCCCCACAACTTGAATCAGACACATGGGTCAGGAAGGTATTCTTTAACCCAAGTTCAGAGCTATCCTGGCACACTTACGGTTTGTTTTTAAGCCTTTCCCAGAATACTGAATATTGGCACAGCTCAAGATAGCACGCTGGACAAAAAAGACACAATTTTTCTTTGGTTCCCAACTGCTGTCTGACTCGCCCACTTTAAAAATCAAAACTACCATTGAAGTTGGATAAGAAAAGCATTTCCTACCCTCAGTCAGACTGGCACGACTTCAGCTGATTTTGTTTTTCTGTAAACACAGCAAATGCTCACTTGCTGCAATTATCTGAGCACGTCTCACCTAATTAATTCCATAACTTCGCAAGATACTGTTTTGATGACACTTCTGTTCTCTACCTGCTATGCCCAACAGTCCCTGCTGCAAAGAACTTAAGTCCTTCAACTCAAGTCCCTTTGCTCATTTTGGGTAAATCCGAGTCACATTAACAGCCCATAGTAAACAGTAGGTCAAACGGGATGATTTCACCATTCTCTTTGTCCCCAAACTTACAGGAAACTTGCAATACTTTCAGTAGGAGTCAGGAAGCTTTTTAATTGTTTTTAACCTGTCCTCGTGGTTATACTTTCTACAGTCTCAGAATTTACAAACAAAGATCAGGTGTTTAACAACAGTCAGGATACAGGTAGCTGATCTTCATTAATTTTTTTGTTTTAAATTACCTAGTACTTGTACTTGACAGTGCTTTAGTGGTGCCTGGACCATACACAGTGATATTCCCACACTATCAGGTCTGGCTGAGCACAGAGAGAGCAGGCTCTAAGAGATCACAAGAGGCTTTTAAGTATGAGAGAGACCCTACACAATACAATAAGGGTTTTCTGCTCCCACACAAACTACATTTCATTACCTGCTACTACAAAGATGAGAATTCAAGAAAATACTGTAAAGACTCATTCCCTACATGAATGCCCCTCATTCCCAGGGACACTTAAAGTCTCCACACGGGGGGTTAGCAATTCCTGAACAAGGTCAGTCCTGCCCAGCTTACCCAGCCCAGCTTCTTATGATCACTAGAACTTAGATGTCTCTTAGATGTTAGTTAAATGTTTCTAAGCATTGATTTGGTCAGAGATGCATGAATCCTTCAACAAACCTGAATTAGACATAACATAACCCAACATCCCCAACCAAGGATTCCAATCCTCACTATCATTTTACATAGATTTTGGACAACAGTAGCACACGAAATGGCTCCAACCACCACCCAACTTGGGGCATGATGATGCTAGAAGGTGCTGATCTTTTTACAGAGCTGAGTGCAAAGGGAAAGACTCCACGTAGCAAAGCAGAAAAGGTGTACAACAGAAAGTCAGTGTAGTCCAACTCCATCTGAATAAAACCTTGTGTGTGTAGCCATTTGCAATACCATGGACGCTGTGCCACCTCTAAAAGCTATAGTTTTCCGTCTTTCCTGACACCACAGCCATATGGTCACTAGAAATGTTTACTTAGATTAATCCAGAGAAGAATTTAATACAGCCCTGTAATGACAGGCCAGTGCCCAACTTAATCACTCTGAAGCACAGCCCTCATTGTTTAGGGGAACAAAAAGGGGATTTTGACAAACTGAAGCCTGAGGCCATCTGCCCACTTTCCCCCTACTTCTACCAACTTTGGGCCTCTTCTGCATAGATAAGACAAATCCATGATTTACTCTGAACTTCAAATGGAGAAATGTTCAAGCAGCATGAGAAAAATCCTGGCCCAAGAAAGTCTCTGCTGACTTCAACTGAATCAAGTCACAGATCACACTGAATTTGCCAAAATGTGTCCAGCAACTGCTCCATCCCAGCCAGTATCCTGAAGGCTGACATTAAATATGGATGCCAACTAAAACATATCCTTGCCAACTGTGCCGTTTACCTTCTTATATTAAGTCACAAAATGATATTACCACTACAGGGGTTTTTAAGAGGAGAATATCTATACAGAAGATTTAATTTTGTATTTTTATTAGGAGCAGTCATAAGGCAGACAAAGCCCTTTAAAACTCAAGAGGGATAAAACCTTAACTTGTATGTGCTTACAGGAAGAGTTCAAGGTACTCCTTTAAATCAGCACAAAAGTAGCCTCTGTTGGTATTCTTGGGTAAAAAAAGTGTTCTATCAGAGACCTCAAGCAGGCTGGTGCTACAAATGCCATGGAAGCCCATCACAGAATCACGCAGGAGGAATGGGCATGGAGTCAGAGTGGCTGGATGCTTCACCCTGCCCCATGGAAAACCTAACATGGTCCCTCCTGTGAAACCACCAAACCTGCTTGCCTTTCTCTCTGCTCCACCTCTAAGCCTCGACAGGACTTGTCTTCAAGAGGAACTGTGACACTACTAATAACACAGACATTATTCTGGCAACAAAAAAACTCAGTTTCCCAGAGTTCTTTAGATCTTTTTGCACTACTTCAAATTTTATTTTCACTGATAAGCACCTCTGATCTCAGGGACCATGGCCTTAGCTTAGCACAGTGAAAAGACACTAGTAATAAACACAAGCGAAAACTTAGACAATGAAACATGAACAGCTCAAAAAGGACCTGGGTTTGCTGTGCCTAAAGCAGCACCATGGAATGCTGATCTCAAACTGAGAGCTGACTTTGTTAGTTACAAATACACAGATCTGTTAGCAAAACCCAGGACTCATAATTTTCTGCAGAGACAGAATCGTAGAATGGTTAGAGTTGGAAGGGACCTTAAAGATCATCGAATTCCAACTCCCTGCCCTGGGCAGGGACACCTCCCACTAGAGCAGGTTGCTCAAAACCCCATCCAGCCTGGCCTTGAACACCTCTAGGGATGCACATCCACAGCTCCTTCGGGCAACTTGTTCAAGTGTCTCACCACCCTCACAGGACAGAATTTCTTTCTAATATCTCATCTAAACCTCCCCTCCTCTAGTCTAAAACTGTTACCCCTTGTCCTATCACTACACTTCCTGACAAGACAAAGAGTTCCTCTCCTGCTCTCCTGTAGCTCCCTTCAGATACTGGAAGGCTGCTAGAAGGTCTCCCCGGAGCCTTCTCTTCTCCAGCCCCAGGTCTCTCAGCCTGTCTTCACAGGAGAGGTGTTCCATCCCTCTGATCATCTTCGTGGCCCTCCACTGGACCCATTCCAACAGGTCCATGTCATTCCTGTGCTGAGGACTCCAGAGCTGGACACAGTACTCCAGGTCTCGCAAGTGAAGAGCAGAGGGGGAGAATCACCTTGCACGACCTGCTAGTGTGCACTGCTGGCTGATGTTGAGCTTAGATAGTTTTCTAATAGCACAGCTATTAAATACTCCCTTTTGCAGGGGGCATTTTTCATGCTCAATCAGAAGCAAAGATTAAAAAAAAAAACAATATAGTAATGGCTTTGTTTAAGGTCAGTTGAAATAGTCCCTTTTTTCCCTATCCCGAATATAACATCTTCTTTAAACTCTATTGTTTTTAGAGGTAGCTTGAAAGTGAGTGATGTACAATGTTGTCCTGTCAACCCCCTCATTCCAACTCTGTCAATATCAATAATTACCCTGTCAGTCTGTAGACACAGTCCCAGTTGTAATGCAGTTCAGCCTCCCTCCTTTTTTGCATTAACTGTAACGGGTGAGGTCAGGAAAAAGAAAATAAATGAATAAAAAAAATAATTAAAAACAATTTACAAAATGAAATAAAAAAAAGAAATTTGCCTTTTCTATAGTCCAGAAATCAAACTAAACTCCAATCTTTGGCATGGTGGAGAGGAGAGCTCTGTTCCTCAACACAGATCCTCTACTGCCTGCTTATATCCAGGGATGTCTAATGTGAAAATCTAAGTGTGGCTGCAGAAAGCCTTTAAAAATCTATCCTGATCTACCGTGTTCCCCCATGATGAGTGATGCATGATGCTTTCAAGGCAACTCTGATTCAGGCAAGCCTTAGGAGAATAAAACACTGCAAGGTAACAGCTGACCCAGCACAGGCTGGTAGCAACGGAGCTGGGAAGCAGCGAAGTTCAAACACAGCCATGCTGTGGGAAGAAAGGAGTGTCAAGGAAGAAATGAGAGTCAGGAGGTTAAGGCAGCACAAGCTAGACATGAATGGAAGTCAGCTAATTAACCCTGAGAAATGCAACTTTTTGAAAGGAAAACTTGTTCACTGCCCTAGATCAGTGATTCTGAAGCCTTGTGGGCAAATAGATTTTTGAACAACTTTCGAACTTTCTCACGCAGCCACAGAGCTGACAAATTGATGCATTTATCTGCTGAATGCAGCTCTCAGGGCCTATGAGGGCCTTGCTGAGCAAAGGTGCGTCGTTGGGGAACCACTGCCTTAGCCTTCCTCCATCAAAGTGTGACTTATTACAAGTCTTTCATCATCTATTCAGGTACCAGCCTGGCCGTGTCAGTGATGTGCCTAGAAGCAGAACAGCTTAATTCCCATTACCTGGGCATCCCAGGGGCACACGGACCCTGCTCTCAAGCCGTGATTTATGAAGCTAATGCCTCATGGCATGACTAGAAGAGACCACAGAAAGAGCCATTCTCTACTAAAACACAGATAATTACTATATTCTTCTGATATGTAGTAATACAGCAATGCTTCTTTCTTTATTCCTAGAAATATCCCTCCTTTCTTTATTCCTTTTGGTCTATATATGTTACAGCTTTATTAACATCAACTTTCTTCCCTAAAGATTCAGTGATAAAATACTCCAGATTGCAGCACACAATAAATCAATCATACCTCCGCGTGTGATATGCAACTTAGAAGTTTGAAAGCATCTTGGAACAATTTTTGCACAGATACTTTTAGACAAGAGATGCATTTACTTCTTATTGAATCAAATGTTATTTGACCGATTTTGGTTTACAGATACAACTGACGGGGAGTTTTCTAGACTCTCTTCAAATCTGTCGCATTGTGACCCTGAACTGTTAAAAATCAGCTTCCAAAGAATTAATTCTTTTCCTTAGCAGTAATCGTGCTTAGTTCAAGCCTACCAGTCACAATCACCTCGCTTACTTGTCAAACTGTTATACCAGCAGCTGAGCACAGCACCAGGACCCATTCATCTATCTCTTTTCCTATATATTAATTTCTAGAATTCCCCACAATATGCACACCAGAGTGCTCCTACTCTTATTACAGCAAATCCAGAAACACACTGCAGAATGTGGCTTACTTCACACAGATTCTGGCACGTTTAAGCTCTTCTTTTGAAGCAAATTAATGCTCAACTCAAAATCAGGTTTTTAAGCACAGTTCCTGTTTCTTGCTCTTATCGCTTAAGCAATAACTAGGAAATTATCAGATATTCTAGCACTATTCTGAAGATAAGCATAGTTTGATATCTGATGAACTCCTAATGAATATACTGTTAATTGCATAACCTTCCTTCAGCACAGTAACTTTTCTGTTCATCAAGGGCACGGATTAAACAGCTTCTCTTCTTTAAAGCATCCTTGTAATTAATAATATATTCTTCCCACTTCTAAATATAACCTATAACGAGATGCTTTAAAGAATCCAAGCTGCACCTTTCACCAAGTACTTTTGATCAGAAGAAAACGAGCCTGAGTTTGTTTAGACAACGGAGTCTGCTTTAACTGCAACTGTCAGCTTTCCTGTGGGCCCAATCTTGAAAGCCAGAAACCCCACTTCAAGTGGGTTTTGGCAGCAAAACATCTTTTTCTACCAAAAACATAGTGTCTTGTTATCTCTGAGGATATTCTGTGCTGATCAGAAATGAAAAGGCATATATAAAAATATATTAGATATAGATAGCATATATAAGATAGTATGCATATATATATATATTCAATAACTTCTGTTCAGAGAAGAACAACTAGCTCCACAAAAACTCTGCCACCGATCTGCCTATCAGGCAGTCAGGTAACCCACTGTGCAAAATCTCACTACATTTTCCGTCTGTGTGACATGTCCCCCCCTTCTCAGAGGTTTCTCCTGGTTTCCATCTGTTGAGGAAAGACAGATCTCCAAGGATCACAGAACAGGAAAAAGGTTTCCTGATACTTATGACCATCTTTGGAGATACAGAATGATGATCCACCATTGGGAAGGAAGGAGGAGAGTGTCCCTCCCTTTGCCCTTAAGTGAACAAGGCTAATTTTGCCCTGAAAATTCCTTCCTAGTGGATCTGGATACCCAGCTAATTCCCTGACAGAGTACCTCCCAGCATCAGAAATCACTGCTGCTTGCCGTATGTCTTTACCCATAAACTGTGGAGCTTCACCACTATCTGTTTGCACCAGCAGAGAGGACTTCCCATATTTAAAAGCTACAGGACTATTAAATCTGCTGAATGCATGCACAGCAAAAGGCTGTCCTTTCCACACCAACACCCCATATGAATGACAGCATACCTTTAAGACAGATATCTATTTTGATTTGAAGACTTCAATTGGTAAAGATTTCCGAACAAGTGAGTCTGCTTGTTTATTTACCTCTCCTGTTAAGAGCTGTATCCTCTCTCTAGTTCGAGTCCTTATCTCTAGTGCTCTTATCTAGTTTCAGATTTTGTTCACTGGACAAATCATGCTGTTCCTCGCTAAGCTTAAGAAACAACTGTGTAATGAAGCCTCTCCTCTAAGGAGACAGGTGTAAATTGATAAAGGCAACTCTCAACCCTCTCCAGTAAATCAAGCACTCTTCTAGTAAGGCATATTTTCCAACTCTATAATCACGCACGCCTTATAAATTGTTCACAACCCCTTGTCTAATAACTTTTCTAATTTATAGCAGCCACCCATGTCTTTAGCACCTCTCAGGCACCTATTCTTCAATTTGTTTAACGTGGCCTCTAATCATTTTGTAAACTACATTTTTTATAACCTTTATGCTTAAGTCACGTCACGTATCACAAAACACATAGAGTAGCTTATTAACACACACAGTATCTTATTAACAAGGTCATGATTCAATCAACAAAGTGAAAGTGAGACAGCTCCTGTTTTCCCTAACGTGTTGACACAAATTTTAATTTATTTTTAAAAAAATCATGATGTATTATATTCCATTATCAGTATTTCTATAGTTTGGTCCAAAACTAACAACAGCACAATCAACACCTACAGCTCATGGAGCTGAACTGTGTATTGTTGTAGCAGTTTGGAACTCAAGCCTTGGAGTGCAGACCTTCTATACTGCAGGTTCTGTGCAGGGCTCTGTTTAACCTTTTCAACTACCATGAAAATACCAGCTTTTATGAATTTACTGAAATTTCCACCAATGTTCCAACATCTGTAAAAAGAAAAAGTAATACATTTTTTTTAAAACAAGAAAAATTAAAACACAGATCAGAATGCTCACTGACTGTTTCTTTCAATGAGCTTCCCAGTACTTCTGTTTTAAAAACACAAAACTTTAATAGCTGCTCCTTAGTAGCAGGCATGTTGTTAAATATGCAAATGTATTCTCTTCCTCCTCTTTCTGAACAGAAATTAGAAATACTCTTAGAATTTTCTCATTTTTCTCCACTGCCGCTCACCGATTTACTCTCATTGACCAGTGTCATACTATATTACACATTTGCTTTTCACACAGCTAAAGAATTCCTTACAATCCTTCACATATCTGGCCATAAACTTCTCATGCATGCTTCTGTCTTTCCCTATTCCATGTGTTTATTACCTAAGTACCCCTTGCATCTAGGCCGTAGTTATTTCAACTTCCAATATATGCTGATTTCCTATGGAAATAGAGTTTCCATATATGAATAAAACCCCCAATCTATTTCTCTGTCCTCATAAATTCTAAATGCAGTGGCCAAACCAAAGAAAATAAAAGATAAAATAGAAAGATAAGAGGTCTCAAGGAGAGTTCTTATAAGGCCCGTGAAAATACACAACTGGACAGAATACTCCGATAGAACAAAAGGCTGCCATATAAACCCAATCTATAGTGGAAGACAAATAATCTGCACAGGAGGAAACTGGGGAAAACTTTTAATTGGAATTCTTACTCTCTTATGCGCCGAAAAGTCAATCAAGCCCAGGACATAAAAGAATAGGGAAGGGGGTGGGAGAAAAAATATATTAAAAATAAAGAAATAAAAAATCAAACTTCACTAGTTCTGGTGCACCTGAAGCTGATTGCCGACCCAGTGATTGCACTATCTCTGATGTGCATTACAAGGGTGGGGGAAGCTCACAGAAACATAGTCATTCACTGGTTTCTTAAGGACTGTTACGTGACTTTTTAACTTTTTCACCAGGAAGACTTTTATGCGCTAGCATAACTGAAGGAGGTAGAAGAGATCTCCGAGACAAAGTTCCGTCACCTATGTAGTAGGCAAGATTGCATTTACTCTAGATAAAGTAATTTTTATGACTTTCAAGTTGAAAGTACACTTCATTTCCTATGCAGGTCAGCTATAATTTCTTACTCAGCCACCTAAGACTTCAGGGAGTCTGATGTCAGAACTTTAAATAACTTGCTGCACTCACAGTGCCCAACCTTTTCAAAACCTCCTCTGACAATGAGACAGACTTGTCTTTACAGTAGGTGTTTTTACCTGTCAACTGCAGGAGAGAAGACATGTGGAGCTCAAGGGGAAAGGGTCTAGCAGACTGCAAGAGCTCTAAGAGTCAAAGCCTCTGCCTCAGCCCTACTTTACACTAAAGCCTAGAGTAGCAAGAACTCACCGTCCCTGTCTAACACCAGGGCCATGGGATGTCTGACAGGCATGTAGGCACCTTCCATTAATCATCCTACGCCTCATGGAAAGGTCAGCTGTACCATCGTGAGATGGCTCCTCTGCAGTGTGGGAATTTGTGCCATCTTCCCTTGAAGAAAACAGATGCCAGTCTGCTAATCTGCTTTTAGAAGAGGGAAAGGAGAGCCTGGCAGAGATTTTGATCTGTGTTACAGCCTAGTCCTGCAGCACCACACACTTGTGATGATCCCAGGCTGGAGTTAATACCAAAGGCTGAGCTGAAACCGCATAACCTTCAAAATGTAAATGAAGTAGTCTCTTACATTCCCCCTTAAAAAGCTGGAAGTTTGAAAACTGTCTGAAAGCCTAAAGAATTCTTCATTCTGTTGGGTTTAAAAAAACCCATAAAACAACAAGAGTAGCCATGTGAAATCAGCAAAATCAAATATCCATTTCTTACTGTCTGAAATAACCCCAAATATTCTGATTGACAATGACTGGAGGTGTGCACATAACAAAATTCAAATGTATTAATGGAGTACATCAGCCTTCTCCATAAAGGTAATACTGTGAGGACACACAAAAGACTAAAACCAGCCTACAGGTTGCCCCAGAATCCAGATTCCAGCACTATTTTGAAACAGGGTCTTGTCTCAAGGAACTAGGTTATACTTAGGAACACTTCCATGGAAGTATTCAAGACCGAGCTGGATGGGGCTTTGAACAACCTACTCTAGTTGGAGGTGTCCCTGCCCATGGCAGGGGGTTGGAACTCGATCTTCAGGTCTCTTCCAACTCTAACCATTCTATGATTCTATGGAAATTAACTGCAAATTCTGCGAGCATCTTCAAGATGATGATATAACGCACTCTTGTCGACTTTCAATCAACAGAACAACCTGACCTGCTTGCTCTGTCCAGTCTCTCTGCTACCTACACCATGTGCAGGATCTCCAGACAAGCAAATGTTTCTTAAAAGACAGATTCGTGCATCCATGTATTGCGTGTATTGGCCTGTCTCATCCATGGTTACCACAACTGTGCACTGAATCATCACTCTCAAGGACTGCACACGGCTGTTCCTCCTTCTCCTCCTCTCAGTCCCCTCCATTCTCTCAATCCAATTTTGATCTCTAAATATCTCTGGGGTTTGGGAAAGTGGTTCAGTAATTACAGTACAGAGGAAGTATGTCAGCACATGTGCGGGTTTGAACTATCAAAATTTTTCCTTTGGCTCAGTAGGAGAGAAAAATGTGTCTTGAAAGCCAGAAACATCAGCCCTAGTTCTCATAATATTTGATGAGCAGACAGGGATGTATTCACTCCTTCTGGGACATATGTTACACAACAGCTTCCAGTGGCAGCTGCTTTACACTCTTTGGAAAAAAACCAACCAACCACTTATTCCAAACAAGGACTTTAGGAGATGAATGAAAAAATCCAAATGAAGGAGAAGAATGTGCAGAATTGTTGTTAGGCTATGAAAAGGTAAGAACAGACTCCATACTCTGATTTTTTTAGTTATTTTGCACAATTCTAGATGTTTCTCCTCCATTTATTCTATATAATCATAATTTAGTTTCAATTGACCTTTTCTAAACATTGTTCCATAGCATCAAGCCATTTCCCTTTGAAACGTTTTCACAGTGGTCGTTTCCCTGGTATTTAGAAATCACCATGACTAACTCCTCCTAACTGCTTAAATATATGCAAAAAGAAAAGGACTTTGATTTATGTTACTAAATGTAGTCACATTACAGTCTGTCTCCTGAAAAGTCCTGAAGCTAACCTTTAAAAGCAGTACTTTATACCACAGGATGAAAATACCATGGGCTCCCATTCCCATAAGGAAAACAATCATGGAAAGTCCTTGCTCACTCATCTGTGGGAAGAAAGGACGCCGAACTGAGACACAGGTGTGTACAGAAGCTGGCACACACATGCACACTGTAAGGGCCAGTATTAGATAAACAGAAAATCCTTCACATCAGGACTTAAACTATGCTCAGAATTCAGGCCACCGGCAATCAGAAGCCACCAACACTTTAGATCTGTTACTTTTTCTGGTTTTCATTGCAAGTATTGTTTTAATAATAATTAATTAATTAATAATAATTAACTAAGGATTATTTCTGCATTTCAAATAAAACAACGCGTAATGTTTACGCCAGCACAGCCTGGCAATGAAAAGCAAGGAAGAGGAAGAGCAATTAAAATTCTGCGTTTTCTCCATGATACTGACATGAGATACTGCTTAAACATTTCTCCTTAATCCTTCACAACCAAGATTACTGGCTCGTGAAAAGGAACAAGGAATAGGTCAAAACACACTAAACAACAGAGTGTGACTGGCCCTGGGATAGTATCACGCTGCTGTTCTGCAATGACTTCTGGACAACACAAAAATCCATGTCCCAGTCCAACAGCAGCTGGAAGTTGCAATAGTGACCTTTAAATTTCAGGACAGTAAAACCCAGCTAGAGCATAACAGCAGGATGCAGAATCTAAGAGCACATATGGAAGGGATGCTCTGCCTGAAGGCTACACAGATTTACAACTCCCACTTTTTCTTTTTTTTTTTTTTTCTTTTTTTTTTTTAATAAAGAAACCCCCAACTTTCACACAGATGATTCTGAACAAGTTGCTTAAGATCAGATTTTGTCAGGCCTGTGCAGCTCACTGCCCTCGCTAAACTACTGATGCATGTGCACATGATATTAAAGCACCGACATGGCCAGATGCCCCCCTTCCCACTAGCGTTAGAGAAGTAAATTCTGCAGAAGAAATTGCTTCCTCAAAGCCATTAATTTAGGGCATTTGGCTTAGAACAAACTGCCCACGTTGAAGCACCCCCAAAAAAGTGCATTTAAAAATTGGTCATCTTTTTTTAAATTCTCAGGCCAGAGCCTACAGAAATTCCTTGTGCGATTCTGAACCTTGAGGGTTGACTCCTCACCTTTGTTTCTCGGAAAATGGTAACTTAAGGAAATAAGTTACTAAAGAAGTGTGAAAAAAAATAATTAAGTAAAGGATTATGGAAGAGCAACTTTCAACTTAAAATGTCCTCATGTGGTCAACTTTTACTGAGTTAATAAAAAAACCTGGCAAGGAATTAGACCAAGAAGAGTACCCCAATTAAGGGCTTTTAATTGGGTATTATTATTACCCAGGGTAATATCCAGCCAAAATTCATAGCCCTATTATTAACTAGTGTCTATCAGAGAGGAATATAATTAACAGACATACTGCTATCACCTAGTAAGATACAGCAGCACCACTTTGAGCAGCTTTGACAAAATCACGACTCTGTTTTTGCAGATGGTGACGCTTTTAACCAACCCACTCACCCATGGTCCCACCATGAGGTAGCAGCAGAGCCAAAAACCCCCTAGATTTTATTGACTGCCAGACTCGCATCTCAACTACCTTGCTGAGCAATGTCATGGAAGTCCCCTGAGAAACATGTACCGATATCTTAATTTGCTACCTCAGCGTGGAAAACAGAAGCAGCTGTGCTAGACCACGGGCACCAGACTTCTCTTTCTCCCACTCTCTTCTTTCTCCCTTACTCTCCCTTTCTCCCTTCTCTCTCGCCTCTCACCCTGCCCTTTGCACAGAGCATCCTCTCCTACTTCTGGCTTGTGCTCTCTCTTCCTCAAATCCACCCTCACAGACTACTTTTGCCAAATCTGTGATAATTGTGTTAATACAATTATATATCTCCGTATATATAATGGTAACAGCCAAGCTATGCTTGGCCTCAGAAGACCTTATTACTATAATCTTTGTTGCACTCCTCCTGCTATCCCCGCTTCATTAGTCTTCTTGCTTTGCTTGAGCCTGCTCTGTCACAAACCCCTCTCTACCCAGGTGAATAGCTACACCACGGCCAGGACCGCGCTGCCAGAAGGCAGCTGCACGGGCTTGGGCAGAACCCCGCTGGCTCCAGCAATGCTCTGCTGCAACCGCAATTACTTAATTATAAAGGAAATGGTGAGCGCTCCTACAGGCCCCGCGTTTGATTTGCTTTTCTGAAGCGCCTCACGTACCCTCTCGGTGCTGAAATAACCACCAAGTTTAATCACGGTTTGTAAAGTGCTTGGTGACTACCACATCGAAGTACACTTTAAAAGGAGCTCGTAGCAGAGCATTAAGTGGAAAAGGATTTAAAAATGTAATTTTAAGGTTGACAATGTTTCTTTAATCCCTTAAAAGCAGTTTAGTTTGCTTTCTGGCTTGAATATAATGGATCAGGAACTGTTTCTCTGAGTTTAACATCAGATAAGCAGTCAGGTAATTATGGAAACAGAATGGAACTTTAATTATGAGAAAAAACACGGATTGTTCTATTGTGATCTTCCACAGCATTGCTGTTTCTTATAAATGAACATATTGTGCAAGCTGGGAAGAAACCACTGATTAAAATAATCAAAACCCCAATGAGAAACTTAGACATGTTTTTCCTTTGTAAAAACCAAAACACTGTATCCGACTGGTTGAGATATTGGAATTACCCCTTCCAAAGCCCACTTCAATTTTACTTTTTTTCCCCCCTCACAGATTAATTTAATTAAACTCATTATTACAGGGTGGTTTTTTTCTTTTTATATAAATTATATAGAAGCTCAGTGGGCTCTGATAAATCCAGAAGATTAGAAAACTTTACCAACAGCTTTTTATCTTATTTCCTCCCACTCATTTTCAGCTGAAGCAACCTGTTTGATTAACGTGCCGTTTCCAAAGCATGCCAGCAATCAAATCCTTTTAGAATTGAAACATCAATGCTTAGAGGTACTTACAGGCACGTCAACTATTCAGCTCCTGCTCTGAAGTATCACTGACCACATGGTCAGAGAGGTCAGAAACAGGGAGGAGGCCGTAATTGGAATTATCTACCATGTCAGACTATTATTGACTAGTCGTCCCCCTGTCTCCAAACACCTCTTTGCCAGCAGAGTGCGTGCTGTGCTGTTGGTGCCAGCTCAGGAGAGCCGTGTAAGTACCAATATTTCGGGGCAGATTGAGTCCAGTGGAAGCAGAGTCACTTCTCCAGATGCTCAAAAGAAGAAATGGGACTGGCTGGGGGTGTGTGTCACGTACAAGTGCACGTGTACACGCTGGCTCCTTCCCTTTCTTTCCCTGGCTAATCAAGAAGCAATTCCATACCCCGGGCGCTGGGGAGAAGGAATGCTCACAGACCGCACGCTGGGACCCATCGAGAGCCCGCTGGTTACAAACAGCGATGAAAACACAGCCTCTTCAGAAGTCTCTCAACTGTGGCTAAGAGTCCAAGCACACACCCGTGGGGCTCTCAGCCGCTGGATCAGCAGCTGCTCTTTCATTCTCCCCTTCTTGCCAGGCTCATTTTCTTTCTCTCTTTCACAGAGATTACTCTGATTCTAATCAAAACAGGGAGGAAAAAGCCCCACAGAACGCTAGGGGACAAAATTATACAAAGGATAAAGGAGCTGAGCAGCATTGAGACCATAACCGTTTGTAAAAGAGATTATGGTCACAGAAGTGCTTCTTATCAATAGGGAGAATGAAGGCACAAAAGGTCCCTAGATGGGCAAACATAATGAAATCTGCCAAGTTGAGTGATAAAAATTATAGAAAGAAAAATTATACAGGTCTCCAGGAAACCGACAAAATAAATCTATAAAACACTTTTTCCTGTTACTTGAAATCTACAGCTTTTAAAAATTCAAACAAAATGCTTGCCTAAGTAGGTTGCGACATTGGTACTTCACCTTCTATCTGCCATTGTGGGATCTCCTCTCTGTTCTATCACAGGACCAAACAGCATCCCAGACTTCTTAAAAATTCATCCCATAAAAGAAAATCTGAATGCAGTGTCATGCTCCATGTTATGCCATGTCCAGCAGCCACAGCAGCTGGAAGGAAGCCATCCAGCACCATTGCTGGTAACATCTGCATGGCTGCAAAGAGGCAAATGCTGCATCAAGATCCGAATTCAGCCCAAAGGAACATGCTGAACATGCTGCTTTTTCACGCTAAAGGGACAACTGGTCTGAGGTGTTAAAGGTACAAAGCAACTGCTGCTCAAAGGGACCAAGACAACAGGAAGAACTTAGGGCAAAGAAAGCATTCAGTAGATGAATAACGTCAATATATCCTCGCTATTACACGTGCAAAAGAAAGTAAGTCTGAAAAGTCTCTGCCGCTATTAAATTATTGTGTTTCTTATCTTGGAGTGAACATTTCGTCTTTTATATGCATACAAAGAAACCCCCACCTGTTGTCTTTCTCAAAGGATGGAACAGGCAGTTCAGGTGGCAATTTTAATTGAATGTGTTCAGGCTGTTGCACAAGAATAGCAGAGTGTAGACCTATGGCTGAGAAGAAAAGATTTTCCCCAACCACCTACACCTTTGCTTTATTACAAATAACCCTGCTGGTTCACACAACTCAGCTCTAAGTTTGACACTTGCAACATGTCTAGAGGCAGGAACTGAAGCAGAAACATACAAATTCTAGCTGAATTCAGTACATTAGTCACTATCGCTCTTTCACATTCAATACAGGGCCAATATACCTGCTGAAATGCTTGAACAGCATACCATTATTTTTTTGTGTCTGTGCATACATGCATTTCTAAATATACAAGCATAACTTCACCCCTGTAAATGCACACATTATGGCTAGAAATGAAATTGCTGCTTGTCAGACATGCTAGACATGCTTCTCCCTGTACAAAATTAAAATGGGGTGGGGGGGGGAGAAGCACTGTTATGCTTGTGCTAAAATGACCAGTGTTTGCAACCTCAAAGCAAAACAGAGAATTCACAGTCTTCATACAATAATTTGGGTCTCATACAACAGTACACTTGCAGATCTCAAATGACACAGGAAGATGACTACCCTAGCAGTATAAGCCAGGAAAATGGTCCAATAACTGCCATGAGTCCATTCATAAGGGAACGTATAAGCATATGTGGTCTAACAAAGCTACTGAGCTAAGTCCTTTGTATTTTAATGCAAAGGATTCTGAATATGTTTTAATACGATAAAACACAAGATGGAAAGGGTGAGCTGAAATCTGTCACTTCAAATAGAGCCACTGAATGGAGTGTCCCTAGAAAGAAGGCTTGAAGCTATTGCTAAAGCAAAGCTCTTGGCAGCTACGGGAGCTCATTGCATCCCACGAAGGCAGAGGGTGAAGATCCACACTACCCTCGCATGGGCAGACAGAGCCGTCAGCACCATGCCTCACCCCAGAGCACGATCTGACTGAGAGCGTTTCAAAGAATTAAAAGCCTTCAGCGCAAGGTTCGAATTACATAAATTATCTACCAAAGCATGCAGAGACGGCATATGAAACCAGTCTTAATCACGATCCTAATCCTCAAGGAAGCAGGATGGAGTATCACGAGACCCTTATTAAAACTGCAAATGATTTCAGTGGGAGTTCGTCCTGAACGAAAACACAGCTCTACAACTGTAGAAGTGGAGAAAGAAAGGAAAAATAGCTATCAAGGAAAAGATGGTGGGACTAGGAATCATAGCCTCAACAGAAAATTGTTTATGACACTAAAACACAGCAGCTTTTTTAAAGCATGAAATGTTAAAATTATGTCATTTGATAGTCACTTATTTTCCTCACACCACAATTCACCCATTTAAGAAAGTAAAAGATTTGCTTTCTTTGCTCTTGCAGTGAAATACTGCTTCCTTCAGTTAGCAAAACATCTCAATTTTCAAATTATGTTTTGCTTTTGATTCTGAGAAATTATTTCCTTTTGCACCAGCCATAGCAAATAAACCAACCGTGATTCCTCTCCCACCCCCAATTAAAAAAGCAAAAATATAAACATAAAAATCAAGTAAGCTGAATTTCAGAAAGCAAGCAGCAAGAGAACTGAAAAAACAAAGCACTAGGCAATGAAAAGCTGCTTGAGATTTCTGAAAACCTCTTAAGTTTTTACTAGTTCAATATTTATGGACTGTTAAATAATTACACATACAAGAGCTTCACATGCTCAACTTTCATTTTCCTGCAATTCTCTCCTACTGAAATAACTGCAAGATTAATTGCAGCGATAAAAAGACAGCATCAAACCCTTTTATGACCATTCTTGTTTATGAACTGCATGAACGCATTAGAGCAATAGGAAAAATATCTAAATGCCAATGTTTACATCTTTCTAGCAGTCAACTAGCAAGAGCTCAAAGTCAATCTAGAGGTACAGGAACACTGGAAATGTCAAAGCTTGCAATGCTACAGGAAAAGTGACTTTCTCACAAGGTAACTCTGTTTAAGAAAAGAACAATAAAAACATCAGAAGAGACCCGATAGGTATTTTATATTGGTTTTCCCAATGGACTCAGCTCTCTGAATAGGTCACTGAGACATAAGCTCTAACCACCTTCCCTTAAAGAAAAAGCACATCTTGTTTTGAACGGGTATTAAAACTTCAACACTGGTAGAACTAGAGCATAATCATTACATGTTTAAGTGAACTTAGGGTAAGTAAAATGGTGAGACCACCATAGCCATGTACTCATCAAAAAGGAGATGTAATTTGCTGCCCATGAGCCACAGATAGAGTTACCCCACTACTAGGGATAAACAGCCAGGCTTTGAGTTCACTGCCTTTCCTTTGATGTAATAGGGTCATTACATGCTTCAAGAAAAGGAACAGGATGCAGGAAAAACTGGATTTGGTTCCTTACCCTGTGTGTTAGTACCTGCACTTTTGTGTCCTTTGGGATATTGAGGTCAACTTGGGGTTGCTCAGTAAGGAGACACCTGGAGGCATCCAAAGCAGTCCCAGAGATTAAGGAATCGGAGGCACTCGGGCAGCAAGTGTACATTGCCCAAGATAGAACGATCACATCAGGAGTAAAGGTATGTTTGTGACAAATTGAGGAGTTATAAACACTTAAGGTAAGACGGATTTTTAAAAATCTCACTGCACTTCAAGCCACGATCTGTAGGGAACCACTACTTTGCCAAAAGGCCTCAACAAATCTTGTCCAGCTCTAGTGTATTGTTAAACACTACCACTTCCACAGACTTTTCAAGAGCATGGAACTCTTTGATTTACTTGATTACTTTGAAGTTAAGTAGCAAAATAAAGACATAAAAATGAATTTTTAAGTGATATTCTGGATGCAGTAAAGCTTTGACGGACATGAGTGAACGATGCAAAAACTGTACCCTGGTTGCAGAACTGTGTTATTTCCAATTATCTGACAATATAATCTGGTATGAGAGATTACATACAAGGAGAGGTTGAGGAAACTGCATTTATTCAGCTATCAGAAGAGAAAATAAAGATTTTATTGCTGTCTTCAACTACAAAATGAAAGGGACTAAAGAAAATAGAGCCAAATTCTTCTTGGAGGTGCACAGTGATAGGATGGGAGGTAACAGACACGTC
Organism: Pedionomus torquatus; assembly: GCA_013398155.1. Taxonomy (NCBI): domain Eukaryota; kingdom Metazoa; phylum Chordata; class Aves; order Charadriiformes; family Pedionomidae; genus Pedionomus; species Pedionomus torquatus. The sequence goes on from VZRU01001682.1 coordinate 88,943, forward strand.
CTACAGCAAAAGAAATTCTTGTAAGATATAGGAATTTATTTTCATTAGTAAGAATGGAAAAACCCTGAAGACAGGGGTTCACTTTGAGCAGGGAATTGGACTAGATGACCCCCAGAGGTCCCTTCTATCTTAAATTATGCCATGACTTCATGGAGAGATGATCACGGCTTTTTTTCATTCTGTCCTGTCTCAAAAAATGTCATCACCTTGACAAGTCAAAACTTTCATCATTAGCCCTACAAACCAGTCTGGGCATCTGGAAAATGAGACCACCTCTTTCATGTCATACTGGGAGGATCCTGAAGATGTAGAAGTGTTCCCACAACCTTTACTTTGTCCCATATTTGTTTTACAGATGTGGTGGAAACCTGGGATGTGGTCCTCAGCTGGAATGCTCCCAACAGCCCACAGGATACAGCAACGGGGGACAACTGCAGAGGCTCAGTGACAAGATTATGGAAACTGCTGTGTTTTATGCTGGCAATAGTGAGTGAGTGTAGTGGGATTGTTGTTAAAAAGCAAACCTGTACACCTGATACTAACATCACCTTATTCAATTCCCCAAATGATCTATAACAAATTAGTCCAACAGAATGGTCTGTAACTTACATGTTCATTTACAATCGCCCCCACCTTATCACATATACACAAACAGATCTGCTCTAATGTTGGGGAGGAAATAAAGAAAAAAATAAACCCTCTCTATTACTGCCCCAGGTCCTAAAATCTGGGATCTGGCTGTGCCTGGATGATTTGGCCTAAGTTTTTTTTTTTCTTTTGCTACTTGAAGTTCAATGGCCAAGTGTATGTGATACCCTGAATAAGACAGTCCATCCTTCTCCAGGATAAACTCTCCAAGGGCAGGGAACAGTTTATTAAGTCCTCTCCCACAACAGTGCAATAATGTCACCAAACTCACTTTGTCATGCAGAGGATCGGATCAATGAAGAACAATAAAGACATAATATCTTTTGGGGTGAATGGAGAGCTGGGAAGGGACTGTGCATTTTGGGGGGTGAGCAATACCATGGGCACTAGCAGAATTTTGCATTTGGGCAACTTAACAGAAAATGTGGACAGAACTGATCAGCACTGACAGATCAGCAGACACAGCAGCAGCCCACAAAGTGCTTAGGACCATGGAAAATACCCATTAAAAATATAACTGTCAAGTTTGGATACATCTCCCCAAACAACTTGTGACATGTACTTCAAAATAAAAATGCACGAACTGGTCCTGTATTTCAAACCAACATTCAGGGTTTGATTTTATATTCCATTTCCATCTAAAATCTATTTCCAGGACTGCTGCTTATTAAACCTGCCCTATTAAATCATTCCCCTATTAAAAGCAATATGAATTCAGGTCTCTCCTTCTCTTTTTCTTCCTCATAACACCCTACTGTACCTTTCTGTATAATAATTTCTGCTCTTAACCAGGAAAATGTCACATAGCTGATAAAGTAGTAAGTGGTGAGTTTATGCTGCCTGCATTCCTTGATCTTATTATACATACAATGTCCTAAGGCAAGAGTTTGCCAGCTTAGATTTTCACTTGCTCTGCCCCTTTAATTTGTGTTCCCATCAGTGCTGTTACTGTTTTTGTTAGCACTTGTTTTTATTTTCCTCCAGAGATTTTGTTGTTTAAGTCACTGCTTAAATAATCAAAATACTTCAGAGGGAAACTTGAAATTTCTTCCTTGAATAAAGCAGAATGATTTGGTACCTGTGCTGGAACTGCACTGGGTGGATAACGTTCATTTTGCTGGAGGTCTCTGTTAGCTCAGTAAGAAAAATGACTTCCCTTCCCCCTCTCTCAGCTTTGAGAAACTGGATAAGAAAATAGTGAGGAATCTTTCCATATGCATAAGCAAAGCCTGCGCATATCAGCAGTGGCTGCACCACAGCTCTAGGGCGATCACTGAGACACACCATTGCTTTTACTGAGAGCAATGAAAAATAAGTCTAGGGCTGCGGCCACGGTGGGCTCTCCCCAATGGGAGAGTACATTTAGGCTACCAAAGATGTCCTTGCAGTCGGCAGAGGCTGCTGCTGTACAGCCTTGCAGCAAACAGTTATAAGATCCTCAGTGGAGCCTACTCCGAAGTCAAGAATATTTTCTGTATCTCAAGACAGTTGCTGGTGAGGGATGCAGGAGTTGCAGGCATCGGGCTGACAGAGGCACTAATTCTACTCCCACTACTTCCAGACACTCTGCTATCCTTTTAAATGGTTTGTGGGGAGCTCCTTGCATACTAACAAGCTGGCATGAGAAAGATTAAATCCATTATCATTTCAGAGCACCTTCCAGCAGCAGCAGTTTTGCACCCACTGTAGGCTCCCTCTCACGGCAGGCAGGGAGAAGCAGCGATGGCTGATGTCAAACAAAAGGGAGAGCCTGCTTCTCCCCTGGTTATTTTCTTGGCATATATCCTGCAAGGCCAAAGTGGTTCAATTGCTTTACATTCGAGTAGCCAACCCTTCCTGAACAGAGGCCTAGAGTTCAGGCAATCCCTGAATCGAGAACAGCTTCGGATCAAGAAAGAGGAGGGTGGAAGTTGGCATACCCAAATACTAACTCTTCCACTTCCCCATCAGGAGCATCACTGCAGCACAGTTAAATGGTGTTTCTTTGCTCCCTCTCACCCACCATCCCATTTCTTTTCATTTATTAAGTATGCTTCTCAAAATAACTTTATTCTCTTCAATATTAAATTCATCCTCCCTGCCCCAGCCTCAATTAATGGAACTTCTTAAATTGTGAATTTGGTCCCTCCTGCCCCTTGCAGATAGCACTAATTTATGAGTTCACATGGTTCTGCTTCTCTTGATTTAGAGGCTCTATGCTTCCACACTGGAACAACAAATATAATAAAACACATCTACCCCCCCCTTCAACTGACAGCATTTCTGATGACGCCTTCAGAGAGAACAGATCCAGCTCACAAGATGCCCCCATATTACAGAAAAGGGGGACACATTTCTTTGAAACCTTAATATAAATTAAATGAGACAAAATAAATTCAGCAGAGAGATAATAGCACTGAAAAACTGACAGATGGCAGAATGCTGAGGTTTAGTAGTGACACTCACATGTTACATGAATAATTCACTTGGACAAACCTATGGATGTGAGAGTAAGTTTAGGTTAAGGCTCTGGCACAAAGAAAAATGGAGAAATATAAGCAGTTTCTTATTCATGATGATCTATTTCAAAACAAAGGGCTGGATAACCATCTTCTCCAAAATCAGCCCGTGCTAGAAAATAACTGACCTTCAACCAGCCCCAAAACAGGGAGAAATCCTGTTGAGAATTCAATGGGACTCAAAAAGATATACTTACACCTACTGTGTCCAGCTATGTCCAGTGGCTTGAAGAAAATGCAGTTTAAAAAAACCAACATAATAATTGCATGGATAGCAGAAGAGGCGCTAGAAATCACAGGTCCAGCTGAAGTCTGGCCAGCTGTGATGCCATCTTACTTGTCCAACAAGACAAGTCACGTTGTCCTGAAACCTGGGGATGGGTGGCAACCCCAGAGGGGATGTTGTTTGGTATTTTTTAGGTATCATTTTTAGGTACAAAACTGAGCAACTTCAGTGAGTTGGGAAACAGAAAAATTACTGTTTTGGTTTTGCAGCTGTGTTATCTAATATGAAACAAAATAAAGCCGTTACCTTTAACTGAGCATTAGAGATGGGGACACAACATCCCTGACCACCAATCAGTGAGCACAAAAATGGATCTAAAACCACAGCACAGAAACATGCAGGAAATAAAAAGCCATTTAGCAGGCGAGTAGATATTGAGAGGAACTGCCTGGTTTTCATCTCATTCTAAGCTAGAAGTACTCCTAAAATGCAACAGTCAACATTATCAATGCTCTTAACCTCCCTGGCTCGAATGGACTATGGACAACATCCCAATGTTGCATTAATCGAGGAATAACCCTAGATCCTGGCAGAGGTGCTGGCAATTATGTGGCCTGTCTGAAAGCAATTGATTTTATAGAGCAGTTTGATCTTCCCAGAGGTGAGAAATCTCCATTTCCCACCCTGCCCCTTCCCTAGGGAAGCTCCGTAGTGCAGACTCCTCCAAAGGGCTGTGCTGCATTTCTAAACAGGAGAACGAGACAGTCACAGCCATTGCAGTCATTCCTCAGCCACAGGGAGAAAGCTCAGCCTTGTTCTCATCAGGGAGAAAGAAAATGGGACTGGAGACAGGGAAGGACCATGCAGGAATGGTCCCACTATATACATTTTGCCTCTCAACTATATTTTCTGTCCGTCGTTACAGCCTCTTCTTTGCCCTTAAATAGAATTTACACACATAAAATGCTAGGCCTTTTACATTCAGGGTACTAATTGAAAGCAAAGCCTAGCATTCCAGTTTTTTGTTTAATAGTGCAACCAGGTCTATAACTCATTGTGGTCTTGACCAGGGGTGGTAGGAAGCCCTGCAAACGTACGTGATTTAACCCCAGAGCCAGCACTGTGCTTACGCATTACCAGATTGATTCCGTTTCCTCACAGAGCAGATCGGATCAGCCTTTGAAATGGCACACATGATAAGGATACAAAACATCTGTAAAGAATGTCCTTACCACGCAAATTAAAGCCTATCAGCAGTCATAAGATTAAAACTACTTGATCTTCATCTGATTAAGTGTGAACTTCAGATCTGATAATCCTATAAAACAAGTAAAGTTCCAAAATTCTAAATTATCATAGAATCATAGAAGGGTTAGAGTTGGAAGGGACCTTAAAGATCATCGAGTTCCACCCCCCCTGGCATGGGCAGGGACACCTCCCACCACACCAGGTTGCTCCAAGCCCCATCCAGCCTGGCCTTGAACCCCTCCAGGGATGGGGCATCCACAACTTCTCTGGGCAACCTGTTCCAGTGCCTCACCACCCTCACAGGAAAGAATTTCTTCCTAATATCTAAATCTCCCCTCTTCTAGTTCAAAACCATTACCCCTTGTCCTATCACTATATTCTGACAAAGAGTCCCTCTCCAGCTTTCGACGCTTTTAACCGCTTATTTTTTTGCAGATGCTTTTAAGATTCGAAGACGAGCTTTTAACCAGTGCAGACAGAAACACTGGCATCTCTTGTGAGCTAGCTGCAAGCCAGAGACAGGCTTGTATCATGTCTCACTGTTCACAGAATACTTAACTTCATGCATCTACCAAAAAAATTGATCATTTTTGGCTAAAACTCATAACAAAACCAAAATGTCTTATACTGAGGTAAAGCAGGGTAGATATGCTCAAGGCAGCTATAAAGAAATAAAATGTGCCATAGTAATGTGAAATAGTCTTTGAGCTTGTTTTAAAGCCCTTGTATTTAAAAAAAAAAAACACAAATTGAAAATTGGTTCATACAGGCACTGCTACTTTCAGTGGCAATTCCCAATTTATCTGTTTGGCACGTGCTACAGAAGGGGAGCAAAATTCTTCATGTGTTGAGGTGAAACTGGCCCATTCCCATTAGCAGCAGGGAGATGTTTCAAGGGCAATCTATTTATTTATTCATTTATTTTTGAGAAAGGCAGACTTCAGTCTCTTGGGATGTTTCAAGCAATTAAAAAAAAATAAAATAGTATCACACAAACCTGAACAAATGACTTTCCTCTCAGGACTGCAGTCCCGCATAACAACAATCAAGGGCTCAGGTCAACTCTCTTTTGTGATACTTAAGTTTTAAGGCCAGTTTTCCCCCAGAGAATGAAATAAGTAGGGGAAAAAGGGAAGGTGAAACGGCTAGAAAAAGAATGGAAGATACGAAGAAATATTGTCAAGGATCTTAGCTCTGCATGGCCAATAGGCAGCCCATGCTATGGCCTCTGACACAAGATCTACAGACAGAGATTTCAGGCTTAGTTATTCAGGCCCCCTCCAGACAATCAGGTGGCAGAAGTAGCATTAATGAGACAGCCTTTGACTAAGGAGGATGCAGGGTGAAAGACCAACACATACAGTACATAAATATGTTAAGATAGTTACTGAAATATTTTTTTTTCATAGTCTATATATGGCTGCAAAAATGATTCCATTCATTTTATGCAAGAAAAGCGCATTCATCTTTCTTAATTAGGGAGAAAGTAGGACTGGTACAAGGCTTAAAAATAAAAGTATGATTAATTTTGAAGTCCTCTATGTGCCCCATTCTGGTGAAATCGGATCAAATACTTCCTCCAAAACTGTTTCTCACTCATGGGAATATATTTGTGAAGTACAAGACTGGGAATTCAACAGAATGGTTTGTACTAGTTTCTTGGTCCGTCCAAGAAGAAAGCTGCAGACATAAGTAAGCACAGAAGCAGAAGTCTACATATTAGTTAGTGTTTTCATTAAAATATCCCTGGGATTCCCTTCAACTCAACATCAGACATCAATATTCCCTTCAACTCAACATCTTCACAGATTCAGAACAATGGAGCACGAATGGATCTCCTCAGAGAGTCAAAGGAACAAGATAAAATGGGCTGCATGAAAATCACTTACAGAATCAATGGGTTTTTAAGAAGTGTTACCTGCAGTTAACATCTGTCATGCTTACTCTCAGCTTTAGTTATTTTGCATTGCCCACCTTTCATCTGCTATTTTTTTACTTCATTTGTTCTGGGAGGCAAAAGAATTAAATAATAAAAATGGAGCAGTGCTCTAACATTGCCAAGTTCCCCCGTAATGAAAGAAGCGCTGTCTGCAGGGACGAGGAATCCCAATATGCCACCATGCAAAGCGCTGCAAACCTCAGTTTCCAAAGGCCTGATCCCAGGTGAGTGAGAATCTTTGTGCGCTGCTGCTGAGCATAAGCCCTACAACTGCATAAACTGTAACACAGCTAGAGATGTTTTCAATTTCCTTGCAGACAGAAATGCCCACTAGATAACGCTGCCTGTGTCACAGTCTGGAAAACTGGTACATTTGCAAGTTTGGAAACCATCTGGTTTCAATGACCTGAATCTTTTGCATCCTCAATTTCTGTTCTAACAGAAGCAAAAGTTGACAGATCATCCCGCAAGCGCTGGGAACGCCACCTCCAATTTCCCTACGCTTTGGTAAGGCAACACGTCTGAGAAACACCACTTTTGTGTGTGACTCACTGCATGCTGCTTCCGATTCGTCTGACCCATCAGGACATTCCTCTTCACCGTCACATTTCCACCGGGCTGGGATGCAGTGGCCGTTGTCACAAGTGAAATCCGACTCAGCACAAGTTTTCTTTGCTGCAAGGAAGAAAAAAAAAAAAAAAGGTATGAATATAAGCAGTGCATAAGTCTCCACTGCATCCAGTCCCACTAAGGACGATACCGATGGCCCTGTATTGTGAGGATTCGTTTCACATTCAACATTGCTTCCTCATGACAGAACCAAGTGGGTATCAAAAGGTGGGTGGTTCTCTCTTGCTACAACTCTTATTCTTCCAATATTTAACATGGATTCAGTCCAGGGATGTTCTTTTTTAAAATGACTTTCTAAGATTTTTACTATAAAAAGCTGCTGCCTACATGGAACTGAAAGCGTGCTGCATGATTTACAGACAGGTAAGACAAACAAGTCTCACATTTGGAGTACTAGAAGTAATAATGTTTTTATCTACACAATCTATTCATGGCTTTTTAGTACATCTGTCACCATAGTAGATGATCATAAAGCACTCCTCCAAACACTAAAGATGATTTCATTAAATGTCAACCACTCTGTGCAATTTGCTTTGCTTGCATTAATCTAAGGCTTGAAAAAGATGCAAGACATGAACTCAAGCAATTAATCGGTCTATTCCTCTCTGCCAGACACACAGCACCACCAGTGCCCTGGGATACAAATCAGCATCTTTCCACTGCAGCAGCAGGAAGCAACCGACAGATACCTGGCCCCTTCAGTGCCAATATGATCACCAGCCACTCACTCCTTTTGCCATGGTGGCTTCAGTGGCTTTTCTGCCGGGAACTGGACGGAATAGCCCTGCTGTGAGAGTCACAAGCAACGGCTCACTCTCCGTGTTACCAACCTTGAAGTGCAAGACTCTACAGCTGACTGGTATCTACTGTTGTTAGCCATCAATTTACAGAGGAAGTGGTGGTGGAGAAAAGATTTGTTTCATAGAATCCTAGAATGTTTAGAGGTGGAAGGGACCTTAAAGATCATCAAGTTCCAAGCCCCCTGCCATGGGTAGGGACACCTCCTGCCAGATCAGGTTGCTCAAAGCCCCATCCAGCCTGGCCTTGAACACTTTCCAGGAATGGGGCATCCACAGTTTCTCTGGGCAACTTGTTCAAGTGTCTCACCACCCTCACAGGAAAGAATTTCTTCCTAATATCCAATCTAAATCTCCCCTCTTCTAGTTTAAAACCATTACCCCTCGGTCCTATCATTATGCTTCCTGACAAAAGGAAAAAAAAAAAAGTTTCTTCCCTCTGCAAAGCTGCTCAGGACCTAATAAGGATCACAGGAAAATTCAAGCAGTAAAAGACCTCAGGAGGTCATCAAGTTCAACCTCCTGCTCCGAGGTCAGACCAGGTTACTCTGTGTTTGGTCCAGTCTGGTCTTAAACCCCCCCACACGCCTCCAAGGATAGAGACAGAGCAACCTCACTGGGCAACTGTTCCATTGAGGTTTGAGCTTGATAGCTATTCCCTGACATAAGTCATGTGCGCACATCATTGCTACATCAATATTTCTTCCAGCAAATATTTTCAAAGCATTAAACACGACAAATAAGCCTCCAGGGTTTGATCTTTTTTCCCCTTTCTTTTTTTCTTATGTGAGCTGCTGCCAGTGAGGGAACCGTATTAAATACGGGTCATGTGCCTGTGCAGGAAACAAGGAGCGTTACTGCTTGAGGTGCTGGAGAGGTCTACATGGCAGAAATGAAGCACTCATTTTCTAATACACAAAACGTGCAGCTTCCCTGAGCAGGCACCCAGCAGGAAAACACTGCAAAGCATCACTAAGCAGCTGTACAATCTCTCAGGAAGCCCTTTTTATAAAAAGAACATACATTTACTCCTCTTCTGTTGCTAAATGAGCCAGACTCAAAAAAAATGAAAAAAACCCCAATTTTATCTTCAGTCATTCAAAACCAAATATAATGAACTAATATAGGAAAAAACCCCAACCCCATATAGATCAAGAGTTCTACAAGAGACCTGTCACACAGTCCGATCTCCCAAAGATGCTGCAGATGTCAGAGAGACCAGACCTTCTCCTGGTCATCTCCAGTCAGAGACCCAAAACCTGTGAATCTGGCTTTCAAGCATCACTTCTGAGTTACTGAACGTCAGTTTGTTTTAATTAATCTGATGTATTCAATGGTCAGAAACTCTGACCCAATACAGATGGGATACTCACACACTTCCCAACTCACTGTGATGCTGAGCAAAATGTTGGTATCTGCTGTCAGGGGACACCTACAAATGAAACAATCGCATCTCTATCCAGAAAGTAGAAACTAATATAATAGTGGAGATAAAAGAAACTGAATTTAAAAAACATATTTAATTTTATACTGGCAGTCCCAGTGTCCTAATGTCTTATTTCCCATAGGAAAACTGTCTTATGACTCATTTTCTAGAGATTCAGACAGCAGCAACACCACTACTTTTCCACCTCAAAATAAACCTCCCCTTTTTCCATCAGTCTAACACTCTGATCACTGCTATTTCCGGGACATGTGGACGCGAGCGAGGGGTTCAGCCACAGAAAGGAGCGTAACAGGCATTCCCTTCCACACGGCCAACCTGCTCACAGCAGATGGTGGCACTGATTGCTTTGTTCCCCCGACGCTGCTCTTCGGCAGCACAATTAATAGATTGCCAGGATTCACAAAAGCGGGGAGAGAAAAGCATTACTGACAGTCCCGGGGTGTCATTTGGGAGGTGTTAATGTGTTCCCCGAGTTCAGTTCCTCTTTGTAAAACAAAGTTGGACACAACTGTCCATCAGCAGTGGCCTAACTTAAAAGCGTCATCCCCGTCCACAGGCCCTCCCAAAGGTCCAACACTCCTGCAGCAGATACATCAGCAGGATAGAAATGCATTTGCTCCTTTGTTTGAATCTACACTGTCTTAACTTCTTAGAGGAGCATGGTTAAGGAAGCTCATACTTTTCTATGATTATATTTACTGCTACTATTATTTTTTAACTCTCTGCTTTTTATTATTTATATTTTACTTATTATTTATATTTACTTATATATATATTTACTTAATAATTATATTTTTTTGTTATATTTATACTCTATATAATTGGTTATTATTTTTTACGACTATTACTCTCCAACACATTGGGTTGTGGCTCTGCAGACTGTCTTAATTCAGTAAGCTCTTCTTTGTGTTAAGAAAAGCAACCTAAATTATTCACTTTGTGAATAGCGAAGCACTGCCTTACTTCTCACCTCTAATGCAAGACTGGAATAACTTTATTTCCAACCAGATTCACCTTCTGGCACTCAATCGTTGTGTCTCTGGGATCACCACACAGGCAGGGAACAGTTAATTAAAATATCAGCTCTCTGTCCTTTTCTTCCTTTTTCTTTTTCAAGTCTGATAACCTTTTCTATTAATCTCCCATGTTATACACCTTTCCTCTATCAATTCTCTATTAAAAATTCATTGAGACTCACACCATAAGTTGTCAGTGGTGCATTAAAACGTAAAATAAATAAATACATCCCATTTAGACAATGGAGAGGACATAGGTTCATTTTACGGTTTCACCTGGCTCAGAAATAGCCAAGCAAAATTAATTGTTCCCCTGAGATCCATTTCCTTTGCCGTAAGCAGCCCAGGCAGCTCTGCTCACAGGTCTCTTCAAAATGAACATAAACAAACAAGAGTAAGTAGTCACAGCATCCCTGCACTCCTTGGGGGGGCAAACCGATACCTGGAACAAGAAAAGAGAAGGCTACTGGAGCGTATGCAGAGCCTTTCATCTTCTCCCAGGCTTGGATGCAGAGAGTGACACCAAAGAGACTGCTTTTCTTTAGGCTCTTGCATGATTTGCCTTTGGTACCTGCTTTTCCTCTCTCACATCTGCAGATGGACAGATAAACCAGAAACTCCAGGGTGGAAGCCAGCACCTGTGGTTCCAGGGATGAGCCCTGGCTTGGGCAGCTTTCCAAAGCAAGGCTCAGTCAAAGGAAGCTATTCCTGCTTCTCCCAGGAAGAAAGGCAAGTAGGGGAGGAAAGGTGGTTTCAACTTTATCCAACCATGACAGAAAAGTACCCTAACACATCAAGTTTTAAACTAAACTGCATCAAACCAACATGGTCCCTCATTTTGCAAAATGTCCTTTTCCTTCCCATTACTCACATCACTTATCATCAATTGCAAGTCAGGACTTGGACTTCATCCCCGCAGCAAGTTAAGAGCTGAGAACCCAGGGAGACGGGTTTAGAATATGAACATTTATAGAGGGAATTCATAAAAAGTCACTGGGGATATGTATAATTAGACTGGAGGAAATAAATACATACTGAAAGGAACAAATCTTGAACTGGTGAGGAACAGGGACTGGATTATCTAAATGCGACTTCTAAATTCCCAAAATGTCTCTCTCTGGAAGGCCAAATCCCTGACCCTAAAGCTGAACAGGCACCCGAATCTAAATTACAAGTCCAGGATTTATTCTTTCTTCCTATTTCGAATAAACCCCAGTATCCTCCCTCACAAGCTCCCAGTCATTTCATTTAACCTCACTTAACTTTTGCCTTAGTTCTGATGAGAAACATCTTTACAGTTACTCTTTGTAAGATACCAGGCCCTCTGTGATTCCATTTCCAATCATGCCTCTTTCTTATTCCTAGTTCGTGCATCTATAATAGCATGCAATACACCACTCTACAACAGTTTGGGTTTTTGCTACTCCTAATTTTCCCAAACCAACACAGCTAAAAAACAGTCAACATATTTCCTCTCTCATCATCAACAGTTCTGTGAGCAAAGCCGTAGCTGTTTAACAGCAGTAGGGATGTAAAAACCCATTTTCTGATTACAACTTGCCTGTAAAGGATGGTTAAAATAGTTTTTTGGGGATTTTTTTTCCTGAGAGAATGACTCCCTATGTAGTAGTAACAGACTCTAAACACAAGATTTTTAGACTGAGGGTTTTGTTTAAACTCTGGTTTGCGTATTCAGACAGGAAACCAGGCTGATGAGAGCATCCTCAAGTGTTAACCCATGATGATTCTGCAGACTAACTGTTAACCAATTTCCACCAATCCTGCAAAGGGATAAACATGTGAAAAACAAACCTACTCCTACAGGTTTCATAAAACTGGTAGCTGAATAGAGAATGATCAAAATCACAGCTCCAGAGAAGGAGACAAGGGCCGGTCTGTGTTTGCTGCCTGCCAGCCAGGGCAGCCCAGCTTCTGCGTCTCATTCCCAAGGTAGATTTATTGCAGAGGGAAGAAGGTAATTAGGGATTAAAAACAAATGACCAGACCCCAGAGCCCAAACTCACTGAGAACTGGTTTCATTTGTTTCATTTGTTCCACTCCCTCATTCCTTTACTCAGATCCTGCTCTTATTTTAATTTCTGACTTAACACTAGACCTCCCGTCAAATGGGTTCTCATTTGCAGCCAGTATTCAGCCTTCTTGCAGACACACATTTCACCCAAGCTGCTGTAAAAATAATAAAATAAAATAAAATAAAATAAAATAAAATAAAATAAAATAAAATAAAATAAAATAAAATAAAATAAAATAAAATAAAATAAAATAAAATAAAATAAAATAAAATAAAATAAAATAAAATAAAATGCCATACAATGAAGGTTTTGCTGTGATCCTCCTGCATCAGTAAAATAGCACAACCCTGTAGGATATGAGAATGGGGAGATGATGGTAGGCCAGAACGAGAAATTGAAATTCATAAGACGGGGTTTCATTTCATGCTGGGAAACTTCAATGGCAACTTTGATCAGTGGCTTATCAGAGCCGCTGACAAGACTCCATACAAGAAGAAGAAAAGCAGCATCAGACGAGTTCAGGAGCTTAACACAGACCATCGCCATCACTCAGCCCTGAGAGGTGCCAACAGCAGCTTGAAGTGTAACACAGGACACAAGCTAGCTCTTAACAGAACAAAATCCATCATTAGTATGGCTCACTCTGCTCTTCTTACAGACCTTAATTAATCCAGTCTCACAGTGGGCAAAACACACCCAAGTCAAATTATTTGCTGGGCCCAATGAGGTTTTCTGCTTGCCAAGAGAAAGGTAGGGGCTGGGCTCATTATTCAGCTTTTGAGAGAGATTCAGGGTTGTACAATACCTGAAAGCAAACGGACATCTTCAGTTTATAACCTCAGTGAACTCCCGATTGCAAACACAGCCACCATGACACTGCAGACACTGATCCCAAACAAGAATTCCCAGTGACAAAAGAAAACAAATTCTTTATTCCATTCTTTAAAATTTAAAGTTAAGTTCAGTGCAAGCTTGGTATGTACTCCCAAACTGAGGAACCTGTTGGAGCGGGAGACGGAGCACTAAGCACGTACTTTGTCAGCGTCCCTGCCCTTCAAAAAGTCTGTGGTGTTGACCCCAAATCCCTTGGCCAGGTTACGTACCCAAAGGATGTCTTAGTCCTCTTAAGGAGATTTGAAAATACTAACCCACATCTGACAATACTGTAGCCCGAGCACTCTCAACTCCTGCTGCTGACTAACGTGGTATGGACTTGGCAGGGGAGGGAGTGTGACAGGGAATGTAGGACAATTCCTACAACTCCTGGTCACAGCAGTGGGCACACAGCTCTCCATCCCTAGCTATGCTCAGCTGCTCCCACCTTAGGCACCCAAACACCACGTGTTGGCAGCCCAAACCCACTGGCAGTACCTCTGCCAGGGCTATGGGGGTGGCTGCAGGCAGCCCCTTGGTGCCAAATTCCAGAAACCCGTTATTTTGCAGCTACAAAATGGCAATATGTAAGCTCTGAAATGGTAAGTTGAAATCAGAAAATCCTAGTACGTGTGGACTGTCGAGTCCTTTTAATTTTCAGACCACTAAGGATACCTTGAAGTGATGAAAGGGTAATGTTTAACCACTCTCTGAATCTGGCCGCTTGTTTTTTCCATGCTGCCATTTCAGCAGGCAGGATTAATCAGATGACCTCAAACAGCTGGTGCCCAGGCACAGATGACGTTCCCTTTGACATTCCAAACCAAACATGTATTACAGAATCTTCTCCCCAAGACCCCTTGAACCAGCCCCAGATAACAAGGGCTGACTGACAGAAGCCTGGTCAGAGGGTTGGGGAATGCCTGAAGCTGCTATTACAGTGACCAAAATATATACATACGGCTGCTGAGCATAAATTAACCCCTTTGATCAAATCAAATCAATTAAAAGGAGAAAAACTGGTGTCATATGTAATTTTAATTAATATCAAAGGTATCCACCTTTCTGCATTTTAAATGGTAAAATGTGTAAGCCCCCTGTTTAGAATTATTTAAACACATGTTTGAGTTTAACAAGAGGGAAATAGCAGCACCCAATCGCAAGCTATGGGAAGCTATGGGAAAACACAGAATGCTGAAAAAGCATTTTGTTCGCATGTATGAAATGAAAGAGATTTCAACTACAAATACACTCCCCCATTGCTAAATTTACTCGTGTAATCAGGGCAAAACTGAACAAAAATTTTCATCAATCTGTCCTCAGGTTTCTGTTGCCATTTCAGGCTTCAAAAAAGGTCTGTAGACTTGAAAGTTTTTTTCTTTTTCCAAATATACAAGTTGATCTAACAAATGCAGAATTTGTCCCTACAAATCAGGTTTCAACAGTAGCAAAAGCAGGAATCCAAGAAGAGAATCCAAGGACAAGACATCCCCTTGGATTGATGTGCTCCTTCCAAGGCATCAGAGGTCTATAAAACACACTACTTGGGTATTTGAAGACAAGTTCTCCTTTGCAGTCTGAAGGTTCTGGCAGGGCTCTGGGGCTTTGTCTTGCGGAACTCACAGCAGCCAACAGCCTGTGTTCAAGCATTGCCTTGCTTTGGAGGAACGTGCTCCACATTCCTTCAGGCAAGGATCCATCCAACATCAGCTCCCTCCATTTTTCCTTTACAATTCTCAGTTGTTTTGTTGTTGGTTGGTTGGTTTTGGGGTGGTGTTTTTGATCTTTTAAGCTATACAAAACCAGGTTTTGTAACAATTTCTCATTGCTGCTCTCCAATAACACACACTATCTCAGTGTTCAAGTCTCCAGAGTTTTAAAAAAATACAAAACACAAACCACAATAAAATAAGCCCCCCTAAAAACAATCCCACAAGAAAATGAACCAACCTGCCATTGATTCTATCTGCAAAAATCATGTCCTTATTGAGAGAAAGGAGAAGGAAGGGACAGATTTTCATATCAACAACTTAAGTACACCCCCAGCTTTGCTCAGAAATAGCCTGACAACCCTGTCCGGCCTGCAGTCACCTCTGGATGCTACCCATCAACTTCACCGCAATGTGGCAAGTTGGCAGGTGCGAAAAAGTACCTGCCATTCAATGTCAAAACATGCCCACCGACAAAAATCTCACTGACGCTCATTCTCATTCAGCACCAACAGTGACGAAGAGGCTGGCAAGTGTACAGACAGGGTCAGGCTTCAGAAAATGTAATTTTTATTATAGCAAAGATTACGTGAGTACAAGCATATTGTAGAAAAGGACTACCCAAAAGCTTGCTCAGATCTGAGGATCTGAAATGCACAAGTCATGCATGTCCTCAGTTACAGGTGACACTGAGACATTAAATGACATGATAAAAGTCAAGCAGCAAATCTGCAGAACAGCCAAGGACGTGACCCACATCTTTCAGCCACACCTGCTAGTGAGGTATCTTAAGCTCAAGTCAAATGGCAAAGAGCTGCCACCACTCTACCATGGAAGTCAATTGTGTTCCCAGAATTTCATGTTGCTGCAGTCATGACCCCTTGGGAAGGATTTGGTATGTTCTGAGTTTCCAGTTTGTTTCTAAATATTTCCTTGACTAAAGCTCATCTGCACTGACTTTCGCTGCCAGAACTGCCAGCTTTGTCTGACTGCTCTAGGTTTTCGTTTGCTTTAACAAGCAGCAAGACATGGTTGCAAGACACAAGCTCTAGGGTGGCACCTACATGTATGTTATTTCACAATGAAACAAGGTCTGCAAATTCCCCAAGAGGCACTTCATGTTATTCTCTCTTTCTATTTCTGGGAATGAAACACTAGGGGCCATATTCTAGCCTGATGAAACACAACCAAAGTCCATGAATAATTATTGGCCTCAGTGATCTCTGCGCAAAATTGGACGCAGATGTTTCTACGACAGCCTATGATATCTGTTTTCAAAGTAGGTTTTTTAACCCTCGTATAAGTCAGACTCATGTGCCTCAAGGAGGCATCTATAAATACTGCTTTTTAACAGGATGGCCATAGAGATACAAAAACGTTCCCAGACAGAAATGTGAAAAGAGTAAAAATCTCCCCATACACCAGAACTTGGGACTGATCACCAGCATCGGACTCTTCAGCCAGACTGACACTGTCCAGTCCCTGGAGCTTGAAAACTCTTGATATCCACAGATTATTAATGGCTATCCCTCTCCATAGAGAGGTTAAACCATCAGCCCCTGATGAAAAAATACAGGCTTCCTGAGAATGAAACATACTGACGGACATTTCTGCAAGCAACTACATTAAGGCAGAGAAGCAGAAGTTGTTAATTTAAGTTCATTGAGGCAATTTTGGTTCCCACCTACAAACATGCCTGTAGCTCATCAGATAGGCACATGGGAAATTGAAGAGCCAGACTTCAAGGCTGAATTTGCCTTCACTTATTCAGAAGAGCAGAGAAAGGAGGAGACTAAGACATGAGAACGCAGATCCTTTCACTAAGTGGTACTAAGAAGGGATACAAGGAAAAGGAGAGTCTCCCTACATAGTCACTACTTAAGATTTCTGCTCTATTTGGTGTTTTTAAGTTTACTGTTTCTTGCCTGGGTTAGGCAACCCAATGCTGTTGGGTCACAACATTGGAGTTCACAGGGGAGACACTGTGTTGCAGAAGTTGCCTTTCACAGGCTGGACACAACACTTAAGTTCTCATTGCCTGAATTTAGTATGCATACTTGTAAGGTTAAAGTACACCAAAGCAAAACATGGCACCTACAGCCAAACTTCATGCCAAGTTTGCTGAAACTCAAGTTTGCCCACAGGAGTTAAATCCAGGAGTCCCAAACTCTGTGCAGAACCAGGTTTGGATAGCCCCATTGTGACCTGGCTTTAGTTGCACGATATATGCTGTGTTTGGGGTTAAAATCAGCGTGAGGCATTTCTGGTGATCCTCAGCCCCTGACTGTGAGTTTGCTGGAGTCCGGCCTTGCACAGATGTGTTTGCTCTGCAGCCCAGGTCACTCGGCTGATGCGGGCTGTGAGAATACAACCTGTATCTGCTGGGAAGCAGCAGCTATTTCCCCCGTCATCTTTGCCACCCAAAGCAGTGAGATTATGCACTGGGAGTCCCGAAAATTGCAGGCAAAATCACTTCTGCAACTCAGCCTTAAAATGGGGCAACAGTTTTAAATTGGAAGAGGCAAGATTTAGGTTAGATATTAGGAAGAAATTCTTTCCTGTGAGGGTGGTGAGGCACTGGAACAGGTTGACCAGAGAAGCTGTGGCTGCCCCATCCCTGGAGGTGTTGAAGGCCAGGCTGGATGGGGCTTTGAGCAACCTGGTGTGGTGGGAGGTGTCCCTGCCCATGGCAGGGGGGTGGAACTCAATGATCTTTAAGGTCCCTTCCAACTCTAACCATCCTATGACTTTATGATTCTATGAAAACAGCCAGAAGAGAAATAGATACCATTTAAGCCCCGTTGTGCGGTACTTGGCATGGCTCCAGGCTGCGTACTGTTCCTACAACTGTGTGGAAAAACAACAACCTGGTATTTACACCTGCAAGCTCCACGTTGGTAAGTGCGGCAAAACACACGCGTACGGCTTTCCTATGAACAAGCATTATACTTTCCCCAAAACATGTTAGTTGCTCACAGCTTAGGTATTTCTGACCTGTATTACAAATTGACACACTGGAAACCCAGCAGAACTCAAGCCAAAACTCACAATCCCTGACAAAACAAAGAAAAAAAAAAAAAAAAGGAAAAAAAGGAAAAAAGGGAAAAAACCCAAAGGCTCTTGAAGAGTCAGAATTGATGACCTGAATCACGTATGGGAAGTCCCAATCCTCTCAGTGGCAAAAGCATGCCTTCTGTGTGTAGGAAATGGGGAGAGGGGACAAAAGCCACGGACCAGATCCAAGAAGATATTGCCGGTTCCGTGCACAAATCCATGTAACGGCCAGTCGGGAAAAGCAACATGAGTCTGTGCTCCCAATTAGGGAATTACATGTGTAGTAACACACCTGAGCATTCCGTTTTGCAGCCAACAGCAGGGAAAATGAAGCTGTTATTATTATCCTTATTCTTGCTGCATCTATTTATTTTTTATTAGAAACAACACCACACGTTATGGGACTTCTATACATGGTCCAGTTGCTTAGCATTGGATCAATGTTTGCTCTTTTTCTCCTGTTCCTACTTTAATCAATAAATTGCAAGGTGAAAAATGCAAGAAATTCTCTACAGTGTTAAAAAAGTCCCACATGCCATGGTTTACTTTTCTGAAAGGCTAAAATACTACAAAATTAAAATATCCACTGGACAGTCTTAGGAGAATGAAGGGTCAATAGGACGGAAAGGAATGGGGATTTTTCTAAAGATTTCACACTTTATCCTCTTTTTCCAGTTGCTTTATTTTTAGCAAAATTATGATACTTTTTGGAGTAAAAAATTATTTATAGGATTACGAAAGAAAAGTTTCCCTTTCTGACCATGCATTCGTTGTTCTGAACCCTTTAACTGCTTCAGATACCAAACACAGAAATGGAAAGTGGAAATAACTGATATGCCACAGGGGAAAAAAAAATACACACAGAGAACTCCTGTGCCATAATAAACACTACTGATGAGCATTCTTATGTCATACCAATATGTATGGTACGGGAACTTGCGGTGACTTAACTGGGTATCAACACACAGGAACGCCCAAGATGATAAAAAAAATTAATTACATCCTGGTTCTTAATGATCTTTAGATAGACCAGTGCCACAGACGTCCCCGTGCACGTACCTGTGAAGATACCTTTTCTACAGCTCTGTTAGCTGCTCCGTAAAGAAGACATGAATTGCCTCATGACTAATTTTCCAGGAATCTTGCTTTTTAAGACCACTGAATCAGAGCTCTGGGACTTGTAAGGGATGGCACACAAAAGCATTTTCAAAAACGTCTCCAAAGCCAGCATCGTTTCAGACTGAACAGCAGGTTCATCCTCTGATCCAAGTCTGTTACGACGGAACAGCGCCAAACAAACGTCTATTAATATTCTGCCAGGAAGCACGAGCGGATGGGCTCTTGCATTACATTAAGTGAAGCGGTCAGGTTAAGAGTTAGGCAGCAGTCACGCCGTTCCTCCATTCAAGCACAAACCTCTTCACCCATCATCGTGTGTTGTCAAAGGCTTTTTGTGTACGGCAATATTAAATACTAGTACCCTGGGGATGGGAAATGAATAGGCACAACATGGAAATTATGATGCATGCAACAATACCCTTTAACCTATTAACAAGTATGACCAAGCTTACTTATTCTGAGCTCTCTAATCATCAAGGCAAGAAGACATCAACAACTACTGTGTCACACTGACAGGGCCTTCAATGGCAAACGTGGTTCAAAGGTCCACAGAAATAACAAAAAGGCTTTGTCTTTTGATGTAAAGAACAAAGCTACCATGTGGCACAGCATCACACATGCAATTAGTCAGGAAAGTTAATACAGTAGAAGCAGATGGTGGAACCATGTCAACATTTTTAGTGGGCACATTTCCCCTTGCTCTCAAGTTGCTGTGAACTGAGGTCATGAGGGAGCAGCAGGCAGATCGTCTGTGAGCTGGACCACACCAAGGACCAACATTACCCTTTTATCTCCCCATCTGAGGTACCTCTGTGCTCCCACCTCTACTGTCACACCTCCCATCTTTCATTCACCTCCTCTCCAAGACATCCCCACACCACAGGGCAAGGCCATTAACCTCACGGCACACAGAGAGAAACTGAGGCAAAGAGAGATAAACAGTCTCTAACCTTGGTTGTGCTGGGAGGTGCTGACAGAGAAAGGCATTAAAGATATACCTTCTGTGGCCCTTACACTGCTCATTTCTGCAGCCAAATGAATTACCAAATGCTTTACAAATCAGTTGTACAGCACAGCTATAGGACACACCTCTCCAAATTACTTCATAGACTGGCATGGAGCAAATGTGCCTCCAGTGCTTCCCACCCTCCAGCCCTAAAGCTCAGCTAACACCGGAGAGGAATGAAAGGCTTCTTGTTCACCATCAAACTGCACTGGATGCACAAAAAATGTAAAACCCAAACCACACAAAGAAATACAATTCAGAAACGCTGTGATTTGTTTGACTTTGAAGTAACAGCCCTGCACACAGCCTTCAAAGTCTCCTCTGCTGTTACTGTCAAACAATTCTGCCCAATTCCCCAGCTCCGTACCTCATGGGTTTCAATGGTACCCAGGTGAGGATGGCAGGAGCTTTCAGCTCTGAAACTCATTTAATTAAAATAAAATGAACAATCAGCAGTTAGTCAAACGGCACGTACACTACAGCTGCCAAATTCTGCAGCCCTCGGTCCAATCTGATTTCCTTTAAAGCTCCTGGCAACCTGTTAATTAAAATGCATTATTTACAGCTTCCAGGGGCTTGAAACCCTAGGATGCACTTGATGGAATTTATGCAATTACATACAGTTAGCCCTAGCGACAGGCTCCGTTCTTGCTCTTGCTTTCCTCTGCTCCCACACTTGGCTCTCTCCTTCTCCATGGCTTGTCCACGTGGCACCGTTCAGCCTGGGCCTGCCATGGTACCATGAGATGCCATGGAAATGAGCAGAAGGTAACAAAGGAACCCCAAGCCTCTCATTGGAGATAGAGGAGTTGCAAGGTGATAGCACAGGAAGACCAAGACAAAAGAGAAACCAATTTGTCTGCTGCTTCTGAACACAAACAACCTCCCCTCATTGTGCAAGATATTGAAGAAGAGCGTTTTCCCCTGTTTTAGAAAACCAAGCCCCTTCCAGCCGAACACAACCAGGCTCGGTGGATGGAGCATCCCGCCTTTGGTCCCAGGCAGCAGGCCATCCCTTAGTGCTTTGTGGCAAAACATCGGGAATGAAGTCATCCACAACTCAAAGCAAACCTGGAGGATGTGTAGTTAACTCACTTAATAAGCAATCCTTGTTCTACTCGTACAGCAGCACCAGCTGCAGACAGATCTTCCCTACTTTCACAAGGAGTTTTTCTTTTTCTTTTTTTTTTTTACTCCATTATTAAGTAGTCACACTCATCAGTAATTCCCTTGACTTTGTAAGAAAAAAGCATTTTAAAACATACATTAGAAGGTATGACTGACAAGCATAACAAAGTCTACTGTGTCTTTGAACTGATTTCCAAAGGTGTTTTACAGGAATAAAGGGAAAATAAAGTTCTATGGAACCATGAACTTCTTACTGCTTAAGGAGTCCCACATGAACACCGCTGAAAGATCAAGTACCATAAAACCCAAGACATCCACATATATAATCCTCCCAATGATTACCGCTTTTTTTTTCTTCCATGTGCTTCTCTGTGTTTTTTTTTTTCATGAGGCCAGTGACTTACCTATGTAAATCCTATAGAAACCATCTTTAATGAGACATAAAAAAGGAGAAAACTCTGTGAAAATAAGCTGCTATCAAAGCCTAATAGTTTTCTTCCAGCAATACAGAAGTGGATTTTGGCCTTATCCTCTTGTGATTCATTCACAGAAAGCAAAAGAAAGCAAAAAGGGGAGAAATCATTTCCTGTACGATGCAGGAGCAGCCCTGCGTATTTCAGCTGGAATTCCAAATACCAAACCTGCCCGGACCTTGCCCTCAGCTGGTGTGAGAAAGGGCTCGTCTGCTCTGAAGTCACTGTAGCTACTCAAATCCAGATTGGCTCTAAACACCTCTTTCACCAAGATGCGTTTTAACAGTGCATTGGCATTATTTCAGTCCAGATTTAAACGTACTACAGAAGACATATATATATGTCTTTTATATATAGAGAGAGATCTAGATATCTTTTTTTTTTTTACTACAAGAAGCCCAGGAACATAGGACTTTGTATCAATATTTGGCTCCTGATTAATATTGTCACTGTGATTTTTCTATTAACAGCTATGAATGGATTTATAGGAGATCAGTGACCAGGAAAAATGTCTCTGAGGGGATTGGTTTATTATGTTTTCTCTCTTTTCCAGCATTGCCCATTCCATACTGAGTCCTTGTAGGTGATAACATATTAATACTTTCCAGCCAGGGAAGTCAGAATGAAATGCTCGACACTTTTTAACAACGCTTCAACGCTTTTTAACAAGTCAGTCAGCAGTATCTTTTTAGACTGTTCAAAAAAGTTTGTAAAATCCTAGCTGTTTTGAGCATGGAGTCCTAAACTTGCAATACTTCAGAAATTTTCTGGATCCCCAGCATAAATATACACTAAAAATCACTAATCTATGTGTACAATTTTAATTAAACATTAAAACAATCAGAAAGTCTGTTATATCACACGTACAGGCAATACTGTGTGGGTATGAATGCAGTGCAAGGAATGATCTTTAGCCCCCAGACTAATCAGTGCCCTCTAGAAACTAAAAAGTAGCATCAGAACCAAAAAAAATGAGTTTCAGGGATGACAACTCTGCCTCCAGCAGGAGAGTCAGCATCCCTAAACTCAGTATGTCAGATATATAGGAATAAACAGAGGAATCATTTTCCTGTGTTCCTCCAACTCTTCTCTAAATAGCAGCACGGGTAAGAACCTGTATGAAGTCTATGGCCACAAGGCAAAGTTAAAAGGTTTTGTGACTGCTAAACACCATCCAGTCTGTCACCACCACAACTGGGACCGGTGAGCAGTATCAGGATTAAACTTCCCCTCTGCAAATGGTTTCCAGTCACCTAAGTGTTACCAAGACAACTCCAGCGACCGGAATACAAATTACCTTTGGGGTACCACAGTAAACTCCAGCCCCTACCAACTCTGCATGCAAATTTAAATCACAACAACTCAAATGACAACTGTGTAAACAGCAGAAACTATTAAACTATCACAGGAGTCAATGGTACTATAGTCAGGAAAAATGTTACTGGTGGCAGCAACAAAACGGAGTAAAAGGAGGAGGAGACACACACATAAAAAAGTTCAGCCTTGTAATTCATGAGTGCCAGACGAGGACTTCTCATTCCCTAGGAAACATCACTTTTTCTTTGACTTCTTCTTGTCCCGGATATCAACTATAAATAAGTCCCAATGTCAGGGCAGAACTCTATGTGTAAGAAAGCCAGGCAGCCTTGGGTGTCGAGAGATGCCTGGAGCTGTGCACTTCAATTACTTCAATTACTTTATTTCTGACAAACTGCAAAAAAAAAAAAGAAATATACCTTCTTTTGCCTTTGGCACTGGTGGGTGAGGCAATCTTAAAACTCATGAGTGTTAAAGAAAAGCTCTGGATGCACACACTGTTCTGCAAAAATACTGATAAACCAAGCACAGCGGTAGTTACATTACCAGCCTGAAAAATTTAAGTTAGTAAATAGCTCCAGCAAGTGTAACTATAAGGACTTAGGCAGCTTAATGAAGAATTTTAAGATGCCTGACAAACTCAGCGACTGAAATCTAACAGCAAGAGAGGGGTGGAAAACACCGAAAGCTGCACTCCCCATTACAGCCGAGTAACACATATTGTCTTTTTTTATCCTGTCAGAACATTTTTCACTGAAGAGTCCCAAACACTACAACCAGAACAGTTAAAGCCAGATTTTGAGAAGAACACTGGTCATGCGCTCAATTTTAGCCTTCTATCAAGGATAACATCACCTGAAACTTCTCGTAACCAGCAAGAGTCAAGAGAGCTCTTGCTAAACTCCTTCCCTCCTTCCTCATCCTGCCAGCCCATCGTCATGCAGGCTGCAACAACAAACAACAAAAAGCCCAAAGCCCTGCATTTTGGTGGGAACGTGCTAAACTGGATCCTCAAGAAGCAACAGTGGGGCAAATAAGAATGAGAAAGGTAGGTAAATGAAATAAACCGCTCTGCTGCCATTTAAGTTGTTGTTTGGTACGTTAGATATATGGAACAAATAAGATTTATTTTAGGCTCCGCAACTCCTGAAGGATTCCTTATGGGATGGACTGGACCCTCTGACAGCTTTACAGATCCCACACAAACGAAAGCCAGCTCAGAAGTCCTGCTGTCCACAGCTCGCATCGCTGCTCAGGTGTTGCTGAACTGTTCACACACCTTGATTTTTCCTTGGAGTTGGACTGAATGATCTCTAGAGCTCCCTTCCAACTCTGACAATACTGTGATTCCTCTGACACTTTATCAAGAGCTTGGCTACAAGAGGATTTACTGATTGAAGTATCAAACTGCGAGCAGCTCAACCTCAGAGAGCCAAAAGCAAGACAATGTCATCCTGACCGCTCTCTCCCACCTTTCCTTTTGCTAAGGTGAAATCCTTTCTACCAGATTAATGAAGTGCAGCTTTTAAGTAAAAAAATTTCCCTCCTGCCAGGTAAAATTACCACTGCACAGTCTGTATGACCAGGCAGGAGCCACTGTTAGAATACAACAATTTTCCTGGTGAGATTCTGTGCAACTAAAAATCACTTGAGATGTTGATCATTCCAACAGAAGACGAACTGGGCTACAACCTCCTGTCATTAGGCCTTTCCTTGCCCAGCTGGAAGCAACTGATTAAATCCCACAAGAGTTTATTTCAAAATTCAAGAGAACTCTCTTTTTGTCTGTGCATTAAAAAACCCTCATATTTTATACTGTGTGAACACTCAAAAAAATATTTTGTAGGGCTTACCGTTGCTGGCTGGCCTCAAGATGCCAAAGTACACTCATCAGAGAGGACTTCAAGGAGTCATGGCACACAGTCATCTGAAAACCTCTGATGTTTTGGGTCAAAGGGATGTCACAGAGACAGGAAAGTCAGTTCTCAATTAAAATCCAATTCATTCAATAGTCAAACTTGACAGTAAAAGCCACAGACTATTTCCCCAAATTCTGTAAACTTTGGAGCCTTTGCTGCTTGTGTGAGGAGCCAGGAAGAGCAGTTGTGCCAGCACACAGTGGTCTTCATGACGGTACGGGTAGATGTGATAGAAACCTAGGTTTTCAGTGACAACTCAAGAGAAGATAAAAATGGGATCTGACGGTCATGCTGGGCTGTATGAGCCCAATATTACTTGGATATTAGGTGCAACTGGGGAAGAGGAGTACAATTGTATGATAGACAATGTGCTGAACTAGTTGTGCCACACAGACCTTCCTCAGCAAATTGCAACTAATCCAGTCTGTGGCTTATCTCATGTGGCTACCAAAGCTAGGAGAGATGAATGAAGGTTTCAGATGAAATTTTCTGAGCAACCACTCATTCCTTGATGGTAAGGTTATAGTTAAAAATAATGAAAACCCTGGAGATACAGAACTCCAGTTTCCCAAAAGATCACTTCCAACTATTGACTATCACTGTGTTACAGTATGAGAAAACCCATAACAATTTATTGTTGTGTAGACAATTATCCTGTCACCTGATGACCCCTCCCCACCCAGGAAAGGGGAATTGGGGAATGCAAAGAAACACAAGGGTTGAAATGTAAATAGATTTAATAGAATAAGATTAAATAACTAACAATAATACTAAAGAAGCAGTTTTAATCCTGACACTGATAAGAGATTTCCAAGAAGTATACTCAGCCAATTCTCTCAGCAGAAGCCGTGCCCTCCCAGCAGTGGACAGCAAATGTCGGACACTGCGAGTGAAGGGCTTTGGGAAAAAAGGGAGACCTCAGAGGTCCGGCACCGGGGCAAGGAGTTGTCTGGATCACCACCATCAAGGGAGAGCCCCCTACGCAGCAAACTTTTCTAATCTATATAGAATGTGACGTTCATGGTATGAAATAATCCTGTTGGCCAGCTTGGGTCAAATGCCCAGGCCTTGCTCCTCCTCATCCTGGCACCTGGCAAGGCTCAAAAACACTGAGACCTTGAATCTCACTGAGCCTGGCTGGCCATAAAGTAAATATTTTCATGAACTCGGACACCAGAGTCCTCCATAAGTGCAATTTTCCCAGCATCAGAAGTAAAGTTAGTCCTGGGCCTCTCAACCCAGGACACACTGTCAGAAGCTGCCCGTTGAGTGGACAAGCTCTACCAGAGTCAGGTGCAGGACTTTCAAGGGGCCATCTAGATTAGCGGGATATTCAAAACCCGCCAATAACTTTCACCATCTTTTCATCTGTGAATCAATCTGGCAGCTGACTGAGGTCATAAACCTCAGCATTTCCCTCAGTCTTTCAACTCTCATAAGCAACTCGTCTGCTCCTTCTCCCTCCCTTCCCATTTCAAACCAAGTTTTAAATTTTAGCCCGAGCAATACAGCTGGCCACGTCTCACTCTTGCATTAATCCTCTCAATTATGCTTGGGTTCAGGAGACACTACACTTTACAGAACTGAGTCTAAATGGAAAGCTGGTAACTCCCAACCAGCTGCAGCTGAGCGCCCTTGCTGTGCCCTCTGATGGCTCCTGGCCAGCCGAGGGAAGTGAGACGCCCTGAAACCTTCCAGCCACCCAGAATAAGGGAGAAACAGCTTGAAACAGCTCTAAGGATCAACCTGCATTCAGAAATGCTTTACTGCTGGACTGCAGACAAGAACAGGGGAGCTCAATAGCTACCAACTCTGATGAGAAAAATAAAATAACGAATAGGTCATTAAACCCACTGCCAAGTCAACAGCAGCTCAATCCTGGGTCAGGTAATCACCTAATTTTCCTGGACATGAACGTGGTCACTTATCATGAAATGAATTATTTAAGAGGACAGATGTCTAAAGACAACCATGCAGCCCTCACGTCAAAACAGCTAACAAAAACCCAAGCCTCAACTGACATCAGATATGGAGCAAACGCAGCTGGAAATTTTTGAAGGCAGAAGCTTCTCCAAATGGCCATATTTTAACCATTCTGTTCCTTGAAACTAGAGCCCTGGGCAGCAGGCATTTCCCCTTCCAATGGACAGAATCCAGCAGAAGCTGGTAACACACACACACTGACCCATCCTCCCTCCTTCACTTTCGGCTCGTTATTGGGAGAGTGGTGGAAGGGAGGAGTGGGTTGGCAGAATAATTATTAGAGAGAGGAAGGGGCACGAACATACACCGACCTGCAAACTTCCTTCCTCGTGAACGAATAAATGATTCAAGGATGCAAAGCTGCCAATAAATAGCATAGCAAAACCACTTAAAATATTTTAGTAAGAAAGCTTCTATTCCCTGCCCTGTGAAAAAAAAAAGTTTTGTTTCTCAGAGCTGGCTCCATTCTTTTCCTGCTTCTCTTCTTGGCTCTTGATCATTATGAAGTTATGAACGTTTTTCACATTGTTCCTGGGTCAGCTAAGTCCTGTCATACAATTCAATTGGCAGGTGAATTTTAAATGGGTCAGAATTGATAGTAAGCTGTTAAAATGAAGATAAGCCGATTGTCCCTGGGAACAGAAAAGAACAGAGGGGGCTTTCAGAGTATCTGTGCCTCCAGGTAACCTTTGTTATGTAATGTAGCTGCCTTACACTGAATTTTTTAATGATTTTTTTTTTTTTTTTTTTTTCCATGGAAGCAATTAAGTCAAGGGTTGCTAACAGTGGAACTGTTTATCAAGGGGTAAACTTGATAAATGCAAATAATGCCTAGAAACACTGTAGGACTCTCAGGCTGTAAGAATCGCAGTCTCTGGGTCCTGCACCCACAGGGGTTGTGCTCCTGGCATATGGAAGACAGGGGCATCTCAAGGTCCCTACAAGGCTGCTGCACAGTGAGCAAGGACCAGCCACAGGGCTGAGGCCACAACACACAGAAGCACCAAAATCCAAATTATCCAAAGGACTAACAGTGACCTGTCCTGGATAGCAAAGATTTATTGGGTTGCTGGCAGTCTCCCAAAGACTTCATTTGACCCTTCCCTAAAGTCAGATGCACTATATACAAGGGCACAAAGTGATTTTGGAGACAGATGAATTTATAAATAGTCACTTAGAAATCTACAGGCTCATGCCTGTTTTCTGAGAAAAATTTAGTCCTTTGCTAACTCAATTCCGACACAGACTCAGGATTTTAGATCAAACCCTTGTCATCCTCTCCACAAGCAAAATGGTCATGTCACTAAAATTTAAAACATAACTGATGATGGTTTCTGGCTGCTCAGAGGCCACTGTTCAAAATTACACCCTCCCAAAAACTCTCACTGATCAAAAACCAAGTCAGAAGACAAACCCCTTCTGCTTCCCAAAGTCATGCTGTGCTTCCAAACACTGCCTGGGACAGCTCTCCCGATGGGTTAATCTGAGTTTACGTAAACTCAAATGGAGAGCAAAACGTGGTCTTCTATGTTTTAGCTGCAGTGAAACAAGAAGAAAAGTGGAAAACCATAGACACCTGCTGCTTCCCTTGCATTCACAGTCCAGCCTTCTTTGGCCCAGCTTTTCTGCTTTGAGACCAGAATAGTTAACGAGTTTTTAAATAGCAGTACAATAGAAAATCTAACATCATTCCAGCTTCAGGCCTGTCCTTAGAGATTCAACATTACCTAAAAACTAATAAAAAACATTCAGAACAAACATACACAACAAAATTGCAAATTGAAATATTTTTCCATAGTCGGCAATAAGAGACTACTTAAATTCGTTTTA
Organism: Pedionomus torquatus; assembly: GCA_013398155.1. Classification (NCBI taxonomy): domain Eukaryota; kingdom Metazoa; phylum Chordata; class Aves; order Charadriiformes; family Pedionomidae; genus Pedionomus; species Pedionomus torquatus. The sequence goes on from VZRU01001682.1 coordinate 117,836, forward strand.
CGCAAACATAAAACTGTGGAAAACATACAGCCTGCAGCGATATTTTCACCCCCTTCCCAATCACCACCTTGAAAAGTATGTATTGTTTTCCGCTTTGTTTGAATTCATTCTTAAAATTGGATGTTTATGTCAGTTTTTGGTTGTTTTCAGCGCCGTTTCTCAGTGTCATTTTACTGTACAACTGGCCACACTGCAGAGTCTTTTATTATCGACGCAGCGAAGAGGCTGCCAGGGTGAACCTTTAGTTTCTTAGTCGTTTTGTTATTAGCCTACATTTTGGTGATCATCTTTTATAAAAACCAATAAAATATTTTCTAACAATGAAAGCAAAAAAGCAACAAAAAACGAAAACCTCCCTCTAACCTGGCAAAGACACAGCAGAGCCCTGAACCAGTGCCACCTGAGGTGTGTCTCACTCGGCCAAACCCCCATTCTGTTGCTTCATTTCCCCAACCTTTCCTTCCTTCCCCAGACACCAGGTGTCCCCAGGAAGAAATCCCAACACAAGGTGGAAAAAGCACGTGAGCACACACACGCCAGCTCACAAACTCTGCTCTTTCGGAGCAATGTGTTGCCAAGCTCCAGAACAAGCTGGAAGAGGTGGAAAAGAAACAAAAGTTGAACTAGTCTCCACATTCCCCCCACACCTTCCCTTGCCAGGGTTTGTACGTCACATGCCAGTTGTCATGGAATTGTCAGAGTTGGAAGGGACCTCTAGAGATCACCCAGTCCGACTCCCCTGTTAAAGCAGGGTTGCCCACAGCACATGACTCAGGACTGCATTCAGGAGGGGCTTGAAGGTCTCCAGAGAAGGGGACTCCACACCCTCCCTGGGCAGCCTCTGCCAGGGCTCTGGCACCCTCACCAGAAAGACGTTTCTTCTCATATCTGAATGGAACTTGCTGCGTTCCAGCTTGTGGCCATTGCCCCTCGTCCTGTCACTGGGAACGACTGAAAAGAGTCCATCTCCATCCTCCTTCAACCCACCCTTCAGACAGTTGTAAGCATCAATAAGGTCTCCCCTCAGCCTTCTCTTCTCCAGGCTAAAGAGTCCCAGCTCTCTCAGCCTTTCCTTATCAGGGAGATGCTCCAATCCCTCCATCATCTTTGTTGCCCTACGCTGGACTCTCTCCAGTAGTTCCNCTGTGCCAGACTCTCTCCAGTAGTTCCCTGTCTCTCTTGAACTGGGGAGCCCAGAACTGGATGCAGTGTTCCAGTTGTGGCCTCACCAGTGCAAAGTAGAGGGGGAGAATGAAATCACTTGACCTACTGGCCACACTCTTCCCTGTGCAGTCCAGGATTCCATTGGCCCTCTTGGTGACAAGGGTACATTATGGGTTCATGAATAGTTTATGATCTGCCAGCAATTCCTCAGAATTGCTTTCCAGCATGTCCACCCCTAACCTATATTGGTGTCTGGCATTCTTCCTCCCCAGGGGCAGGACCCTCTCCGTGCCCTTGCTGAACCTCATTAGGTTCTTCTCTGCCCAGCTCTCCAGTCTGTCCAGGTCACGCTGGATGGCTAGACAGCCCTCTGGTGGGACAAACATCCTCTGGAGGAGCTACATCCCAGATGTCTCCAAGCTGACTGTTCTGCCAACACTCAGCATCTCTCATATCTCGACTAAATGCTGTACGGTGCTGGGCAGGAGCAGGGTGAGATGCCATTTCTACACGATGGCACTCTGCAATCTCTATTATTGACAAGATTAATAAATCAAGATTGCCATAACATCACATTCAAACAGCAACAATCCTCTCTACCTACCCCCAGGGCACCTATAAATCACAACTCTTCTTCCAGTATGCACGTGTCTGTAATTTTACAGATTCAAAAGGTCAAAACTTTACCTGCATTTACTTTAATGCTATTCATACATTATTAAAACCTTTTAGGAATTACCCGCTTGTTCCAGGCCCTCCCACAGGGCTGGGCAGCAAGGGCAAGCTAGCGAGGGAATCATTATATAGGCCGTGTCAAGGACAGCAATTCAAAGTCAAGCACAGAACAGGAAGATGCTAAATAAGGTAATGTCTTAATTTTTCTCATTTAGCTCTAAAATAACCACTTTTATTTAAACTGGCGTGCATTACACAACTAACACAAGACCCTTTCATTTCAGCAGGTATAGCCCTTTACCTGAAAGTAGTAAGATGCTCTAGAAAGGTTCCCACATGAATAGTAAGGAGCAAGCCAGAAATCAATCTACCTGCACAAGAAATTCAGCTGCTTCTGATCTATTTATGAGAGGCCAAAGCACCAAACAGCCTATGGAGATGGAATAATATCACACTCATCTGAAACTCTGAGAAAAGACTGATCCCAAATAGTTGGTCCTCTTTCCTCCTCCAGCTGTACGTACTGGAGAGCCAACATCTGCCATAACTTTACACCCTCTTGTAAGAACAAAGGAAATACTGATTTTTGCCCAGAGAAAAGGATGAGAAAAACAGAAACACATAAACAATGTTTATCAATATTTCCTAAAGCAAATTTATTTTTTTAAGACTCCCTTTGAAGATCAGTAGCTAGTTCACTCCTGATTAGTCTGAAAGATTTCATTCAAAACATGGCAGAAGGCAGCGCGACAAATCAGATGTTGAATTTAATTAAAAAGAAAATAATATATGTATATATATAAAAAAGATGCCAACTTTTCAGGCAATATTTTATCTGAACAGTATTATACAGTTGCGAACAGGAATAAAAGGCAGCCAACTTTAGCATAGAGGATGGTCACTGTTCTGTGTATCAGCAGTTTGCACCTTAAAGGGGAAACAATCCATTAGCAGAAAACATTTTGTGAAAAGTTCTGACCTCCTTGCTGGAAATCAATCTTCTAGCATGTGTGTGCTTCAACAGGCAAATAAACCCAAGCAACACATTACATTTTTAAGATTTACTTTTTAGAAAAGCTGCCAGGAGCCTTGGCCTACTGTTAATGGCTGTAGGCATTTGAAAACTAAAGAAATCAGATTTCACTGGAAATCCAGGGAATTCAGGGACACCTGAGGTTAGTGCTTCATTCTCCCTCACTCCCATCACTGGCTGGTAGAGGACCAAGGACAAGGACCACCAAGCCCAGCTCTAGCTGCAGGCAGTGCTTCAGGAAAACAACTCACATCTGAAGGCAGTTTCAGACCATGCACTGCATTTTGACCACTCTCTCATCCATCTGGAATTGCAGATGGGAATCCTGTTCCTTAGAGAGAAAAACATCTTTCTGACAACAATGAGGAACTGGGAAGCATCTGGACTGCCTTCCCCTATCCTAATCTCATGGGAAGTTGCTACCACTCAGTAACCTGACCTTTTGACTGCCTTGTGTTTGAATTACCCTGGTAGGTTCACCCTTTCAACCCACCTCCTGCTTTCCGTTCATCTTAATTTATTGCCCATTTCCATAATGTGCTCCTTTGGTGACCTGTGTATAAACAACAATCGCTTATACAAATCAACATTTTTTTTTCATTTGGTTCAAATGCTTTCATATTTACCTGGCATGTGTGCAGTATTTGGGATTAAAAATCTCTCGCTTCAGATATCCCATACCTTATCCTAATGTTGTATTTCCATCTCATTTGCCTTGTAATGTTTGCAAGAATGATTCATGAAATAAAACTGTTGAGTTACAATGCTGCTTATGCTACTCTGCTTGGAATAAATAGACCTTATCATCACCACATGCTGAACCACCCTAACAGCCGTGAGGACATCATAAACTCACCTCGCTGCAGGATCACACAACCATTCCTAGGAGTACAGATTGAGGTTTCTCCAATGCTTGAAAACTACAAATACACTTTATTTCTTAACATCCCTTGAGATGTCATTGCCCTGGAAACAGTTCCTACGAACAGACAATACCAATGGCAAAGCTGAACAGGTTTAATTCTGTTCCTAAGAATGTTCTCCAATTTTAAGACATTCATTGAAAACATGTACTGAGCTGTTCCCTCTAATCAACAGGATGTTCTGAGTAACAGTTTGATGGACACATTACCTGCTAAGTACTGATATCAATTATGAGTTCTTGTACACTTACAATGTATCGTGTTCACTGGTTTGTACTTGTAAATCAGTAAATTGATCGTTAAATGTAGCATCAAGGTCACATTCCTATTTCTGCTGGAGAGGACAGCACAGCACCTCATGCCAAAGCAATAAAAATAATTCCCCAATGAAATCAAGCAAATAAATATGTTTCACTGAAAAAGATCAGACCCCTCCATGATCCATCCTCATTGATGCATCTGAGCTCACATTTGAAGCCACTCACCTCTCTCTCCTACCCCCTTGCCACACAGCATGTATAGTACACACCTGTGCACAGGCACCGAAAGCCTTATGATACCGTACATGGTAACGAGCAGTTGAGTTTAAAATGCAACCACAAGAATCTGTAACCAGTAAAGCACAATGAAATTCTGGGTTCATCAAAGTAAGTGTGCAGATTTTTTCAGGTTGCAGCATGAAGCACACAGGAAGATTCTGTGTTTTAGATTCTTTCTAATTTGTAGGAAGCTTCTTGTCTGCATTTTATTACCTACTCTTGAATAATTAAGACTATTTGCTCAATGGTGCAGTACCTCAGCACGTGAAAAAGACTAAACAAACTTACCCCTAGTGAATCTCCACTGATCTCCTTGGTTTAATTACATCTAGATCTCAGACTGGCAGAAGTATGAACCAGCATGGACCTCATGTTCTAGGTCCAGGCAGCCCAGAGTCTCCACTCAAAACTGGCTCTGATCCCAACAACTTTAACTGAATCATCTACCCTCTCATCTTGTGTTTCCCATCTTTCATCTGGAACTTTAATACATACTTCAGAGCCTTGATAAAAACAATCCCATTATTTAAAGTTTGCACGGTGCTTTGAAGATGAAAAGGGCTATGTTTTGTCACTAGCACAACTTCAACAGAGAGCTGCGGTTTATTTTTGCTCAGGAAATTTCTGCCATTTAGTTCTGTTTGAAGAATGTATTTATCTGGAGAAAAATCTACTTTACATGAATAAAAAGTAATGTATTTAATAATGTCTGGGAAAAAACAACAAACAAAGCTAAAACCAAAATCCCCCCAAAAGAAGAAACATGGCACAACCGGAAAAGATCCTGGACATTAAATGTTGGCTGGATCAGAAAGCTGCATTGTCCCTTCAAAGCACCCTGGAGCTCTGGGGGGTCCCTGGAGTGATCCTGCATGTCCATGGCATGAGCCAGAGCAGGCAATTGTATTGCATCAAAACTTCGAGGGTCCTAAGTTTCAAGAATGGTTTGCCTTTTGCTTATAACATAGTAGACCTTCCCTGTGAAGTCAGAACCTCCCCTAGCAGGGGCCAACAGAGATTTTCTGTCCGAAGTAGCAGCTCTTGCTCCTTAAGTGGGTTCTACTCCATCAAGGCTACATCAGTACAAATTGCCATAATAGAGTACATGTTACAGAACGTGACCTAAAGGAACATCTTATATGCTTCCTTGACTTCTTGCTGGTCAGAGGCCCATGACAGCTCAGGCCTGAAGCAAGGAGGCTACATGGATTTAGACTGGCCTGTTTTTTCCACACACTGACCCAATCCTGCTGCACGAACTGCCAAGTTTATGCTAATTTCACCAAATATGACATCGTGTGATTTTCCCCCACCCGTCTTTCTTTCTAAGAGAGGGGTTGCTCTTGTTTTGTTTAATTTCTGTAGCTGCTGACATGTTTGAGGAGAGCCACATCCCAGTTACAATAGTTTTGGAAGCTGGATTCATTGTGTTGTGACGGGTTGCTCAGGGCTCTCTCTACATTTTTCCATTTCCTTGGCAGAGCTGCAAGCGGTACAATGTCAGAAGACAAATTACAGGGGCATTTACCCAGTTCTGGGGCTTGTTTCTTGCTATTCAGCCTTGACCGAACTGGCATGATGTACTGAGTGTGCTCCACTGCTCGTGGGACAATTTTCTTGGCACTGCAAAGAGACTCATCATCGTATTTTTGGACAAATGCACTGTGCAAAACATAGCTAAGCATTTTAAGCCACAACCCAAGTCAACGTAAACCAGCATAGCTTTACCGAAATCAAGACAGCTGTTTACATTCACTGCTGCTAAGGATTCAGCCCTTCAACATCGTATCAGCCCGAGAAGAGGAATTTTGAAACACACAGCATTGCAGGATTCATGTTTATTTATTACCATACAAGCTTTAAAACACTCACCATGAAATCTTTCCATGCAATCACCAACCAACACCATTCACACGAAGGCAGGACATAAACTCTGCCAGCTTACAAGTCATGAGCACCTGTCCTATATGTGCTTTTACCAAGTAATTTCTAAAATCACCCACAGCTCAGCAATGGCAGAAGTCACTCCGGGGCAAGTTTCTCAGGGAAGCCCAAGTCATACCCAGTACTCTGATCTGCTCTCATATCTCACAGGGTGTTAATTCTCCTTCAGTGGTCTTCCTACCCTAACGCTCTTTCCTTTTTTCCCCCCAAGCATTTTTCCTCTATCACAACACCCATCTCAACCTCTAACTTCAACAGCATTACTTAGAGAGTTTATTTTAACGTGCCAGTTCCTGGCTACCTAAGGTAAAGGCAGATACCTGCGTGTTTTATGCATAACCAGCCTGGTCCCCTCTGCGTGACAGTTCTTGGGTCTCATGCTCCATCTCAAGTTAAATTTGAGAGATACTTACCGAAATATTAGCCTAAGTGCTTGAGCTTGTCCATAGATTCACAGCTTTGTAGGAAGACCTTTAAAGCAAAGAGGAACCCATTTTTCACGTTAAAATGAAATGTGAGAAATGAGACAGTAGGAAAAAAGAAAAAAAAAAAAAAAAAAGGCTTGAATTCTCCCCTCTCCCCTCCACATATCTCCTCCAGTTTGACCTTTTCTGCACAATGAAGGCAGTGCTGCATCTAAGGCTAAGACAAGGTACCAAAAAATAATTCAGAAGTGAACACAAGTCATGGCTCTTTTCTCAGGGAAAAGGGGATTCCTCCTGTTCTACTGCTGTGGAATCTCCCCTATTACAGAAAGTGCTGTTTGAAAAAGGAAAATCCCAAGCAAAGTCCCTCCCTCTTTAGATCAGAAGAGCAAGCAAATATAAGTGAACTTCAGTCTGGATACCAGCGTCCATTCCAGCACTAAATAAAAACACTTTTTTGAACCAGACATGCTTCTAATACAATAACAAGGCACCTATTGGAGCCCTGAATGCCACTCATGGAAAGGTTTGGGTGAGAAACCAAATGAAAAGCACATTTGTGGAGATGTAATGGATCAAATCCACTGTGGCAGATGCAATTCTGCAAGTCTAAGTTGAGCTATGCTCGCTTATAGCAGCCCCGTGTTTGCCCATGTCAAGAAATCCCATCAGCACACAGCCCAGATGCAAGGAAAAATATTTTTTCTCAAATATGCAGCACTTTATCTATTATTCACTTCAAAGCCTTTCCTAATATGCTATAACGTTCTGGAAATTATTCCTTGAACAGGTTAATTCATTAAATGGTTGGAATGCTTTCTATTCTTTGCTTACACAAAGAGTTTATCCTGTGTTTTTGCTTTAATGATTATTTGTGTAAGATATTAACTTGACTAGTAATAGACAATTTAAAAAAAACAAAAAACAGAACTGGCTAAATTTATTTACGTTAAACTAGATTTCTGCACCAAACATGGAAACATAATGCAATTCTGCTTCTTTTCACCACCACTATGATGGATGGGGATATTATGTAAACGGATATTATGGAGGAGGAGAAACCTTGCATTAGCACAATACAGCAGCGCACAAAGACTTCAAAACCAGCCAAATTGCTGAATCTGGAAGCAAAGAGGAAGAGCTGATCTTAGAAGGAAAAGTTATTACAGGTTATAAGAAGGAACACTCTAGCTGGGGATTCAAAGCAAGCGTAACGGCCACTGGGTTCATCTTCCTGGCTGCCTCCTTTACATGGAAAGGCTCAAAATTAGCTATGTCTGCAGTACCTTTAAAGCCCTCTGTAATACTAGGGATTAGGAAAGAACTCAGTTTAAATGGGAGCCACTCACTTTCTGTTCTGCCCCTCTAACACCCCCGCTTGCCCACGGTGTTCAGTCCTGGTCCCCTGTCCCGCTCCAGCACAGTCACAGCTCTGGGACAAAGATTGCCCTTATCACAAGCCTATGTGATGTCCTGAACTATGGGTCCTAATCCCTCAAGGCAATTCCCTTGGGAGCTGCCTCCATACAAATGAACAGATATTAATCACCAACAAATCTCTTAGGTTCCTAGATCCCATGTGTATGGGCACACACGTGTCTGTGTACAACAGTGAGAAAGATTCCAAGAAAAACATTTCCTGATGTTGTTTTTTTGCTGAGACAGAGCCACTGGAGACATTTCTGTTTGTCTGGGCAGCACGAAGACAAAAGACCAAGTAAAGCAAACATGCCAACTCTTCTAAGTTTTAATCCTTTTCCCAATTCTTTCTTCTAATATGTAGTGTAATTTTGCATCTAAGCGAACCCTAGCAATGCCATGGAGTCTTTCTTGCAGAAAAATGTTAAAATAAAGTCTGAATCACAGAATTTAGGAAGGAAGTGCTGAAAATCAAAAAATAGAGAACGGGACTGACTCTGAGCCCTGGATACAGTTCCTGAAATTTCAGCAAGCCTGAGGGGGCCTTGACAGAATACCACTAACTAATACCACGCTTTCTGAATTATCCAAAGGAAAACAACTGGAAACCAGAAGTACAGAGGAACTGGGTCTTTACCTGAACAAGTCTAACACCCAGGATATCCTCTTGTCCCATGAAGGAAACAGGGCGTGGGGGGGAGATAAAAAAAATCCTACTTTCTAGGAAGTGACAGCTGGAAAGTGCAATGCTTTTTACTGTCTCAAATGCTTCGTTTTCACACAGAAGATTTTGCTTCTATACAAACTCTTCCCTATGCCAGGGATCTCCCAGTCTTTCAGGGACCATCTACATTGTCACTGCCAGGAGACAGGGACCATCACTTCTGTGTCGTGCATACCCACAGTGAATAATAACGAGAGCCAGCCAGCCTCCTCCCCCATCAGCCTGTGTGCACATATCCCAGGTTGAAAGTCTCGGTTTCTTATCAGAGTCTATTTTCCTTCAGGCTAAATCCTTCACCATCTTTTCTCTGACTCCTGCCATATGCAAATGTCAAAGGGTCACATACAAACAGTGAGACGGAAAGGAATGAGGACAGAAACATCTACCAACCGAAGCGGTGCTGCCTACAGATTCTTGGTCCCAGACCAGAGGGGTTTTCCTCCTTGCTGTCTTTCAGCATAAAGGAATAAGCACTGTGGAAATCTATGATGAGAAAATGAGATCCTGAGATGCAAAAAAGGATTTTAATGACTGGCTTTCACTGGGATCCTGATTATGCTTGGAATGTTCATCTCATTTGGAATAACGTTGTGGCGGTTCCCTGACAAAGAGGAGAAAAGACTGACTGTCTTCTGGATTCCCTGAATCTCAGAAAATACAGGTTGTTCTCTTCCAATTCAAAGAAGTGGCAGTGACAAATTTCCTAGCAGCTATTCAGGGACTTAAAAGAGCAGTTAAGCTGCCACATTCAAACATATCCCTTTCCCTAAAAAGACAGTGTAGACCCCCATACCATTTGTGTATTTGGAATGGATTTCCATACTTTTGAACTGAAACAGATGGAGATTAAGTAACAGGCATAAAGGGCCCAGGAAATTTTCATCTAGCAATCATAGACTGAAGAGTTTTGAGGACTAATTTAAAAAGTACTAAAGAAGCCATGACAGGGCCAAAGCCGTTGCTGGTTGTGCTGGATCACGACAGAGCTCGCTGCTGGCAGTCAGACATTCTCCATGAGACTGAACTTCCCAGTGTCAAAACACAGAATCGTTTTTCCTCCTGGATTTCCCCCTTTCCTTTTTGCTCCAAACACATACATGCTTAAACATCAGGCATAAACAAATGTGAGAGCCTATAAATCAAGAATCATGCCTTCTTAGAGGTTTGAAAGGACAGAAATAAAGAACAATGATGTTGATAACTGCTCAGACACCATGATCTCACAGCCTCTTTCCATTGCATTTTATGCCAGAACATTTATTGAGCTCGATGGGCTGAATTAGCATAGAGATGCTGTGTCTGCTTGTCAGATAAGCAACAGCCTGTTCTGCTGGTATAACGTTCCACTGTGATCCTAAAAGAAATTCGTTATTTCTACCTAAGCTCCACAAACACCACTTCTAGAGACCAAATCACTCTCAAGCTTCCTATTTCAGTGTTTTTTCTGCCAACCTTCATGCTTCAGATGGACATAATTTACACTAGTAACCCACACTCACTGTTGCTCTTCTTTCTTCAGTGCCAGCTTATATTACAAGACCTCTAAGGAACAAAGTGTAAAGGCCCAGAGGAAGATGCTGTACTGCAAGAGGGCAGGAGCTTCCCACGGGTGCTGGCTGCCCTTACCCTAAAAAGGAGTCATCCTTTTGTTTGAAATAAAGTTGGGTGAAGAAACACAACTCCTGTAAAAGCTATTCAGGGCTATATAAAAGGAGTCTGAAAAGTATTCAAAGATCCTTGTGAAAATTACCCATCATATACCTAGCTCCAGCCAAAGAACACAGCAGCGGTCTTCAAATCGTAGTATTGTGTCTTAATGTACTAAAATTTACTGTGGGTGCTTAGGGCTCCTTCACTGACACTTAATCCAATGTTTCATTTCACATTTATTGCTGAGTAGGTATACAAACACGAGGAATCATCCCACAGCACTGACAGACAGACACACAATACCAACGACACGCTTGTGTCCTCAAATTCTTTGAGTCCCCAGAGGGGACAAACACGGAGCCTGGACAAACATGGCCAGGCTCTAGTACTTGCATCCTTAGGGAGTACCAAGGTCACCTGCAGATTTCCATGAGGGTCTGGGCAATCCCAGACGTGGAAAAGCAGCAGCACCCCTAAGCAATGGGACACAGAGGTGGGTACCCCTCACAGCTGCCCAGGATGACTTTACCACCCCCACCCCCCATGCCACTGGCTCCAAATAATGTCACTGGGTCTTTGAATCTCCACAAATTTAAGAGCAAGTCAGGCAGAGAGCAGCTATAGAGAAGAATGGGAAAAGATCTATTTCTCAGGAAGATCAGCCTCCTGTACAGGAAGGACAGGGTGCCCAGCGTGCCAAAGATCTGTTCTTTGCCAAAACGTCAAAAAGAAGCAATAGAAAGCTGTGAGCCAGTCTGCCAGTTCCACAAGCACAAACTGACTCCAAAGCTAACACACTGGATTACAAAGAATCACTTTTCTGTTTGCGTTAAGCAACCCTCTCCAACAACACTTTAAAAAGCTCACTATTTAAGCAGCAAGTGTTGAGACCACCTGACAATTAGCAGCAGAGACAATAGTTAAAATAAAAACCAAGTATAATTGAGAAGAGGCAAGCACTTTGGTACAGGTTCTGCGTTTACCCCCAGAAATAGTACGTTTTCTACAAAGAAGTATTCCGGTTATGGCACACGTTACACAACCAGGGGGGAAAAATAATAATCAGAGCATGGAAATCACAAAGCAAGTCAAACAAAAGTGAAGAATTTTCAACATCCTGACACAAGAGGAAATATTTAGAAATTTAATTAGCACTGACCACCGTACATTAGGCTTGCTATTTCCCAAGGGGCTTGACATTTTGGATGGTGTGAGAACACTGAGAAATATCAGCTCTTGCAGAAAGAGCTGTTGTTAAAATCTAAAAAACACTTTGAAATACAAAGACTGTTTGCACAGCATTAAAATAATAGCTGGAACTGTCAGTCTGGGCTCAGTGAGAGCAGAACAACTCAGAGGAAGCACGTGAACCTGCCAAGTGATGCAGTGCGGAGATTTTTGCAGAATGTTGCCTCGCATCCTTGTACCCGTAGCCAAGACCACTAATAAGAGCAGCATTACATCTGCTCCAGGACAGCCACTACTTACCAACCTGTGTTTCTCCACCTGCCTTCAGAAAGTAACTTCAGCAATATAGTTGGCCATTTCTGACCTATAAAAATTTAAAATTTGCTACAAGCCCCAAGCACAACTACACCTTCAAGTCTTTTCCCATTAATGTCTCCTACAGAGTCACCACTACAGAGTAAACAAACCAAGCCACAAGCCACAGCTGGTCTACAGGCAGGCAAGGCACACAAAGCTGCTGGTTCCAGTTTTGGAGAGGACATTTCCAAGGGATTTCCTCTGGATGGCAGCTGAAACTGCCATCACCCTGTGGGCAATATAAAACCTCCAGGTTCCTTGGGAAAGTTTTTTCTAGAGTGAACGCATTAGGTCATGTTGCATTTCACCCCAAGTGATGCACAGCCTCCTTCTCTCTGCCCTTCCCTCCAATCCACGCTGAATGGAGGTACCAATGCCTTCACGGGGGTCTTTCTCCTCCTTTGAAAACATTCTTGAACCAAGAAAAAGTTTCCTGTCCTTCCTTTAAGGCTTAGCTGTCGGGTGGATTACCGGAGCATTCCAATCTCTCTCGTCTGCTCCAATATGCAAGCAAGTCTAAGGATTTCGGGTACTATTTTCTGTGTTTCCTCATTCCCTGAAAACCTCCCTTGAGCAGCTGCCTGCTATAGTACTTCCACTCAAATCTCTCAGAAAGCCCCAGCTCTGTCATAGCACTGAAGAGAAACCTGGTAGAAACCACACCAAACAAGAGGTTTTTTGTCAGGAATAGCAAACTACTGACAGCGAAGCCAAACTCGGCAACAACAGAGACTTGCTTGAGGCACTCATGACAATAAGGCATGTCGCCTTCTGAAATAAATATGGCATCAGTGATGACAAATGCTCTCAGTGACTGGTCTCTGTATTTTCATGTAAATAAAAAGGAGTTTTGATCTGCTTAAGGTCAATTTCCATCACATCAGTTTATATTTGCGTCGGTTTTATTTTCTTGTTCATTTATTTGTTCTGCATTCCTAGAATCCAAGGTCTTCACAACAGACCTCCATGTCTTTTTTGCTACAGAAACAAATAACAGTGCCCTGTTCTGCTTAGGTAAGCACAGAACCACGGCCATCTCCACCCTGGGGAAATTTTCAATGCCATACAGCTCTCCAGTGTCACAGGGGGTCCGGATGCAGTCATTACTGCTGTCCATCTTTAGGTTCCAGAGATCAAGAACCACCTTTATCATTCCACTCTTATGATGAGCTTAAATTACTTCCAGGGGCTACGGTATGGTGAACATCTGTGTTTGCCGACAGTTATTAGAGTTACAACTGTGTGAACCAGAGATCACTGGAAAGGTTCATTGACTTCTGAGCCTGTGTCAACATACACCAGGTGAGAATTTGACTCTTTCTTTGCCTAATGGAAAGACAAAAGCACAGAGCTTCTTTGGGCCTGTGAGACAGATTTGTGCACCCTGACTCTCCTGACATTTCCAGTTGGCCAAATGAGCTGAACTGCCGCTTAAAAACAACCAACACCCACCCGAAAACCAGTTTTCGTCACATTTATAATAGAAAAAAAAGAGACAAGTAATAAACACGTACTTCTGTCCAGACAGCACCAGGGATGGCTGTAGAATCACATGCCTTTAATTAACCAAACAGCAAAAACATCAGTCCAGTTTTGTACAAAATTCAAACCTGGGTCAAATACAGACCCAAAATAAGTGAACAAAATCCACATGAAGTGATACTACTTTGAAAGCTTAACTGCTTTCCAAAAGCAGTTTAGGTTTCAGGCACAAAGCCCTCTTAAATTCTGAGGAGAAGTTCTGGGTTTTTCCACCCCACCACAGTGGCATTTCAGTTGTTGGGATGCAACACAACAAGCCATCTCCTGCCCCCTCTGACCTGAGAGTAAGCCTGAAATTGGGTATTTTATCACCAAAACAGCAAGCAACTTGAAGTTTTACCAGATCTAAAGGTGGTGGCAGCATGTTTCATTTCCTCAAAGACTAGTTATTAGACTGAGATAATGTGTGATATGTAGCTCGAATATACAAAAGTAAATTCCCATGTTTTCAATTAATTACTGAGTTCAAGCAAAAATACACAATCTTTCCGGTACTTCATTAGCACAGGATACCTTTCTTCTCCAGAAATACAGCACCTGTATTTCAGTGGAAACCACACCTGTTAAAACAGGATCCGTAATTATTGAGCTAATTTAGGCACATAATCATTCTCTTTCACGCAGAATTAATATTCTACAAAGACACCAGGTTCAGAAGTTTACCACAGCTAGAAAGGGACAGTCTTTATTTACACTGCAGGGTCCCAGAGATTTCCAGATTTCCCACAGAGCTAAAATCCCCGGGAACTATCACCATGCAGTCCCTCCCTCCCTCTTGATCACGCCTTACTTAGGAAGGAGGGAAGAAACAAGCTTGCCATAAGCAACAACTAGTACTTAAACATACTCCCATTTGGATGTGCAGAAGTCCTTTAAAGGGCTGGTTGGAGATCAGTGGATTTTAGCCCATATGACTGACAGTTAAGACATTCCGAAACCAAAGGAAGCTCTTCTCTCAGTTCTTCCAATATTGCTCCCAAATGAGTCTTGTTGGTTCAAAAAAAAAAAAATTAAAAAATCTGCCTGCAGTTCCAAACGAACACTCCCCTCTATCTTTAAGATCAAATCTAGTTATCTGTGCTACAAAGAAATAAAGGAAAATAAATCTTTATTTCATCTTTAATCACTTGAATCCAAACTAAATGGTAAGGTGCACTCACCAAAGGGTTAAAACACGTGCTGAGCTCTCCTTGCTGTACATTTAGTGCTGTAATTTTGATTATTCTTAGAGTGAATAGTTTTTGTCATTTATAAAAAACACCTTAAAACAAAAATTATTGGTTATAGCTTTTTTATTACTTGTACTGCAGTAAAAATGTCACGGCATCATTTTTTACCACCATAGCATATTGATGCCTTACGATGATCAATGATTCCGTAAGAGAATTGAAAGTCAACAGAACACATGTGTCAAAAGCTAACACAGACATCTGCACGTACAAA
Source organism: Pedionomus torquatus (assembly GCA_013398155.1). Classification (NCBI taxonomy): domain Eukaryota; kingdom Metazoa; phylum Chordata; class Aves; order Charadriiformes; family Pedionomidae; genus Pedionomus; species Pedionomus torquatus. The sequence goes on from VZRU01001682.1 coordinate 132,862, forward strand.
GTGCTGTTATATTTAAGTGGTCTTTACAAGGAGCCAAATCTTCTTTATACACAGTACAACCCTTGTTTACATGTCTGCTCAGAGCAGCGTGATTAACTTGACCGGGCTTGGTAACAGAGCAGCACTCTTTACCCTGAAGAGTGAGATACGATATAATTACTCTCTCAGGAGAAGGCTAAAGGCAAGCCTCAGAGCCGACCTTCCCAGGCACTCACGTACAATTGTGTCTTAGCGTTTAATTAGTCTAATCTGACCTGAAAACATTTGCTACCACATCAGCACCGTGAAGGAACGCGTAGCACAAAGTCAAAGGGGCAGTGACTCAAAACAAACTCAATCAACCACTGTAAAACAGAATTAAAACCAAAAGATATCGTTAATGTTTTAACGTTTTTTTTACAGTCACTAAGCGCTGTCAAATATTCATCTCTGACAAGGATCAGCAGCGCTGAACAGAAGACACTGAGCTACCTCTGGGTCCCACCAACTGTGGAAGAGTTCATTAAAAATGCATCCAAGCAACAATTTTCTCATGCTGCAAATCAACTTTTATTTAAACAAGCTAAAAGCCAGACAACTAAGAAACTACAGGGAACCAGGCATCACACGCATCTCAGAACCTCCGAGGCTTTGTGCTGGAGAGCCATCACTCAGCCCTGAATGCCCAGGCTGGACTCTCCATGAGAATACAAAGAGCTTTCCACTTCCCCCAGGAATCCTTAATTCCTCGATGCGAGAGAATGCTGTTGGGAGTTTAAGTGATTGGCATTTGAAGCCAAATGCATGTTATTAAACACAAAGAAAACAAAGGTTTCTAATACTTGTTTTTCTGCCTTAGTTCAAGCTTTGCTTCCACAGCATCGTGTTTTATCCCCGGCCGGCAACTAAGGACCACACAGCCACCCGCGCACTCCCCCCGGCCAGGAGAGACCAGAGAGAGGATCGGAAGGGTGAAAGTGAGAAAAGTCATGAATTCAGATAAAGACAGTTTAATAGGTAAAGCAAAGGACACTCGTGCAAGCAAAGCAAGGAATTCATTTGCAACTTTGCATCAGCAGGTGGATGTTCAGCCAGAAGGTAAATGCCATCACTGAACTTCCCCCCTTTCCTCCTTCTTCCTCCAGTTTTTTTTATTGCTGAGCATGACATCACTTGGTATGGAACAGCCCTTTGGTCAGCTGTCCCAGCTGTGTCTCCTAATTTCTGCTTGCTGGTGGGATGGGGTGAGGAGCAGAAAAGGCCTGGATGCTGCATAAGCCCTGCTCAACAATAACTAAAACATCCCTGTGTTATCAACATCACTTTCAGCACAAATCTGAAACATAGTCCCATACTAGCTACTGTGAAGAAATTTACTCTGTCCCAGCCAGAACCAGCACACACAGATATCAGTGGATATCAGCACCTTGTTCTCAGAGTCCAGTGTTAGATGGCATGAACCTACAGTGCCACATCTCACTCAGGATGTACTATCTCTTGAAGTTCTCCAGCTCCTCAGATATTTCTTCCACCTGCTGTGCTCAGATCTCCTAAGATGCAGCCCTTCAAGCACCCATCCTAAATGCTCAACAATCACAATTTCAAACCCTCTGGTCTTCTTCTTCCCTTCCCTAAGGAAAACCATAGAGCTTTGTGCAGTTTATTTTGGAGGTCATTAGGCAGCTGTATTACAGCCCTTCCCATGTAGCCTGACAGCTAGACTGAATGCTAGACAGATGGAAAAAGGAGCAAGGGAGGTGCGTGTGTGGGGATGAAGGAATCACAAGGTGAAGAAGAATCAGCTTGCTCTTTGATTGCCCCTTGCAGGTATTTGGGATTTCATCACAGAGCCTGTATGATCAAAACAAAACTCTGATCTTTATTCCAAAATCCCCACAACCTCACTTCTCAATAAGTCAGCAACTACTCTCACATTATACTCCTCACCTGTAGCCCGTGTCTCATTCTTTGATTGATACCTTTCTCTATTTTTCCCCATCCAAATAGCACCTTGCATACCCTCGGCTCCTCTCTGCTTATAGGTACTGTCTGGAGTCTCGTCAGTCCCAGCCACTGCAGGATCCTTTTCTGTCCTTAAATAGATGCAGATTTTCTTTTCAGCTGTCTACCTCCAACCAAGGACTAGTACAAACAACAACTGACCAGCACTTTGGCATGTCAGCCCTCTCTGTGCATCCATCCCTCCACTGATGAACTCAGATTCCTCTCTTATTGCAGCAATGGAAAAACTTCCACCTCTTCTCCAGCCTATTTTCAAAGCAATCTGTGTTTGTTTTTTTTTCCTTATTTTGTTTGTTTCTTTGTTTTGCTTTCCCTCACAGGGTCACTACTGTTTCACAGGATCTGCCACAATTGTACGGAACCCCATTATTGCTTTCAAATACTTCCTTTGAAGATGCCACTCGCTATACCATGTAAGGAAAACAAAAGACAGATAAAGTTTGTAACGTGTTCTTTCTAGCATTTATTATACTGACCTCAGCACAGTAGCATCTCCTTATGCTTCCCTATATGTGGGCTTCAGAAATGGTCCTTTTGTTCTGCAGTAACACACAGCAAATACAACATGATCCCAACCACACTAATAATCAAAATTCAACTGACATAAGTTATGTTTCTATAGTCAAGCTAGTCCTTATGTCTCTCACGCAATTTGCTGGCCCGTCTACTTACCCGATTCTAATACTAGACCAAATTGCAAGTAATATCTTTTTGACTAGCAAAAATAATATGCTCATCATCCCTACTATGTTTGTATTCACTGTAAGGTTAAAGAAATTCCAGAGGCAACAGATAAAGCCAGGACTGACTGAAGTCCCACGGGGGACTTTGAGCAGGGCACAAAACCCCAGTAAGTTTCATTCTGCTTTTGCATCCTCATTTTGGTAGGACAATCCCCAGAGAAGTCTGTTTGTATGCAATGTGAGGTCTCCTTTTCATTCCCCGTGCCAAAAATAATGCATTACCATCTGTTCACAACCAACAGACATGAACTGCTTCTGCAATCATCCCGTGTTAAGAGCTGGAAAAACTCACACCAACCTCTGCCCAACACAAACACACACAGAGACAAAACCACCGAAAACACGACAATGCTGCCCCCTTCACCCTGTACCTCCATCCCCTGTCTTGTATCACCAGCAGAAAGATGAGAATTAATAAGAACGTTGCTTCCCAAGAGCTTTGCTGAACCAAACAAGGAATAGATCTGTCTCGTTCTGTTTTATTATTTATAACACCCCAAACCTCTCCCGTAACCAGGCAGTGACAAGAAGTGAATATGAATGGAAAGCTTCGTAAACATACAGGAAATCATGCCAGAAAACCACAACAAATTTCTTAGAAATGAGAACTCAGAACTTCAAAGTCAAGTCAACCCAAAAGCAACCTGTCAGGGCAGCAACAAAAGAAGTCGGTGCCTCGTGCACGGCAATTACTCCATCTGCAAATCCAGCTGAAGAGCAGAATTGACTATAAAAAGAACTGCATCCAGCAATGAAAGCCCTTCCTGTTCATCAGCTGAAGGGAATACATCCTTCCCAAAACAATATAAGCAAATGAGGGGAGAAAGCAAGGAGAACAGAACAAAAGGGACACCCCAAAATACTTGCCACAGTTCACTTTGTGATTTTATGTGTATAATTGAGAGCTACCAGAATCGCAGAGTCGCTATTACTACATGGTCATCATTAGCTCAAAACGTTTCTTGAAGTTAATTGGCTCGGAGGGAAGAAAAAGAAGATCAAGGACACACATAGTTGTGCTGCTGGCATCAAAATGCTGAAATAGAAGTAATGTATAATGAAAATTTCTCTTGGTATATTCAACACTGCCACATGGGGAAACAGAAATACAACACTTCTGTCTACAGTTTATATTACCTATTGATTTTAAGGCCTATATCGAATAATCGACTACTGCAGAAGCATACACTCCAGCATATGCCTAAACCTGTATTAATATTACCAAAAAACCCAGCTTTTTTTCTAGGATCTGAAAGTCTACTGCGATTTCCATACACAACCACAGCACTATCCATTAAGATTTCTGCTTCAGAGCACTGATGATCTACACACACAAGCCAATTAAAAAAAGATGAAACTAAAATTATTTCATACTATCAAAAGGATGATGCTTTTTTATCTTCTGCAGGCTGGTTTTAGTGTAGTCTGTTTTTAGTATACAGGTCGGTGCTCTTATTCCAGGCTGAACTTCCAAATACACCCTTGAAACAGAAAAGAAGAAGCATCGCCTCTTCTGCTCTCACTGGTAGAGAGAATCTCACCAGGATTGTTTCCTATCCTGGACAATCACCAGCAAATACCAAAAGGTACATGGACAAGAGATGAATGTTAGGCTCTTGCTCTGTTTTTAAACCACCTTATGGAGAACTTCTGTAAGATCAGCTAACTCACAAGGAAGACCAACTGTGTATTTCTCAGCTGCCATTATGTCTAAATTAAATGAGGCTGTTTTCCAGACTAAACTGATAAATTCATAACCCTGACAACACAAGTCAAATCACTGCTGTTTACTTCAGTCAGGTTTTACCTTACTATATTTGTGTCTCCAGTACCATTGTAGCTTAACAAGTATAGCTTCGATTAGAAAGTTCACATCGTTTTGGGAAGGCAGTGGAGAGGAGATTTCCACTTAATCCTGCATATATCAAGGCAGAAAGTAGTTCTTTGGCTCCATTAAAAAGAAGCCTCAAAATACTGAAATTTTCTTAATTATTCCTGCTGTTGCAAAACTACCAGCACATATGTCACTGGAATAGAAAGATCAGTCTTGTAGGTAATAAGTTTTATTGAGTTCTCGGAACCATATCATCCGTCCACCAGACTTTTTAATTTGCCACATGAATGGTTCAATGTAACACCAGCTCTTGGAGTATTTGGGCAGGAGAGAGTTCACGCTGAGTGCTTTCCTGAGCCAAACAACAGTATTCTTCAATGTGTACACAGATTAGAGAATACTTTTTTTTTCCCCGACAGCAGTGTTAAGATAATTTTTTTATCACTTTAAGAGCAGATGGCTAATTTATATATGATATTTTCATGCAAACTTTACCTGCATCTCATTTGATCACAGTAGAAACCAAAGGAAAATCTCCAGGGTTGACTTTCCATAGCATGGAGAGAGGAGTGAGGGGGGACAATGACAGGAAGGAAAAAAAATTCTTCTATATTGGTAACTGAGACCAATTACTGTGGAGTTCACATCACAGCCTTGTAAAAACCACATTCCACTTGAATGAAAAGTACTTAGGGCTAAGGACCAAATTTTGTACTGGATGAATTCAAAACAAGAAGTTAACCTATCAAGGAGTTAAACTTAGTCAAAATGAAAACAGGATGAATCCCAGAACCCCCCAGAGTTTGAGAGATGTGAGCCCTTTGCAAAAGCCTTCAGCATTTTCTTTTTTGCCTGCTTCTATGAATCGATACTGCATAATCAGGACAAATTCCTGCTTAGCGCTCCATGTGTCTCTCAGGGCCAGAAGAGGTCCTGGGGTGAGACGGTACAGCAGGCAATGTACAAGAGGACAATAATTAGTGGCAGTTCTGACAAGCTGTGATACCTCTGGAAGCAATAAATCCTGGGACTTGCATACATACAGCATTATTAAGAAAAGCCAAGCATTCTCAGGCTCAAGTGACAGTTGAAAACCTTGTCTGTTTTAAATGGTCGTTGCTTAGGTTTCTTATCACCACATTCCTCCCAGAATTTTACCCTAAAATATAACCTAGCACTAAGTTTGGGAAAAAGTACAGTCAGCTTGTCTCTCCCATCATCAGTGAAGTCATTCCATTCAAAATACCCAAAGTATTCCAATAGTACCTTGTATTCAAAACCCAGGTAGGAACATCTTTCTTTAAGTGAGTGGATTCCTGATCCCTCTTTCCCCCATCCCCATCATTTCAGTTTCATCAAAGCTTCACACCCTTTTGCTGTATTAACAGGTTTGAAAAGTTTAAATGAAACGAGTATCAGTATCTCAGTACAAAATTTGGCCAGGGGGGAGGGGGAAGTGGGAAACCACTCAACTGGACATTGGTAATCTTAACTCCATCAATACAAGCCACATTCAACTCAAATTAAGGACATCATCACAAAATTCTATAAAAATTGACTGGAGAAATTTAATTGAAATTGTTACAACTTCTGCCTATGCATAAGTCCAGGGTAAATAGAATACCTGTGTACTAAGTGGATATTTAGCTCAAAAAAGGGATACATTTAGTAGTATTAATCCTAAACAAATGACAGAATTCTAATTGGTTTTGTGGAAGAAAGAAAAAGGCAATTAATTTCAACTTACATTGAATAAGACATCAGGGTAAAATATTGACAAAGCTGATGATTCTGTTCCCTTAAGTGAATGCCAACTGGCATCCAGTTTGAAAATGCCAGTTTAAAAAAACAAACCAAAAGAAGAATAAAGAAACAACCACTTGAAAGACTACATTGCATATATAGGATAACAAAGAAATTACTTCTCTTTGCAGGAACATGAGGGAAAAAAGCCTCTACTGTAGTTAAAGGGAGGCAACTACCCACCTTTTCAAGGCACATGTATATAAATTTGTAAGTATCTACATGTGTGTGGACCTCCCCCTTCATGGCCAAAGCCTATGTGAGCTCAGGGACTGAGTACAGAAGTCAGAAATCTGGACAGTTCACTATCGTGTCCTTTGGACACAGGATTTGCACAATACTTGGTGGTGCAATACTTTTTTGGTATTCTCTATTATTCTACAATAACACAACTCTGTGCTAATAACAATCTGAAGGATATCACCCCTCACTACCCTTTCACCTCACAGGTGAAGGAAACCCATAAAAGGAGATGAAGCTCCTTTAAATGCCCCCAGTTGCAGCTACCACAGACAGACCTGTCACTGCAGAGCCTTGGAGAAGAAACCTCCTACCATGCAGCTGGAGCCAGCTACCGTGTGTAGAGATTTCGGAGCTCTGCCCAGCCAGATCTTGCCAAAGGTGTGACATTAATAGTGTCTTAAACTGCTGCCTTTGTGCAGGTAGGGATGATCCATGTTTCCGTTTTTTGACCACACAAGGTTCTTAAACATCCCCTGGCTGAAGAACCATTAGAAGCAGCAGCAGGTGGACTACATCAACCACCTGATTGCTGCCACCACCTCAGGTCTACACAGCAAGTCCCTCTTATATCCATCCATCCATCTTCCACTTTCAATACTGCCCACAAAACACAGGCTTCTATGAAGAGCAACCTGCCTGAATAAATTCAGTGCTCAGCAGGAACCAGGTACAATTAAGGAGCGGACGATGGGTCCTCACCCCACAGCCAGAGATCTACATCCATCAATTTTGGTGTTGGGCATATATTGGCCTCCAGCACAACTCAGCCTTCTCTATTAGCAAGATCAGCATCTCATGAGAGCAGCCTTCACGTGATCTGAATGTATCTCACAATTCTGGCTTGCAGGTTCCCCCTGAAGCAAGTATATTATACACTTTAGAAAACACACAGTAGTTTAGAAACTACTGTTCTAAAAGAGCACTAAGTTTATGAAAATCACACATTCAAAGCAAACTGCCAAGCAAGAGTTCCTGAACAACCTTAATTGAGCTCCCTTGTGAATTTACAGTATAATATAGAATTGTATATTCCTGGGCTATTTTCTTCCCCTAACCAGCTGTGCCTCATTTACAGAGCAGGGAATTACTGAATATTTCTCTTCATTTCAATTCTATACCTGCCTATTTGATCTTCAGCAAACATTCTCCGGTCTCTCCACCGAATGCAAAGCTAACAACTCCCTCGTGACATTTTATAGTGCTCTCCCAACACTCTCTAACTCATTTTAACCAAAAATGTGTATGCAGTAAATAAATAATAAAATGCTTGAAAAACACATCAACTGCACACAGAAAAGGTCAGCTTTAAAGGTCACAGTTTGGCAAACACAAAAAAAAACACAGGAAAGCTTGTCATATAAATTCAAAGCATCCGGTAAGCACTTGCTATGAAACTACTACCAACTACATCTAATTTTTAAAAAATTATGACCTGTGAGATTTGAGCTATTAATCATTCAAGACAGACAATTTCAACTTTTGCTGCAGATGCCTCCTGGGCACCCCTCTCCTGGCCGAGACGGCTGTGTCCCCCTGCCCCACTGGGGATGCTCTGGGCTCTCACTCTACCCTCACCCCCAAGAGTGTCCCACAACAGTCGAATCCCAAAATGCACCAAAACTCATGTTGTTTCCAGGCAATACAGCATCAGCAGTTTCCCACAAGGAATGGGGATTCGTTCTTCTCTTACTGCCTGGGTTGCAAATAAATTTCTTTGTGCCCTCTATTTTTTTTTTCCCCTGAAGTCAGCAGTATGGTAATCCTGGGAGAGTTACCAGGCTGCTCTTCAGGGAAGTAGTTAAAAAGGTAGTGTTTGGCAAACAATATTCTTGCTATAGCCCTTAAAATAATTAAAAGCTTTTAAAATTTTTTTTACAAAAGGCAAGCTAATGTCTGTAATAAATTCCGAAGCAAACCTATACTGTTGAGAAAATATTATAAACATTACTGTTTATAAGTTTACAAGTATTCTTCATGCATTCTGCTTTAAGACAAGCTATAAAAGGAAGAAAAATCATTACTGCATACTTTCTCCCCCC